>JARHVA010000639.1:3097500-3400000 GCA_037957365.1 Torreya grandis | reverse complement strand
TGATGGGTCCTATTCATTTCAAGGTTTGTGGTAAACTTTTAAAACCATGGGAAGAGTGAGGATCTCTTTATATCAAGGTCATGAGCCAAATATGGCATGCTACAATGGGTGAGCATCTTGTAGATAAGAGTGTGAATGTTTTTGTACCATGTAAAAACTATGGGGGGAATGTTAGAGATTATCTTTTATATTGTGTATTTATCAATAGGTATTTTGGTAGTTATATTTGGTACTAATATTGTTATAAACAATATTATGAATATAGGTTTGAATATATTATATTGTTGAGATATATTGTTATAGGTTATAACATTATATCATAAATAGAGTTTACATAATCATGAGTGATTTTGGGAGCTAAATTGATGGAGATAATATAGGAATTATGTTCCTATAAACATGTAACTCCCATATTATTTTATAATTAGAGTGTATGTAGAAATATTATCAGAAAGTGAAAGCAATAATATTATGGTGTGTTTAAAATAAATGAGTTTATTTGTGTTCAAATCTTTGATTTAGTGTTCAGATCTAAACTATACTTATCAATTGACACTTGTCATTTACTCAGGAATATTCTTATACTAACATTGTAAAGTTGATCAAATCTTCTTAGGTGTCTTGAAAATTATTAGTGTCACTACACCCCTCTTTGCTCAAATGTCTCAAATATAGATTTTGACTTCATTAATGAAACCTCTATCCCTGAAAGGCCTCTCTTAGTCTTAAAAACCTTGTTTCAATGCCTTTGGATCCATCAGATACTCTCCAACACTTCATTTCACACCTAAGCCCATACTTGCCTTCATTTCCTTATAGTCTTTAGAACATACAAAGATAATTTTAAAAATTATATAGATTATCTTGGAAAAATAAATATATATTTGAGTACCCACTATGCTCTTATTACTATGTACAAAGTTTCATGATAAACTAAGTTCAAGTGTACTCAATCCACCTGTTTCTCTTCCCAAATAGCCCTTAATTAGGTCTCTAGGCCTAGAAACTGAGATTTGATTCCAATCAATGGTCCCACATGTTAAAATTCAAGTAAACATTTTTTCAATTCAAATACCTCTTTATCAAGTTACATATCCAATTTGAAGGTCTAACACAACTTTTTATGCTTCTAAATAGCCTGAAGTAGTCATTTTTAGCCCTTTTCCATACACTTTGTACCCTGTACTTGCCAACCAATAGCATAAAAAGGTGATTAGGAGAGGTATGAAGGTTTATCAAATCATTTAAAGGGTCATCCTGTCCATTTTGAGTGTTTATATACACTATCTCATTAGGTCATTTCTAGTTTTCTTGGCAGCTTGAGACATGTTTATCATCTTAACGATGATTCATAAAGCTTAGGACCTTAAACATTGAAATAATTCCAAAATTTATAGGTGGATAAGGGTCTATAACATTCTAAATAATCTTAAGCTCCCATGTAACTCCTCCATATAATTTTGAGCAAGATAAGATGCCTCTTGGGCTAGTAGGTCTACGATTGTGAGGTCAAGAGAGAAAAAATGAGTGAAAAGAGTCAAAATTACTTGGTTTTTAATTTTAATACTTTAGTGAGGTATATATCACCTATCTTGAAATAATCTAATGGTATTATTACTATTATTCTTCTCTAGACCTAGTATAACCTCCATTAGCTCATGCTTAGGGATCATTAGCAAAATAATGCAAGAGACCCCTATATGATTTTATTTAAATTATTTTCCTTGGTGTTTATAAATCCTGTATAATCACCTTGAAGGAATTATATTACCTTATTAAGCCCCTCAATCATCAAAATTCTCCCAAAACATCCAAACTTTGTAATTCTTATGCACAAGCCTATGTAATATCCTTTAGGCCCTTTACTATTTTCATTGCCCTCTGCCACCTTAAAAATATATATAAAGTTTTTTTTTGAATTTATATTTAAGTTTTCATGATTTATTTGCCTTCATATCCTATCTAGTTTCACACCAACTCTCACACTACTTTCCCATCTTCCAATACAAGCCTATACGTAACAATTTGAGATTACCCTCTCTTCAAGATGTTTTTGGCACTTTGATGATCTTCGGTAAGTATTGGGATCTTTTTTATGTTATTTTTACTCTATAAAAACATATTAAATATCTTACATCCATTATAACATACATCTTTTCTCTTTTATAAATGCAATCTACCTATATGTAGTCATTAGGGTATCTTGATTGTAAGGTTCACCATAATTTAACTCTTTTGGATTAAATTGCCTTCTTAATGATACTAGTAAATTCACTTACCTTACCACATATTTTCCCTTTAACACCTCTTAGACATCCATAAAACACCATTCTAATTGGTCTTTTCTTCACTAAGTCCTAGACTGACTTGTAGGTGGTAGTTGGAACTCATTCTATGGTGGGCTCTTAGAATATCCACATGAATTAAAGTTATAACATATATAAACAATGAAAATAACCATCATATATATGTTATTTAAGAAAAATTACAAAATGAAAACAATGCTAAAGTTGACTTAGATAGGTCCGATTTAAACATATATGAAAATGTATTTCAATGACACACACATGGTATGTTTACAACACACAAAATAAATATATCATGCTTATATTTAAATGAAAAAAATGCAAAATTTACCTTGTCAGTATCTTGAAAACAATAATATATTTCTATTTTTGGGCATCCACATGGATTTGTTAAAAAAATTGCATAAATGTAATGAAGATATCCCACTTATATTATATTACATATAAAATTATAAAAATAGAATGAAGTGTTCATTAACAAAAAATAGACACAAGTTGTATTCATTGATAGGTCGAAGACTACCTGAATGGATGAGAAACACATTATCAATGAATAGGTCTATGTTGAAGTCTTATATATGTTTTTGTACATAATAAATAAACACTAAATATATCCAACTTATTTCAATTATTTAAGAAGAAAAATAATGAAAAACTTTTATTTTAGGTTTCTTTCACACATATAATAAAATGTATTATTAGGGCACACATATAGTTTTTTTTAAATAAACACATTGAATGCATTCAATGCATATCTTTAAAAAATACAAATTAAAAAAAAATATTAAAAATTTCCTTGTTGGTATCTTGAAAATATAAATCTATTGTATTTTTGGATTGTATAGATGGATTTTTAAAATAATATTACATATAAGTAATGAATATATTCTAATTATATTATATATCAATGAAAAAATATGGGGACAAGAAGAAGATTTTATTTCCAATAAAGAATTACATGCCACACCTATTCACAGATCAAGGATGTTGAGGGTAGAGGAGTAATACATTGCTAATAATATCATTTATGTTGATGTCTTTTAGATAATTTTGTGCATAACAAAACTACAAAATGGCATGAAGACCAAAGATAATGACATTGAATGCAATGAAAAGGCAATGATCTGATATCTTAGACATATTGAATGCAAAGTGGGATAAACATTAAATATCTATGAATGCTAACATAGATGGTGGTAGGGATTAAATATGTTTTCAAAAATACTTATGTTTTTCCAAAGATTCTAATTCAAACCTAAATATCTTCCACATTACACATTTTTATTGGCTAAGAAAAATAACTATTTATTATTAATTGAAAATATACATAGAGTTAAGAAATTATTTCAACCACTAAAATTCTTGAAAATCTCTTAAGAAAAAATAGTTTATTTTCCAAAAACCATAAACTCAAAAAATATAAACATCAGATGGCATATTCTAATTTGGGAATGTAGGAGAAATGAGCTATATTAGTGTTTTTCCATGATCAACTTGATTTTTTTGATAGCTTGCTTACCTACTTTCCATACCATTTTTATGTGAAATTATAGGTTTTTTGTGCATTTATTACACTTGATGTACACCCTTTTGGATGGATATACTTATTTAATGGCCTTCACTCTCTCTACTACAATTATTGTTTTAGGTGGTGAAAATAATGTCACCCAAGAGAGCCATGAAATTTGTCCCAAAGCTATATAACAAGGTAACCCTTTTGACCTTCCCTCTTAGCCTAAGGTATGTTTACAACCGAATGTCATTGATAATGTCTATAAATGGTATGAGAATTATTATTTTATTGTATATTTTTTAGTCGTATCCCCTTTGAAGATTCTCTTAACAACTAGTTTCTTTACTAGTGGGATCCCTCGATCATCCATGTCACTAGGGTTCGAAACCTTACCAAAGGTTTTTTATTTTTTAATTTAAATATTCATCCAAATTCCAATCCCTCTTAAATCCAAATCATGTTTTTGGTTTATTAGAAACACACTCTTGATTTTATCCCACTTGACACAATTATTAAAAGTATTTGACTAGCCCCCTTTAAGGTGTTGGTTTAGATTGAGATTCTAGACTTACTAATTATTTTATGGTCATTTATTGACCAAATTATTTAGCCCATCAGGGGATTATTTTGTCACAAATAACCCAAGTTATATTCCTCACTCCCTAACAAGAAAGTTTATGTTCAGGTTGATTTATTCAAGGAGCTAAAGGCATTTATCAATATCCAAGTCAAAAATAATTATTCAGTGTAGAAGATTATATATTTTAATTTACCCAATACTTTTTTTCACTATCAAGATCCTCAATATCACATTAAAAAATATCCCTTTATGGGTCACTTAAAACCCTTCTCAAACCCTTTATAGACTGATAAGCCAAAGGTGGGGGATAAAGACAATGAATGGAATATTTTTACCACTAAAAAACCATAGTCAGTTTCAAAAACCCCCCTCCTATCACTTCTCTTCCAGTAACCAAGTCTTCCCCAAAGGTTCTCTCCTCTTTGCCCCATCTTGTCGAATCCCCATAGGCCAAATAGAGTATCATTTCTCAAAGTTTACATCCTCAAAAAATTTATTCCTCCATTAGTATATCCTCAAAAAACAAATCCTTCTCTAGGAAGTCATGCAACCCATCCTGTGGTGGTGGTGACTCCCCTCAAGAGGAAAATAGGGCTAAATTCCACTTCATTATGCTTGAGGGATTCTCTCTTTCAAACGAGAGTAATAATTTTTCATCCCTTTAAGATATAGAGGATGGACAAGGATATTTATAAATGGATAACATTTCTCAGTGAATATTCTCTCCAATAATGTTTGAGTTGTCATAGAGACCTCTCACAAATTCTCTATGCGAGTTACTTTCCAACAAATTAGTTCATTAGATTTTGTCTATCTATAAGAAGTTTTTTTTTTGGATTTTTTTAGGACATTTAGTATTTAATATGATAAGTTAGTTAATAAAATATTATTATTAGTTGACAATAATATATATTAGGATTTTGTTGTATGTGAGTTTGGAGTGAATCACCCAACTCACTATAATAGGAGATTGTGAGATATTCTAGAGGATTATATGGTTTCCAAGAATATAAGCAATACTTTCCTATATATTTTTGTAAGGGTTTAATTATTATATGAAACAAAGTGATATTATTTGGGTGTTTAAAATATATATCTTTGGTTTTTTAACTCCATTACATTTCTTTACATATAATAACTCCTATGTACGACTCTTTAAATACCTATCATTTGTATTAGATCAGTGTGGCCTAATCTTGTGATGGATTGATAAGAATGAAGGGGCATCCATCTCTTGTATTTCAAAAATTTAGTGAGATGATTTTTTTGAGAAGAATGTATATATCATTCAATGTATTTGAATATTCATTGTCTTCCAAAATTGTCTCAACTTCTTGTCTCTATATCTAATATACATACTTGTACATTCATATTCCAAAATAATTAATCAAGACTATCATTTTTTGTGATATATCTGTTTCTATGTTGCCTGAATGATTAGTTTAATTAGAAAAATCTCCTTATATTTGTAGCACACAATCAAATTAGCATTGGTGGAAGATGCGATTGGTGAAAAATTGCAACATCAATAGTGGAGATATTCATAACAAAATAGTTCAATGCATCAAATCATTTCCATTTTATGTATAAAAGGAGGAGGATGAGGATTATGATGAAAATTTAATTAAATAGGTTACATTCCTTCAAATCTTTATTCCACCCTAAATTAGTGAATTTGGTATCTGAATCAGTTCTGTAATAAATTTCTATGTTGAGATAGAAGCTAAGTTATTATTTAAATCTATGCTTATATCACCCTAATGTATGCCACATGGTATTTGTATGATAATTGAGGCATATATAAGTTTCCATGAAGGAGGCTTGTTTTTAAATTTATGTGACACATATTGTATATCTTACATAAGCATCTCAATAGCATTCTTTAACATTGACATCTTACCTGCATTAACTCTACCTTGATCTTTATGTATTCAATTTGTTGGTCGATATTTAATTTCATATGGTTTCTTATATTTATTTTAGTAAGGTTAAGATCTAGTCTTTAGTAGTGCATTAGATAAATAATTATATTCAAGTTCATAATTAAATTTGTCCTTTGTATTTATATGAGTTGTTTAGAGATTTAAAATTGTAGTTTGAATATTTTTTATTATTGGTAAAGTACAAGATTTTTTTTGGACTAAGGACTAATACCCTAGATGAGAATCAATAATCCATGTAATAAAAATCTAAGATTTATAATAATATTAGCTACACTAAAACAAACTACATTATAGAACAACTAAATAGTTAAATCACATCAACAAAACAACTAAAAAACAATTATAAAACAAAAGGGTTTTGTATAGTTCCCTTAATTAGGCATGAATCTAAGGAATCAAATAGTAAATATTGTCACCAAATATTTCACCCTAGAGGAGGGTGTTCAAGCCTCCTCCAGATTTTGGAAACATGGGATTATTCTAGGTATACGAGTTTACCTAAGGTATAAGGAGACCTCTATGTTTAAGGGGTAGCTCTATGAATATACGTTGAAATGATTATTACCTAATTAACTAGTTACTTATGGGAAAAGAGATAGAAGTTTGCATGAAATTAAAATAATCTAATGGGGTTATACACCATAAGGAATTTCACAAGACCATCATACTTATATCACAATAAAACAAGACTCACAAACCAACTTCAAAGTCTTAAAAGATTCTAACATAAGTGCTTCAATACAAAGGTGATATACATGAGGCAACACAAGGTAAATGAACTAGAGGGTATATTACACACTATAAGGAAAAATTTACACTTAAAAGTAACCTAAAACTCTAGCTTCACTTTATATGACCTATTAGAATAAGAACTCTTGAATAAACATGAGAGGATAAGGAGAAGTAAGGATAAAATGTTATCACTTAAAATCACCATACATCACTTTTAACACTTATAAAAATTCTCATGAACTCAAAAATACATTTAAATATATTTTTTAAGTTAAAAATACAATGTCAATCTAGTAGGGCTTCACCATACATGGTGTAGTATTAGTCTACAAGAGACAAAATGGCTACTACTTATAGAATTTAAGAGAGAAGAGAAGAGAATGAAGTCCAAGAGTCACTAGGACATGTGTCATGCTAAGAAAAGGAGTTACACATGAAAGAGAGAGGAATATGTAATAGACCATGCAAGGTCTACTTGTACAAATGTCACTCAAAATATGAAACTCCTGAAATGTGGTATATGATTCCTCATTTCTTTGCCAAGAAATTGTCTTCATCTTTTGATCTCCTTGGAATGATACACAATAGAGTAGGGATAGATTTGATGTTTTTAAATGATATTGAGGCATTTTATATATGATACAACATGCATTTGAGTTTTCCCTAATCATAAATATTCTTCTAGACATGAGTTATTACTCTTTGTTGTCCAAATAGCTCCTCTTTCACCCACCTTGCACACTTAGAAATAAAGTTGTCTTTAGTTTTTAAAAAAAATACATAAAAAAGAGTGTATGAAACTTTTAAATATCCCTCATGGAATTATATTATTTAGGTAGACCTTAAAATTCCTCCCACTTAGAGTTTTTACCTTCTCACTTGTTTGTTCACTATGCGAGTTTGGATTGGCTAAGATGAAGGCACTTATATAGGTACTTGTGAGATTTTTTGATGCATGAAATGAAAATTATGGGTTATATTAAGTCTCAATATCTCTCCCAAAGTGTAATATATCCTTTTAAACCCTTACATAGTTTTTGAAAAACAAAATCAATCAAGAAAATACATTTTCCACCCTATTCGTATAGGTAGGTTATAACTTAGCATGATGGGGAGGAGACCTAGGGAGTCCTATACAATATTAAATCATTTTCCAAGCTATTATATTCCTCCTATATTACTCTCTTACCTCATATTCCCAATTGGGTTAGTATCAAGGGTTTGAGAGGGTTTTGAGTGATTTTCATCCTTAGCATTTGTTCAGAGAGGTCTGATGTTGGAAACTTAAAAAAATTTCATAAATTCTCTATTTAATACCTCCTTCAGCATTACCCAACTCCTCATACTCCCATGCATAGCCTCTATGTAGGTGTGAGCTCTCAAAGTTAGCACTTGAGCTTTGTTCTCCATTTTACTTGCCTTGTGATGGTGTTAATCCAAAAGTGGCTTCCCTATGGTTTTTATTTTCATGTGAATAGTTTTAAAACACATTATATATCCATAAAAAAATGTTTCAATGAATTACATTTTCCTTTTAATACTATAAGTGAAATTTGGACCCTATTAGGCACTAGGCCTAATCAAGACCTAACAGGTCTATCTGTATACTTGTAGGTTTGGACCACCCTGATTGGTTATAGTCACTTGTGCATGGTTATTTATGTTTTTACATGTCTCATTAAACTTACCACATCCTCATATAAGGTTTCATAAACCCTCAACTCACCTTGTCATCTCCCTTTTTCAAAACCTGCAGGTTTGCACCATTAGGGAGTGCCCTCTGTCTGAGATAAAATAGAGGGAAATTACCCTATTTCATCAATAAAAATTATGGTGTGAGGGGATTAAATATGTCCTTATGACCTTATATTTAATAATTTATGTCTTTATGTTATCCTTATCCCTTCTAATTCTTCAAAATATTGAAGGCAAACTTGTGGAGACTACTGACTATGTAGGATTTAGACATGTGACTATAAATTTCATTGTTAGAATCTCCCCTTACCATTTTACCATGTTATAATATTTCCATGTAATGGAAATTTTCACTATGAATAATTTTTAGGCATGTTGATCATCACACCCTTATCAAACCTTTCATTATTCACTTCCCACCCTGATTGGTCTAGACTGTAGGTTGACTGACTATGGTATACTTTGGAGATTAAACCCTTCAATGATTTATTCTCTTGATTTGATACTTTCATATGATGAAAAAAAATTCATTAAGATTTATATCATGACAACACACTTTTATTTTTTCCAACTCCTTTATTGAATACCTTATGGTGGTCTTAACATAGGTGTTGACTATATGTGATTGTATTATATGTTTCACCATGCCTGTAGGTGCATACTACAAAATTAGACATATTGATATGTTTATATGATTATTTAGAGTCCTTAATATCAATTTAAAATTCCTAATACTTACTCTAAACATGCATATGTCAAACTAGTCTTTGGATGGTTAGGCTTTGATGCTCTATCAACCTATAGTTAATTGGAGGTGCTCAATTTAAGGGATAAGGATACCTATAGGTTATGATTAAACTTCTAGGAATGTATTCTTCTCATCCTAGGATCATTTTGAGGTCTTGGACCAACTCAAATTATAAATTTCCATGTTTTCAAGTTCCCATATTCCATGATTTACCTTATGAGTTGTAGGCACCTATATATAGGTTGTAGGTAGCCTTTTGAGCAAAAGTACACCTATAGGTGTTGAAGGAAATTAAAACCCTTGTAATCTAACTTTCCTCAATTTTATTTGGATCATTGGATTGTTTTTCAACTAAGTAAGACCACTAAACATGGTGACATTCCTCTATACTACAAATTTGGGTTGTCAAATCACATGAGAGTTTAAATACTATAGATATCACTGAAAAAATGTAGTGAACAAATATCAAAATTAGAGGCCCTCAAACATCACTTTCCTTTAGTCACACATCTATTCCATTTTGCAAGGATCTTCTAATAAGATAGGGATATAAGATATATATACTTGGATTCATAAAAATTCCTTGCAATAATGCTATATGACATCATCAAAAGGGGTTCGGTCTCTATTTTGGTTTTTTGGGGGAGTTTGTCGTTAAATTTAAATTCTCTTCTCTTGAAGTGACTTCCCATTCTACCTACCAAATTGATGCCTCAAACATGATTTTAATAGCATTTTCAACATCCTAAGACCTCAATAATGGTCTCAACACATGTTTCAACATCTCTGAGCAACATTTCTAGGTCTCTGTCAGTGCTACCTATAGGTGGACATTTCAATATATAGGTAGTTAAGAGAAGATATGAATAATGTGCATATTGTCTAGGTTTAAAAATAGTATTAGACCATCCATAAACTCTAAAATGGATTTTTTTAACCATGAAACACTTTATCCTAATTCAAATACTTTATTTCAATGTGATCATCTCCTAAGGGTAGTTGTAGATGTACATTCAGTTAGAGACAAGGTAGTAAGTAGAAACATGAACAATGTGCATGGTATATGAGAATTCAACAAGTTTTATACTCTCTTAACATATTTAGATGGAGTTTAAAAAATTTAAAGGACTAAAATAATATCAATTGTCCTTGTTCTAATGTGACATTTTCTTGAGAGCCCCTCTAGGTGCACACTAATGGTGTATGACTGTGTTAGAGATTTGCATTAACTGTCACTACTCTTGTTATTTCATTTGAGAGTTTGTATTTATGTATTATTATCCAGTAAGGTGTCTCATGCATTTAAACTATTCTAAACATCTTCATAACCATGCTTAGAGATTAAAACACCATGATTGTAAGGGGAAGTAAGTAGAGAGTTGACTGTGTGCAACATTCTTGACTACAACCTTCATTATGCTAGCTTTGGAGATTGAACTTGGAAAGAAAAATATTTTCATGACATTTTAGATGTATAAACATCATATCACATTGATTTTAATCCATTTCATATAAATAAACCTTCTTCAATTGATAAAATCTAACTACAACCTCAATAACATACTCCACTTGTAACCTAAGAGGTTTGAACTTATCAAAACACTTCCAAAAATGAAACCAAAGTTTTAAAATATGTGAAAATTAATTTCACATCCTATATAATCCATTTCATTATATGTATTATATGGACAACCTCAAACGAAAGTAAAACCTACAGGGTGTGGGGATTAGTATGCAAAAAAGGATAGTCAACTTCTAAAGGATGGTTCATAAAGTATACTTAAAATTCAAAAATTAATGTGAATCTAACCAATTTTAATATCCACCACTAAGATAATTTGACTTGGAAGTCTCCTTACTAGTTGTACCAAGAAGAAACCTGTTGACTAGTTTTACTTGCCTAGTGGAGCGATGGAGAGAGAATAATTTTGGTCCAATTTCAAAAATTATAAAGTACATAAATAATTAAAATTGAGTTATGGAAGATTAAGAATCACTATATAATCTTATCCCACATTCCACTCTCTCTCAGAGGCCGTACAACCTTCAAAACTCCTTTTTCTCTTATTTTCTTGATTTTTAGTTAGGAACATGCAAGTTTCAATTATTTCTGACATTCCTAACATGTAATATGACATATTTTATGCTTTATGTAAGTTTAGAACACATAGACACCAAATAAAACTATACCACTTGATTAATAACCCATATATGACCCCTAAGTGACACAAAATGACATAAGGACTAAATGTGACTATGACCAAGGCTATAAAAACATTAAATCACATAAAATATTATGAAACACCATATAACATGTTTCTAAACCCCTATATAAAGTTTTATACTATAGTGGGTTGACTCATTTTGACTTGTGGTCAAAATATTCAACATTCTTGGTAATTTCCTGAGGGTGGTATGCTTGTTATGCCATGGACAGTAGCCTAATCCTATCCAATGGGAAATGGAGTCACCTATACATAGTTTTAACACATAATTTTCCTTTGACACCACACCAAAAAAAAAAGACACACACAAAACAAGACACACCAAAGGGAAACAAACATGTGTTCAACTAGAACACTTATGGAACACAACACAATTGAAAGAAAACACACACACCTATTCTACTATTTACAAAACCTCATTTTTGAGGTGAAAAACATATTACCAACCTCAACCAGGGCCAATGATAGTTCCCCTTTCCTCTTTATCACTCCATGAAGGCAATTTAGCATGAGAAGCATGCTCATCATCAATCACTTGGATATATGTATGGTCAAGAAGCTTACCAACTCTATGCCTTCTCATGCCTATAAGAGGGTTATTTGGAGCCTTCATGAATGCTCTCTCTTTCTATCTAATATCCTTGATTGGATCTACAAGTTGTTTGATCTTTGTCATCTTTGATATGTCTTCATCAAACTATAGATTAAAATGTATGACATTTGCCTCAAATTTATGCTCTTCTAGGTCAACATGTGCTTGATACATGGAGTCATTAGGCTCCCTTCATTTATGTTCCACTACCTTTGAATGTGGCTCAACATTAGATGGAACTTTTGATTGTCCTTGAAGAAAAAACTAAATCTTCCTTGACCTCATTCTCCATGTTTACAACTTCTTGGGCAATGTCTTCATCAAACTCTTTCATGACTATAGACCCTTGATAAAAAAATTGACATTCATTATCATGTTTGAAATAACACATAATAAATTTCTCATTAGTCCCATTAGCAATTTTGATATCAGACATGCAATATCTTGGAGAAAAAGGAGTCTTACCCAACCTATCAAATTATTTGCATATGGCATTGAAACTTTGCCATAGTTCATCCTCATTCATAACATGGAACTACTTTCCATGCTTGGTGAGACACTCAATATCATGTTTTTTAGAATTATTAGAAAACACATCAAATATATACTTCTTAGGAGGGGATGTAGCATTACTTTGCTGGTTAAATACTTGACATATGACATTGAATTTTAACCATAAGTCATCCTCCTCTTCTTCATGAGTTTCATCATCAAGGGATAATTAATCAATAGTAGGCAGAATGACCTCATTCTTCCCACTATGGTGATCAATTAGTTTCTACAATCTATCATCATCATATTCATGAATCAAATAGTTACTCTCAACATATTGTGAGAAAGGACGGTTGACACTTACCTCATCTCCCTCAAATGGCTCTTCATGTATGATATAAGTGCCAAGGTTAGTTTGTTCAAAGTATACATAAGGATCATGCTCATAATCATCTACACCATATTCATCTAGAAACAAGTCAGCTATGCCCTCAAGCTTAAAAGAAGCACAATCATCCACATTAGATTCTTCTTTCTCATTGATCACACAATTCAAGTTAGAGCTTGTTTTAATGTAGGGCTCAATATGAAACAATTAAAGAGGTTGAGTTCTTATGGTCACCTTGGTTCCATACCTTGTCCTAAATTCCAAGAAGGACCAATCAGTGAAGAGATAGTGATTCAGGAAATACTTTAAGTGACAATTCGGGTGATGGTTCTACCCCAATTGGTGGTAGAACTTTTAGGAGCCATAACTTTTGAACCATAGCTCCATTTGACTCCCCATTCAAACCATTGAAAATTTAATAATGAGGACAATTAAATGAGATGGAATAGATATATTCTTTATGGTTTTTGACCCTTGAAAACCTAATGGAAGTGCCTACAATTTTAATTTTAATAGTGTTATCTAAAAATAGAAAGTTTTTAAAAATAGTAACTTCTTGAATTCTATGTTGTTTTAAATCATGGATGTTGAACCAATTCATCTCCCTCAATATTGGTGACCTTCAAAATCCTCCTCCTACCTTCAAAATATGTATAAATAAATATGTATCCTGAGAAGTGGATCAAACATCTCTTCCCAAATATAAGCATATATATTGTATTTGCAATCTTGTGAGCAATAAAACATCTATTCTTAGAGATAGAATTATTATGATAATTGTTTTATTTTTATGTTCTTGAAATATATTTCAACCAAAAATCCTAAGTTTTGGATTAGATAGCCACCTATCTTGGCTATAAATTCTCTTGAAAGACATATTGTAAAATGAGTAGGAAGGTCTACCAAAACAATGTCTTGGAGGATACGAAAGATAGGACAATCATGCAAGAAAACCTTAATTTTTTTTATCAAACATATTATATTAGTAGGTGCACCATATAATTGAATAACTTCTTTACTATGAGGTTCATATTTTAGGCCCAACTTATTAGCTACAACTTTAGGCATGTCTGATGTAGAAGCACGACTATCCACTATGCAATTATGTACTAGTTTATCACCCACTATGAGAGTGAGGTAGAAAGGTGGAGGCTTCTCAGGTTTGTTATATGGTTCAAAAATAGTACTAGGTGAATTTTGAGAGAAAAATGACAATTAATTTGACTTGAAGGTGAAGGACTAGTAGGAATAGTAGATAGCTACTTTTGTAATAACACTTTTTGGCCAGGCATATGAAGGACATCCCATAAGGAGATATATGATTTGGAATTGTTAAAATAATCCACTATGTTTAGGGAAATATTACTCACCTTATATTGAGTCTTTAGAGGAAAAATATTTATTATAACTTGAGTAATTTAGGCACCTTGAGCAGACCTTACCATAATTTGACTTGAAGTAGGTGTAGGAGCATTTAGGACTATCATGATTGCAGTCATGTTTTACTACATTAGAGGAGGATTGGATGAACTTGTAGGAATAATATTATCACCTCATAAATCCTTCCTCTTCGACCTTGTGTTGTCATTAATATAAGTTCTTTTATTGATCACAAAAGTGTCTTCCACCAATAAGTTGGTGAAGCTTTCTCCTTGAGGTTGCCAATCCTCATTTTCTTGTATCATGACTTCATCTTTAGCTAATATGAGAGGAGTAACTCCTCCTTGAGAAACTAGATCTTGCTCCCCATTCTCATTGGCATCCATGAATTGGCCTTATTTCCAATCTTCTCCTTATACCAAGTTGTTATGCATCGATACTATCTCTCTTGCATTGGTGGTGGAATTGGGATTGTACACATTGACAAGCCTGTTAAAGTTAGGCTGCCCTTGATATCTTCATCTCCCATATTATTATCCATATTTTTTTTGATAGGGATATTGATTTTTATGTGCACCTTATTACCTAAACTAAGCTATTAATATTTGTTTTTTTTCATATGGATCCATGGCATCATCTACCTTCTTAGGATTAGTCTCTGGCTTGGCATTAACATTAGGAATTGGAGAAATGTTTGGATTTGTTCCCAAAATACGTCACTTGATTTTGTGGACAACATATAAGCCATTTTGGTCTTGTAGACCAAAAATTTCTCTTTTCTTTCTCAAAAATGTTTTGAGCAGTTAAGTTTTTCAAATATTCAAGCCTTTTTAGCTAAGGAAGTCGTAGGCTCAACAGGCGAGCTTTCTTCAAAGGAAGTTCAAAACACTTAGGGCATTTCCTTAGTGTTTTGAGAAAGGTTCAACACAAAGGTTTGATAAAAATACTTAATGATAGGCTTCAAAGAAAAAGAATGAACCACTTTGAACCGTTGAACCATTGAACCCCACCTTCACAAGGTTTAAAGGTTCAATGAGTAGAGAGGTTCAACAAATCCTAAAGACTTAGAGAAAAGGATTCAAAGAGATAGGTTGGAACCATTGAACCTTGAACCAAAATGGTTCAAAGGTTTAAGGTTCAATGAGTTTAATAAGTCTGAAAGACTTAAAGAAAAGAAGGCTTCAAAGAGTGAAGATTGAACTATTGAACTGTTGAACCTAAAACCAAAATGAGTTCAAAGGTTCATCAAGTTCAAAGGTTCAATGAATTACACGGACTTAGAAAATCTAGAGAGTTCAAAGCTTCAAATAAATCAAATAAATAAGATTAAATCGTTGAACCGTTGAACCTTGAACCAAAAGGTTCAAAAGAGTTCAAAGGTTCAATAGTTCAATAAGTTCGATGGACTTAGAAAATAAAAGGATTCAAAGAAAGAGAATGAATTGTTGAACCTTGAACCTAAAAGGTTCAAAGTTTCAATGGGTTTAAAGAGTTCAAAGTTTAAGTAAAATCTTCGAGTGAATGGAGGAAGTGGAAGATTCTAGAATGAAGTTCAAAGGAATGGTTCAACTGAAGAAGAAAAAGAGAGCAAATGCGGCCCTTCAAAAAACATTGAACCTTTGAACCAAAGGAGTTCAAGTTTCAAGGTTAAAAGAGTTTCAAAGGGATCATTGACATCCTCATGGATGTCAATTTTAGGGTGATGTAATAATCACTTATTTTTAAAAGCTCTAAGAATAAACTCAGTGACTAGCCCAGAAAGGAGCTGAAGAAGCAAATGGAAGAAGCAAGAAGATAGCCCTGAGAGCTCAGATCACTAGGAAGAGACAAAATGTGGCAAGGAAAAAGAGAGAAACTATAGGAAATCCATAAATATCTATAGGAGAGTTATTTCTAGTAGGTGGAACAGTCCACCAGGTGGACATCATAAAATATAAAACATTCAATAGCATGGCCTATTTTTATTGATTAAGTAAAAGAAAATGGAAAGTTGTGTAAGAATCATAAAGAAGACCATAAAACCCATGCTTACGAGGAGACATTTGAGATGATTTAGAATGCCAAAGTCAAGGCTAATGACCTATTCTAGCATGGCCTTTTCATAAATAAT
Source organism: Torreya grandis (assembly GCA_037957365.1). Lineage (NCBI taxonomy): Eukaryota > Viridiplantae > Streptophyta > Pinopsida > Cupressales > Taxaceae > Torreya > Torreya grandis. The sequence goes on along the minus strand of JARHVA010000639.1, from coordinate 3,383,296 downwards.
AAATGCATTCAATTCCGCATGGGCCATCTTTATGAAAACAAGCACCCAAGTCTTATTTGTGATGCTATATATTGTAAATCTCTCATTGAGAAGAAGAGATATCTTGATTATGAGAAGTGAAGCTCTACCCAAATTGAAAGGCAATCCTGAGACTTTGAGCTCAGACTATTAATCATATTTTATTGAGTGAATGAGAAAGCAAGTGACCTTTCAGACTTTGTGTTGAAATAGTTTGTGTCATTTAAGAAATTGTTCTTATGTCTATTTTATAAATATATTCTTGTCCATTTAATCAAACAATTAGAATAAGTGGAAGTAAGTTGGAAGATGTCCTGAAGTTATCTGTGGGAGACTTTGTGCTGCCATAATTGCCTTCAGTCTATGTTTTTGTGTAAAGGTATACTAGAGAGACTTTGAGCTCTCTTTATCCTTCGTAATCCTTTTACTCTGTTGTAGTTGAAGTGGAGACTTTGGGCTACACTTAAAACTATTGTGTTCATTTGTACTAATTAGTGGGAGGAACAATGAAAGACTTTGTGCTTTCATGGGTTTCTTGTGTTTTTTGCTACTACCTAGGAAGAATTATGTTGTTGATTGAATATCACTTCTGAAAGAAGAGAAGTGCCTTCAACAATCACACCAAAATTCTCCTCTGTTATATGAATATCATCTCTATAAAAAGAGAGATGGATGGTATGATTTCACCCATGTGTGTATTTTCAGCTTTTATATATATATATATTATGAATTTTAGAGAGCCTCCCCTTTGTTGAGAGGAGAGATTTGTCTCAATCTAGCTATGGTCGTCACATCCATTTTGATGAATAAATATATTTATGCTATGGTTGATGCACCTATTTTTCCATCAGTTAGCTCGTGGCAAAATATTCACCCAATAGGAGTATTAGTGAGAGTATTAGGTATCAAAGGCATAAACACTTTAGGATGAAACTTTCTTACTTGAATGAGGCCATTTTTAGCTCTAATGGAAAGTTCATATGCTTTGGTAAGAGTGAAACCACCCATGGATTAAATCATGAGAGAAATATCAGTACCAATGGATCTCAAGTATGTAGGGAACACAAAATTAGAAGGTGGTATCATGGGAGGAAATCTATACCAATTTTTTTGAATCCTCTCATTGAATTCAAGCATTGTTTCCTTAGGATCTCTTTTAATCACATTGATTTGATTTATGAGAGATTTATGGTCACTTTCATCTTCAAACCTTGAAGTAAGAAACACTCCAAAGTCATCTCATGATGTGATGCATCCACCAAGCAAATTCCTATACCAATCAATAGTTTTCCCTGTAAGGGACATGGCAAGGATTCTAGTGGCGATATTCTCTTCAGTGACATTTTGGAAACTACAAAAAATAGAGATATCCCTGATGTGTTCACTAGGTGTGACATGAATTTCACCATTAAATGTAGGTACACTCTTTATATCATTAGGAGGAATGTCATCATAGGCTTGAAAAGGACTATTTTAGATAATTTGGACTTATGTCCCTAAATTGGATGGGAGATACTATATTAAAATGAATAGTTTTTGGGTTTTGTGTAATTTAACACATAGATAATGATAATAATTTGGATCTATTCCTCATTTATTATATTGGAGATAATTTAAAATTATAAAAATTTGAATAATGTAGGTGTATTCTTGATATTAGTTTTTTAGTTAGACTATAGATAAGTCCAAATTATCTGAAATAGTCCCTTCAAGGTGAATTAGATTTTTAGTAATAAAGTTAGGAAAGGCATGTTGCCTAGCCATGTTTTATTCAAGATCTTAAATTTATTCAATATCTTCAATTTCTTGGCTAGCAAAATCTTCTTGCTCTTCAAAGGTCAGATTAAGTTGAGGGTATTGAACTTCAAGAGGATTGAGTAAGTTTATTGATAGGATTGATAACTCTACTAGATGATGACCTAGTAAGGACCATGAATTATGAGAGAAACTTTATGACAAAATAATGGCCTTGAACTAGATTTTACCTTGAATGGAGTTGGAAAATGATAAGTAGCACACTAATTTTTAGCTAATGATGTCAAGACCATCATTCACCTTGACAAATTATCTTGAAGGCAATGTGTCCCAATGGGCATGCTATAGCTATTATCACCAAATATTTCACCCTAAAGGAGGGTGTTCAAGCCTCCTCAAAATTTGGGAAACATGGGAATAATTATAGGTATGTGGGTTTACCTATAGGTATAAATAGACCTCTAGGTTTTAGGTTTAGCTCCCTCAATATACCTTGAATTGCTTATCATCTACTTAACTAGTTACTTGCGGGAAAAGAGATAGAATTTTGAATGAAATGAAACTACCCTAAGGGGGTGATAAACCAAAAGGATTTCCACAAGACCATCATAATTTTATCATAATGAAATAAAACCTAAAAACTGACTTTAGAGTCCTAAAAGATTCTAACATAAGTAATTCAATATAGAGCTGATATACATGAGGCAACACAAGGTAAATGGACCAAAGGGAAGATTTCACACTCTAAGGAAAATTTTTAACTTGAAAGGAACCTAACACATTAGCTGCACTCTATATGACCTATTATAATAAGAACTCTTACATAAACATGAGAGGATAAGAAGTAAGGATAAAATGTTATCACTTAACATCACCATAAATCACTATGCACACTTAGACAAATGTTCATGAAATCAAAACTAAAATTGAATTTATTGTTCAAATGCAAAATACAATGTCAATCTAGTAGGGATTTACCATACATGGTGTAATATTAGTCTACAAGAGCTAAAATTGCTACTACTTATATAATTTGAGAGAGAAGAGAAGACAATGAAGTCCAAGAGTCACTAGGACAAGTGTGATGCTGATAAAATGAGTTAAAAATGTAGGAGAGTGTAATATATAATATAAAATTCAAGGTCTACTTGGACAAATATCCCTCAAAACATGAAACTCTAGAAATGTGGCATATGATTCCTCATTTGTTTGCCAATAAATTATCCTCATCATTTAATCTCCTTAAAATGATAAATAATATAATAAGGATAAATGTGATGATTAAAGTAAGAGGGAGGGGTTTTAAACATGCTAAAACATGAATTTAAGGTGTCCCTAATCATCAGGATTATTCTAGACATGAGTTACCACTGCTTGTATTCTAAATAACTCTTTTTCACTCACCTTACACACTTGTCACCAAAGTTGTCTTTAGTTTTCAAAACCATTCCATAAGAAGGAGTGTATGGCACTTTTAAATATCCCTCATGGCCTTATATTCATCAAGCATACCTTAAAATGCATCCCACTTAGATTTTTCACCTCATTGCTTGCTCAGTATGCCAGTTTAGACTAAGATGAAGGCATTTGCAGAGGCACTTGTGAGATTTTTTTATGCATGAAATAAACATGGTGTGTTATTTTAATTTCCAATATCTCACCAAAAGTGGATTTTATCCTTTGAAACCCTTCCATACTTTCAAAACACCAAAATCAGTCAAGAAAATACATTTTCCACCCTGTCTATATAAGTAAGGTACAACTCAGTATGATGGGGAGAAGAATTGGGGAGTCCTATACAAGATTAAATCATTTACTAGCCATTATATGCCTCCTAGATTCCTCTCTTAGTCCATCTTTGCAATCAGGTAACTAACAAGGGTTTGAAAGGGTTTTGAGTGGATTTCACCCTTAGCATTTGTTCATAGATGTCTAATGTTTTAAACCTAAATTTTTTTCACAAAGTCTTTGTTCAAGACCCTCTTCAATATTTCCCAGTTCCTTAAGCTCCCATGCAAAGCTTCCAAGTAGATGTGAGCTCTCAAAGTTAGCTTCTTGAGCTTTGTTCTCCATTTTGAATGCCTTTTGATAGTCTTAAGCCAAACTTGGCCTCCCTATGGCTTTATTTGCATTAAAATAGTTGTAACACACCTTATATCTCCCTAAAAACATTGATTAAATGATTATAATTTCCATCTAATGCCTAAAGTGAAATTTGGACCCTATTAGGCACTAGGGCTAAAAAAGACCTAATAGGTCTATCTGTATGCTTGTAGGTTTGGACCACCTTGATTGGTTATATTAACATGTACATGATTATTTATGTTTTCTAATGTTTCATTAAACTTACCACATCATCCTACAAGGTTTTATCAACCCTCACCTCACCTTGTCATCTCCTTTTCTCAAAACTTGCAAGTTTGCACCATTGGGGAGTACCCTCTATCTGAGACAAAAAAGAGGGAACTTACCCTATTTACTTAGGAAAAATGATGGTATGATGATATTAAATATTTCCTTGGTACCTTATGTGAAATATTTTAGGGCTTGATAATATCCTTAGCCCTTCTAATTCTTCAAAATCTTGAAAGTAGACTTGTGGAGAATACTAACTTGCAGGCTTTAGACATGTGACTATAGGTTGCATTATTATAATCTCTCCTTCCCCTATTTACATGTTATAAGAGTGACATGTAATGTTCATTATCACTATGAATTATTTTAAAACATGCTGATGATGACACCCTTATCCAACCTTGCATTGTTCACTTCCCACCTTGATTGGTCTAGATTGCAGCTTGTCTAACTTTGGTATAATTTAGAGATTGGACCCTTAAATTCTTTGTTATCTTGATTTGATAATTTAATATGATGAATAAAATCCTAAATAAAATTTATATAATGACAACACACTTTAATTTTTTCCAACTTCTTTATTTCATACCTTATGGTGGTCTTAACATAGGAGCTGACTGTATGTGACTATATTTTGTGTTTCACCATGCATATAGGTGTATACTACAACATTGGACCTATTGATATGTTTATATTATTCCTTAGAGTCTTCAATATCATTTTAAAATTCCTAAGACTTACTCTAAACATGGATATGTCAAACTAGTCTTTGGACTATAAGGCTTTAATGCTTTATCAACCTACAATTGACTGTAGGTTCTCATTTTAAGGGCTAAGGATACATGTAGGTTATGTTTCAACTTATAGGAACTTGTTTTTATCAACCAAGGATCCTTATGAGGTCCTAGACCAACTCAAATTGAAAGTGTCCATGTTTATAAGTTCCCAACTTCCATGATTTACCTTGTAAGTTGTAGGCACATGTATATAGGTTGTAGGTAGCGTTTTAAGCAAAAGTACACCTATAGGTGTTGATGGAAGTTAAAACCCTTGTAATAAAACTCTATTTAATGTTAATTATATCCTTTGAGTGCCTTTTAACTTAATAAGACCACTCAACATACTAACATGCCTCTATACTACAATTTGGGTTATGAAAACACTTAAGAGTTTAAATCCTATAGAAATCACTAAAAATTTGTAGTGAACAAATATCAAAATTGAAATCCCTCAAACATCACTTTGCTTTAGTCACACATCAATTCCATTTTATAAAGATCTTCCCCTAGGATAAGGATACAATATAGATGTACTTGAATTCATCAGAACTCTTTGTAACACTACTATATGACATTATAAAAGGGGTTAGGTCTCTATTTTGGTTTTTTAGGGAAGTTTGTCCCTAAATTCAAATTCTCTTCTCATGAAGTGACTTCTCACTCTGCCTACCAACTTGATGCCTCAAACATGATTGTCATAACATTTTCAACATACTAAGACATAAATAAGTGTATCAACACATGTTTCAACATCTCTGAGCAATATTTCTAGTTCTTTGTCAGTGCCACATGTAGGTGGACATTTCAATGTACATGCAGTTAAGAGTAGACATGAACAATGTGCATGTTATCTAGGTTTACATCTAGTCTTAGAACCATCCATCAAAATATAAAATGGATGTTTTTCACCATGAAACACTTTATCCCAATTTAAATACTTTATTTCAATGTGATCATCTCCTGAGGGCAATTGTAGATGTACATTTAGTTGTAGACAAGGTAGTGAGTAGAAACATGAATAATGTGCATAGTATATGAGAATTAAACAAGTTTTATACCCTATAAAAATATTTAGATGGATTTAAAAAACATTGAAAGGATTAAAATCATATCAATTTTAATTTTTCCAATGTGACTTTTTCTTGAGACAACCTGTAGGTGCACACTAATGGTGTGCGATAGTGTTAGAGATTTGCATTGACTATCATAGCTATTATTGTATCACTTGAGAGTTTTTCTTGATGGATTATGCTCCATGAAGTTTTCCCATGACTTGAAACACTTCAAAACATCTTTATAACCATGCTTATAGTTAAAAAAACCATGACTATAAGAGGAGTAAGCAGAGAGCTAACTATGTGCAACATTCTTGACTACAACCTTCATGATGCTAGCTTTGGAGATTGAATTTGGGAATAAGGATATTATAATGACATTTTATATGTATAAAATATCATATCACATTTATTTAAATGCATTATATAGAAATAAACCTTTTTCAGTTGATGAGATCTGATTGTAACCTCACTAGCATACTCCACTTACAACCTAAGAGGTTTGAACTCACCAAAACACTTCCAAAAATGAAACAAAAAATTTAAAAATGTGAGAAGTAATTTAAAATCCTATGTAATCCATTTCGTTAGTTGGATTGTACAAAAAACCTCAAATAGAATCAAAACCTATAGGGTGTGGGGATTAGTATGCAAAAAATGATATTCAACTTCTAAAGGATGGTTAGTAAAGTATAGGAATAAAATTATTGAAATAATTCCATGAATATAAATATTACCAAGTTTACTATCCACAAATGATATCATTTTACTTGGAAGTCTTCCTACTGGCCATACCAAGAATAAACCTATTGACTAGTTCTACTTGCCTAGTGGAGTGATGGAGAGATAGAATGGTTTTGGTCAAATTTAAGATCTTCCAAAGTGGATAAAACATGAAAATGGAGTCAATAAATCTAAATGGTTGCTTATTAAGCTTATCCCATGTGCCACTCTCTCCCATAGGTTGTACAACCTTCAAAACTCCTTTTTCACTTATTTTCTCGATTTTTAGTTAGGGACCTACAAGTTTCAATTATTTATAAAATTATTGATAATTAATATGAAATATTTTATGTTTAAAGGAATTTTTTAACATATGGATACCAAGGAAAACCATATCACTTCATTAATGACCCATATATGACCCCTAAGTGACACAAAATGACATAAGGACTAAATGTGACTATGACCAAGGATAGAAACATATTAAATCACATAAATTAGAATATGATATACCATATGACATGTTTCTATAACACCTATATCAATTTTTTAAATATATGGGGTTGAATCATATTGACTTGTGGTTAAAATGGTCAATAGTAAGATGAAACTGATCATCCTCCTTAAGGATCAAAATTAGACACTAGTGTGAAATTCTATACCATCCAAAAATTACAAAAGGTAGAATTATCTAACATACACCATGTATTGTATTTGGATCCTCTAAAAACCACCCAAAACTAGAAAGAGATGGGGTGGATTCCTCTAACCTCCATGAACAAGACCATCACCAAACTGGAACCCCCATTTGGTAGGTCCTTCCTCATATTTATAATGCAAAGCCTAAAATATAGAGCCTTACTAAGTCATTACAGTTAAACTAGAACATCAAAGGGTTTAAGAAGAATAAAAAAACCATTAAAGATGATGAGGGTAATGAATGAATTTGAACTAGTTCTCCCAACTAGTAAACCAACAACTAATAATAGTTAGGAGTAAAAATATTTCCAATAACCATTAATAAATGAAATAGGGTGTCTACCAGGGACCCATTATGGGGTTCATTATCCTAGAACTAGAAAAAAATTTGGTTCTCCTACCCAAAAAGAAAATAATTCAACCCAACCAAGTGCTCATAAAAGGGAAAACTCCATGATTCAAGCCTGGAAAAAAAATGCATCTGAGTCTAGTTGTTTCTACCTCCCAAAAAATTAGAAGGATCCAGAGTAAATATAAACCAATGTTGGTCCAAAATAACCACACAAAATTTAGGTAGTGGGCAAGTATCTCCTTAAAATATTTGACTAAAATAAAATTTATCAGCTGGGGATGAACTACACAATGAAAGATAAATAATGTTTTAATCCTCTTACCTTGGATTTGTAACAACACTCTAAAGTTCAATATAATCTTTAAAAAGACCTTCCTCGCCATGTTTTGAGTCCATCCATGAGAAATCATATGCCAAGCTAATTCTCCTACTCCTACTTCATCCATATTCAAAGGAACTAGGGCACAACTATAGTTATATGGATCAATCAAAATCATTATGAAACATTTGCCTTCAGAGCCACAATTTTCACTAAAGGAAAATAGATGCCCCATATTCCAATAAAAAAGGTCAAATAATAAATAGATAAATTTGATCCATCATTTTTGAAATAGGGTTAGACCCCTAGAGGAGTCACACCATGAGGTAAAGTAATATATCCATAGATAAAGTGCAGAAAGAGATCCAATTTTTACCATTTTAAAGAGTGATATTTCCACTAATAAACCCAAATTGGTGCCCAACCAAAGATCTAATCTACTTAATATTAAATAAGTGTCTAAAATTACCTCATAGTCCTCTTTTAAAGTTGATGACTAAGGAAAGGTTTAAACCATTTAGATAGTTAATGTAATTTATGATAACAATATCCATGATTGATATAAACCAATCATCAACCCTCGTGTCCATATTGATTTTATGTATTTGAATCCTATAGAAGTAGATCCACAATCTTATGGTTATGCCTTGTGCATCTTCTCCCACCACTTCACCCAAAATACCATTCTTCTCAACATCATCTCCATCCTCCTCATTCACATCCTACCCTGTGCCCTAGTTTAAAACTTCACCCCATTCCCACTCTAGCTCCCACTTGTCATAGTATGTTTGTAGTTTGAATATTTTGTTTACAATAGGGTCATTTTTTTTTATTAAGGATAAGTCATAAAAATTATGTTTGTAAAAATTATTTTATGTCAAATAATCATCAAAATTCATTGTAAGTAGTCATTATAGTTATAATGTCTTTCATTTTACAAAGTCATTTGTGTCAAAGTTGTCAAAGTCTTGAGTCTAAGATGCATTTGTAAAATTCAAAGTCAATAGTCATTTTATATTACCATTTGTATCAAATCTAATAGTCGTATTCACATCAAAAATAAATTGACTTGAGAGTCTAGATTCATTTTTTATTCCAAAAGAGTCCAAATTGTAAAAAATAAAATTCTCTTATGGACATATTTTTAGACAAACTTGACATCTTATGAAAATAAATTATTTTACATTGAGGGGGGAAGTAAACCCAATGTGGAAATGATTGAGCTTCATGACTTCATCAACTAAGTAAGCATCTTCTCATGAAGGAGTTCAAACAACAACCTATCTCTAGTCATCAATGAGAGGGCCACACTTTTGGTATGATGACATTTGTTTCAGTTGTGTGGTGTGGATTTTAGTTTTTCAGCTTTCCAATGTGGTCTAAAAATAAGAATAGTTGTGTATTTATGTTCACTTATGAGTATTCTTCATGTAACCCCTTTTGTAGAACAATTGTATAATGTTGATCAAAATGTATTTTAACAATCATGATGTAAAGGTTATGGGTAAACATGTGAAAAGCCATTTGTGTAAGTTATTGGTAAACTTAGAAAACCAATTGTGTAAGGCTTTTGATGAACCAAAAAATAATTTGTGTAAGTTTATTGGTGAACCTAAAAAACCAATTGTTTAAGGTTTGTTATAAACTTAGAAAACCAATTTTGAATGGTTATTGGTACACCTACAAAACCAATTAGGTAAGGTTGTTAGTCATACTCGAGAAAAACCATTGGTGAGAAGATCATGAGCATATAGATGTGGCATGCTAAAATAGAAGAATGAGGTATGTTTTACGATGTAAAAACTAGGGGAGGAATGTTAGGAAATTTAGTATTTACTATGGTAAGTTAGTTAATAATATATTATTTTTACGTAACAATAATATATATTAGGAATTTATTATACATGAGTTTGGAGTGAATCACCCGATTCACTTTTATATAATATTGTGAGATATTATAGAGGATTAAGTTCTTAGTGAGATTCATATAATATATGAAATACTTTCCTATATATTTGTGTAATGGTTTAATTATTATATATAGTAGAATAATATTATTTGTGTGTTTAAAATATATCTCTCTAGTTATTTGACTCTATTGCATTGCTTTACATGTGATAAATCATGTGTACGACTACTCATATACATATTAGATTTATTCTAAAAATAATCTTAAGTGTATTCAATTTTATGCCACCCAATTCTCCACTATACATGAGGAAGGATATGGTAACAAAAGCCTATTGGTCTTACCAAAAATTTACACATTTATTTACCATGGGGGAAGACCCATCACACATAAAAATTTTCTTGATTTTAGATATTGATGGTCATTAATTAGGCATGCTCAACATTTTTGATCCAAATGATGACCTTGAAGAATCTTTATTATGGTGATATTTGGCTGATGACTTACACCTTGCTATGTGGCTTGTGTGTAGGGATTTTACTATAGCTGAAAACCCGAATGACAAAGTTTGTGCCTTGCCCATGAGATGGTGCATGGTAAAACATGAAGCATGGTATTATTTCAAGAATATGTGGAATATTATCAACCCTATCCTCTAATGATAGACATTACATATTACTCCTTGGTTTTTATGGTCCAATTATCGTACTAGCAATAATTGCATTCTAAGGCTCGATCATTACATGTTTTTAGAATAAAATATTTTCTCTTTATCCAACATAATGTCCAGCCTATAAATTTTCATTTTGAATATGTTATCTCATATCATTCCCACATCTCTTACAGAGTAGATTGGATCACAGGTCAGTTCAAAATGCCATGTAATCATTTCATTCTGAACACTTCTCTCTTGATCCAGACATGCAGCATTTGTCTCATTTATCAAGTTTAGAACCTAGTTACCCACTTGTCCTATGCTACCATCTATATTGAATGGTGGAATAAGGCCATTTTGCACACCACCACCTTTATCCACCACTATGGGAAGCAAATCACTTGTGGAATAAAATGGGGAGATGAGGCCATGCTTTAAAAAATTTAGAGAGTTTCCTCCCTCCTCAACCATAATCCCTTTGATAAAAATTTACAAAGCCTATTTGCCTCACTCAAACACCAAATCAATATGGAGGATGATCATGCTACCATAGGGGAACAACTTTGTCATCCTTTGCATTGGATCAAAATCAAAGACAAGGTTTCAAATGAATTTTTCAAATCTCTCAAGGCCAAACAAGCTCAAGACCAGATCAAGGCTCACTTATCTTCCTAACATCTCTAATTTTTTAGACCACTATAAATTAGTGTTTCAAGCTCAAGAGGAAAGAGTGGAAAAATCCCAAGCTTTATAGAAAGGCCTCAATGTGGTTCCTCACAATCTAAAGCCTATAAATAAATGACTATGTGAGGCATCTTTGAGTCTCCATGAACTCACATAGGGTTTTCATTGCATGAGTAATGATAAATATCCTGGCCTTGATGGCTTTCCCTATGATTTTAACAAAGCCACATGGGAATTCATTGGCCCTGATTTGCTTCAAGTTTATAAATAATATCTACAAAATTAATCTTTGGGTGCTATCATTAATCATGGTAATATCAAATTCATGCCAAAAAAATGTGACCTAGAAGTCATTACCAATTAACAACGTATCTCTTTATTAAATGTGTCTTACAAGATCCTTGTTAAAGCTCTCACCAAATATCTCCATCTCATCATTTCTTCTATTGTTAGACCAGAGAAAAAAAGATTTAGTAAAGGTTTATATATTATTGATAAACTTATTTTTGTCTAGGAAGGTATGGAATGGGATAGGGCATCACGTTAGATAACAATTTTTATCAAATTGGATTTTGAAAAATCCTATGATAGAATTGCATGGCCTTTTATCATAGATATGCTAAAAGATCTTGGTTTGGCCAAATTATTTATCTCAATAGTCTAAAATTTATTGGTGGATATCTCTACCTACCTCATTATTAACGGTTTCAAATCTGATAGTATTTTCCTCCAATGCTCTATCCATCAAGGTTTCCCTCATTCTTGAGTGATAGGTGTTCTTTCTATAGAAACTTTAAGATATCTTCTTGCCTTTAGAGCTGAAGAGGGTCTTATTTAGGGTATTATTGTACCTGATTAATCTTCCCAACTCATGAATGGTCACTTTTTTGATGATACTTTTCTCACCCTTGAAGTGCAATAAAAAACTTTCTCAAAAGCCATGAATTTTTTTGATATTTTTTTTTTAACCTCTCGGTCTTGTTTGCAGTGGAGTAAAACTCAATGTTTTAGACAAATTGTGATGCCTATGCCTAAGTGTCTTTTCCAAATCAAGTGGAAAAGGATAAATAGATGAGAACAATTCAAATTTATAGGAATCCCTTTTGAATTTTATAGTTCTCATACATAGCTTTGGTAATATGTCATTAATCATGTTGAAAATAAGGTTGAATACTAGGTTACCAAACTACTCCCCTTAGTAGGGAAATTTTAAGTTTGTATTAAAATCTTAGCGACTACCCATGTTTACTATTATTCCTAATGGGCTCCCTCTAAGGCCTCATATGATAAGTTGGTTAAAATTCTCACGGATTTCCTTTAGTCAAATTCTAAATAGAAGAGGGGATTCCATCGAGTTGCTTGAGACATCTGTTGCCTCCCTTGAAATAAAGGAGGTATGGGAATTATTGATATTCACTTTATGTGATAAAAGGGTTGTTAGAGCCATTAAAGGCAATGAAATTTGGAAGATATTTCTAAGACATTATATATCCTTTTGATCTTCCTATGGAAAACCTAGTTGGAAAAATATTGGTTTCCACACCCTTTTGACCACATCAGCTCCAATCAAAATTGAAGGATTTTTGTGGAAAAAAATATATGAAAGGATTTCAAGGTTGTCAAGCCCCATCTAAGATGTATTGGTGATGGTTTCACAATATTTTGTATTTTAATTATCATAATATGTAGGGGTCTCCCATTATGACCAATACCATTGTTCTGTTGGTAGAGATTCCTAAGATAAAAGCACTAAGGTTCTTCAGGAAATAAATTTATACCATTCAAGATGAGGTCTCTACTATGGATTGGACTCATTGGCGAGATTTGAAAAAATATATATTTGAATAATGTGGAATTAACTGCTATGGCTTCACATTCAAGAGCTAATGCCAAATGTGATATTGCACAAGCATGACTTATAACTACCACACTCATGGTGGAAGGACTGGAGGTGGAATTATGATACCCATTTTAAACATTATTCCACTATACTCCTCTAGTATCAAGTTATGAGTCCCTTCTCTTCTTCTTTCAATAAGCTCAATAGGCAATGGGGTCTTAATTCGTCCTCTAAGATGTGACTTGATAGGCTCGACTAAATTTGGATGACTCATCTAGAGCCTAATTTGGTCCACTTCCTTTGGTACTTGGTCTACCATGGTCTTCCACTTGGGGATTGGATCTCCCATATTAGAATTTCTCAATTGAAGTTCCCAACCTGTAAGTGCCCAAATTCCTTCAAACATATCTTCTAGTTTTGAATTGGAGCTCAGTCCATTTGGCAATGGATTCATTGCCTCTTTCAGCTTAACACCATGAGCATTTCTCTTGGCATCATGCCCTTCTTGGGGATCCAACCAACTAGCTTGCTACTATTGCCTTTTTATGGAATTTTTTAGAATTGTGATTCTTTTTTAATTATGGAAGGCAATAAATAATACTTTATTTAACTATGTTGAATGCTCTTATCTCTTTTTTATTAATGATAAGGTCACTGTTATATCTTCACCCTACATTTAAATTCAAGTTCAGACTGAAAAGGTTGTCATTGAGGTTTGTCATCTGCAGGAGTTGTTGGACCACTAGGGGAGCACTCCCTACATAGTGAGCCACATCCCCTAATGGCCTTCCCCAAAGTCTATTGTTATCACCTCTTAGGAGGCATAGAATCCATTCTTGTAGTTAAATCCACTTCTCCCCTTGCTCTCAGTAGGGGGATGGAGGTCATTGCCAATACATGGAAAATTTGATACAACTCCCTTCCAAAGGGGTTCTCTTATTGACACTCTTACTCAGACTCACCCAACTAATGGATGGGCGATAGATATGACTTTGTACCCTTTAGATGGATAGGTGGCATTAGATCCCCCTTTAGCAGAGCCTTCCACTTGGACTACTCTGCCACCAAAGGACAATCCTTTACCTCCTCTCGTAGGTGTTGAAGCCTATGATTAGCTTTCTTTTGGTTTGTAATATGATTTTGAACATCGTTTGTCAATGTAATGTGGTTTTGAGCACCATGTCTTGCCTAGATTTGTTTTATGTTTCTTATTTTTTAGTACCATGTTTTGAGCCAGTGTTTTACTCTCTAGTGTAAACTCTAAGATGTGAATTTCAACTAGATATGTTGCTTTATAATCTTGTGTAATTTTATTATTTTTATAATAAAAAATATTGAAGTGTTCCAATAGTAATTGGGGAATGTAATGTGCACCACTTGTTTTGCTAAAGGATATATTTTGTGGGATAATGAATGGTTGAATGAATTTAATTTCATTGTAATTATACGCTTAGTACATCATACAAATTATAATAAATGGCCTAATTTTCTTTGGGAGTATAATTCTCCATCAACATATCAAAATTTAATTTGAGCGAGTGGTTTTTTTATTCACAACTGGTCAAGAAACTTTTAATTATAATGTAATTGTAGGTCTTTTATGACAATATGACCTTGAATCTTTGCAGGTCTACCACAACATTATGTGACAGCAATATGATTTTGAATTTTTACAGGTCTTTCATGATGATGTGACTTTGGTCTTTACATGTCTACCATGACATTATGACTCTGTATCTTTGTAGGTCTTCATAGTAATATCACTTTAAATCATTGCAGGTTTACCATGACATTATGACTTTGAATCTTTGCATGTCTTTCACAACGATGTGGCTTTAAGTCTTTGAAGCTCTACCATAACATTATGACTTTGAATATTTGGAGGTCTTCATATTAATATGACTTTTGAATATTTTCAAGTCTACTAAGACATTATGACTTCGAATACTTGTAGGTCTTCCACAGCAATATGACTTTGAATCTTTGCAGGTCTTCCAAGGAAATATGACTTTGAATCTTTGCAGGTCTACCACAGTAGTATGAATTTGAATCTTTGATCCAAAACTCAGAAGTTTTGGTTGATAAATATTTCAAGAACATAGAAATAACATAGTAATAATGAATTCTCTGAGAAGAGATGTTTTATTACTCAAGATCGCAATACAACTATATGCTTATCTCTGGGAAGAGATGTATGATTTTCCATTTTGGGTTACATATTAATTTATACATATTTTGAAAGAAGAGGTCAGATGTGGATGGTCACTAATATCAATGGATATTAAGTGGTTTGAATTCCAAGATTCAAAACAATATAGAATTCAAGAAATTACTATTTTTAGAAACTTACTATTTTAAGACTGCACTACTAAAATTAAAATTTGAGGTACTTCCATTGGATTTTTAGGGGTCAAATTTCATTGAGAAAATATTAATTCCATATCACTACATTCTCCTCATTCTTAGCTTTCCAATTTTTCAAACGATGAGTCAATTGGAGCTACAATGCAAAATTTATGGCTTTCAGAAGTTCCGTTATCAATGTAAATCCATTGTATGTAAATCTTTTTTTGATCAATATGGACCCCTTCCTCATTCATAATGTACCTAAGGTATTGAATTGTTGTCATTCTAAATGTACATTTTTCAAGATTTACATACAACTCATGCTCCTGAAGAGTTTGAAGAACCTTACAAACATGTTGCAGATGTTCCTCCCATGTTCTGCTATAGATGAGTATATCATCCAGGTAGACAACCATGAATGAGTTAGTGAAGGGTCATAGGATCTCATCCATTATCCTCATGAAGGTTGTAGGAGCGTTAGTTAAGTTGAAAGGCATAACCAACCATTCAAAGATCCCCTCCTTAGATTTGAATGTAGTCTTTCAGACATTGGTGGGATCGATGGAAATTTGGTGATACCCAGATTTGAGATCAATTTTGGTCCAGCAGGTCATCAATCCTAGGGAGAGGGTAGTGATTCTTCATAGTGATTTTATTCAAGGCTCGATAGTCAATGCAAAGCCTCCATGTTCCATCTTTATTTGGTGCGAAGATAATTGGGCTGCCATAGGGTGACGAGCTTGGCTTGATGTGACCCTTTTGGATCAATTCTTGAATCTATCTTTTTATCTCATCATTCTCCAAAACTGATCTATGATACACATGATTGTTAGGCAAAGTTGATCTTGGGATCAAATTGATAGAATGTTTTACTTAGGAATGCAATGGAACTCCTATAGGTGACTTGAATAAGTCATCATATTCTCTTGTGATTCATCCTATTTGCTTCTATTGTGTTGATTGTGTAATTAGGACTGTAACATCAACCTTCTTGAAATTTTGTGGTTTGACCACCATGAAAACGAATTGTTTTGTCTTCTCCACTAATCTTTTACATTGCTTGGCACTAATCAGGGAGATAGATGTGGGAGGTGGTACCTCTGATACCCTGTAGCATTGTGTTCCAAGAGTGAGGGCGATTCTTCGAGTTTGTGATTCAGAGATGCCATGTTGCTCATACATGAATGGCTAATCAAGGAGTACATCACAAATATCTATATTGGCCACATCACACAAGACTTTATCTTGGAAAGGTTTTATTGCATATGAAAGAGGACACTGATGGGTGACATGAAGGTCTCTCTTTGGGCTCAACCATCCAATACTGTATGGCTTTAGATGAGGCTTCATGGATATATTTAGACTTTTCACAACTTTAGCAGAGATTAAATTCTTTTGACTCCCACTATCAAGAATGAAATGCAAAGGCTTACCTTTTACCTATAATTTGGAGTAAAACACTCTTTTCTTGTCATTTGGCCTTTCCTCACAAGTCTATGATGAAATGACGATGGTATCGGGCTCAACATCTATAATTTCTTCTTCGTCCTCTTTGACTGTAGGTTGGGTATGAGAGAGAGTACTAGATGTCGAGTATTGTGACTCAAAAAGTAGTGACTTGATGACTCAACATTCTTATTTGGAGTGAGTTCTATTTTTGTGTAATCATACCATTTTTTAACTTTTCTCTTCTGGGGTTTCTTATCTCGAAACTCTTTTTTCTTCCAATTTTGGCCTCTTATTTGACCTTGTCACTTTTCTATTTTGAGGGCTAACTCTTCGTATTCTTTCTGCCATACTTTTGCTCAATCTTCACTACAAACTTGTATGCCTCACTGAGAGTTTCCAAATTGAAGAGTTTTATTTCCCTCCGTATGTACCATTGTATTCCACCATGATATTTGAGAGTCTTATGTTTCTAACTTTCTTGGATGCCCAATCTTGTAGATAAAGAATGAAAAATGTATGTGTAATCTTAAATAGATTGGTCCTTACCTTGGTGAAGTTGTTGCCATTGTATGTATAGATCATCATATACTCCAATGGGACAGTATTCTTCTTTTACCGCTTCCACGAAATCATCCTATGTAGGTTCCACCTCAAGGCCAATGTCATCTATACTGAACCTCTTTTTGTACACTTCCCACCAGTTTTTCATGGGCAATGATGCTTTCAAAAGAGTAAAAGTGATATTTTCTCTATCAGTGAATTTATTTACAAAGAAGCAGGAAGACAATTGATCTAACCAATTTTCTACTGCATCAATATTGATTTCGATTTCAAATGTAAGAATATCAAAATTCACCTGAACCTTGAAGGGTGTTGGGGCATTGAAAGGGCATTCCATGGATGAGGAGCCAGGAAGTACAGTTGAGGAGCCATAATTTTTCATCGAGAGTTGTCAAAAAATTTGGGCAAATTATTGCAGCATCTGTGCTTGTTGCCATTGGAGGGCTTCATTCACTATTTCCTTGAAAGGATCGGATGTCTCGGTGTCATCTGCCATTTGAAGTCGTTTAGAGCGAATAGGTGGATAATTTGGAAGCTTTGTTGTTTTCCACCCAAGCTTCTTGTAACCTGACCTCATCCTCGGGATCATACACTCTCAAGACAAACCACTCTAATGCTACTGATCTAAAACTCAAAAATTTTGGTTGATAAATATTTCAAGAAAAAAAAATACAGTAATAATGAATTCTCTGAAAAAAGAATTTTATTACTCAAGATCGCAATATAACTATATGCTTATCTTTGGGAAGATATGTCTGATTTTCCATTTTGGGTTACATCTTCATTTATACGCATTTTGAAAGCAAGGGAGGATATGGAAGGTCACCAATCTTGAGGGAGATTAAGTGGTTCGACTTTCATAATTCAAAACAATACAAAATTCGAGGAATTACTATTTTTAGACTGCACTACTAAAATTGAAATTTGTGGCACTTCTGTTGGGTTTTTAGGGGTCAAACTTCATCTAGCAAAGCTCCATGCCATCTCATTGCATTCTCCTCGTTCTTAGCTTTCCAATGGTTCAAACGGTGAGTCAATTGAAAAAATAATGCAAAAGATATGACTCCCGGAAATTCTGTCATCAATTAGAGTGGAATTGTCACCCGAATTGTCACCTGAATTGTTCCCCGGATCAATCTTTGGAGGGCTACCACGGCAATATGACTTTCAGTCTTCCACGGCAATATGACTTTCAATCTTTGCAGGTCTAACACGGCATGCTGACTTTGCATCTTTGCGTATAGCTTTGATCATTTCTACATCTCTACACACCCCCACAGCTAACGTCTCTCCTCGGGACCAAAATTGTTATGGCGCCCATGAATTCTGTGCTAGTTCTTTGTATTGTGGTCATCTTCTGCAACTCATTCCATGGAGGTAAATTAAATATCAGTGTATTGTTGTCATCTTCTGTAACTCATTCCATGGAGGTAAATTAAATATCAGTGTATTGTGGTCATCTTTTACACCTCCACTTTTATATGTCAGATGACGGAAGCAGCCTGTTATTCAATGTTTCTAATTCTCATTTCGATTTGTTCCCTGTGCAGATTCTGAGCAAATAGGAGTCAACTACGGAATGGTTGGTGACAATTTACCAAGCGCAGGAGATGTGGTAAATTTGATGAAGGCCAACAACATCGGGAAGACGAGAATTTTCGAAGCAAACCGCAATGCACTGAAAGCCTTTGGGAACTCTGGAATCGACCTAATTGTAGGAGTCGACAACAGCGAATTGCAGGGCATAGCCAGTGACCAGGATTCAGCCAACGGGTAGGTTAAGGACAACATTAAGTCCTTCTATCCTGCCACCAAAATCAAATACATTGCTGTCGGCAACGAAGTGTTGGGAATGTCAGGCAACGCACGGTACGCATCCTATCTTATTCCTGCCATGCGCAACATTCAGACGGCACTTGAGAACGCCAATCTACTCAACATCAAGGTCTCCACCGTACACGCCACCACCGTCATAGGCACATCCTTCCCTCCATCAGTGGGAACTTTCAGTGACGAAGTGAATGACACCATGAGTTCAATTCTGCAATTTCTTCAAGACCATGCCTCTCCTTTCATGGCCAACGTCTACCCCTATTTTAGCTACGACTCAAACAGGGCTTCCATTAGTCTAGATTATGCTTTGTTTAGGTCCACAACCCCTGTCGTCACAGACGGAGATCTGAGCTACACCAACTTGTTTGATGCCATGGTTGATGCCCTCCTTTCCGCCATGGAATCCTTGGGACATTCGAACCTGCCAATTGTGATTACTGAAAGCGGATGGCCGTCTGAGGGCAATGATGTGGCAACCATTGAAAATGCCCAGACTTATAACAAAAATCTCATCAAAC
Source organism: Torreya grandis (assembly GCA_037957365.1). Classification (NCBI taxonomy): domain Eukaryota; kingdom Viridiplantae; phylum Streptophyta; class Pinopsida; order Cupressales; family Taxaceae; genus Torreya; species Torreya grandis. Next base: position 3,363,446 of record JARHVA010000639.1, on the reverse strand, counting down.
ATGTATTGTCTAATGCAGGGACGCCAAAAAGGCCAGGAAGAAGCATCGAGACTTACATCTTCTCTCTTTTTAACGAAAATTTGAAGGCAGGCGATGAGACGGAAAAGCATTTTGGGCTTTTCTACCCTAACCAGCAGCCTGTCTACTCTGTCAATGTCAATGTTAATGCTAAAGTTGTGTGTATATATCTAATTGTCGAATGGTAACCATAACAGGTTAATATGACGGCAATAAAAGTCCGTTTCAAATGCGAACCTGAAAAAGAAAAATAAATAAATATAAGAATTATGTTATTAAGATTTTTTTTTTCAATTTGTGATTGTTGAAAAGAACAATGGGTTTATTTATGCTTTTGAAATTGATTTTGAAGAAATGAGCAAAGTTGAACTATGAAATATAAATTTGTACTAACAATTTTTGAGGAGGCTATCTTTGCCTTGGGTAATCTCTGTCATGAATAGAGTTATACATATTTTATTCTCATAATGAATAAGATCTTTCAAAGAGCCTTGATTTCCTCTAAAGATGTAAAACTTACCACAGATCTCATAATATATTGGACATCAAAATACAAAATGCTTATTTGATTCAGGGTCATTATTGTAAATTTTATATATATGTTGATGTCACATAAGAAAGTGCTCTATCTCCTTACAAAACTAATGAGAACATACTTGCAATTGATCAAAAGGAAACCTTAAATCAAAAGAGACCTTGGGGTATTTGGAAGTAATGATAAATCCATCTTCTATTTGAAGATAGTACTACAAATAGTGATGCATTTTTGTTAACAATGGTTATGATGGTTCTGTTGAAGTTGATTTTATTTGGGTTTTTTAGTTCTCATCCATGATGGCTCAATGAATATCTCTTTTCAATATGTAGGGAGCATTAATGGAAAAGATATTAGGACATGTATGATTAATATCAATTCCAATTCATTTTAGGAAAGACTTATGTGCACATACTAAGTGTTCTTCTTCCCTTGTTCACATTACTTTATAGATGATTGAAGAACCTTTAATGGATATACACTATGCTCAATTATTGTATTTGTTATACATCTTGATTTGTGAAGCAACATCACTAATGGAAAACAACTCATATACGAAAGCAATGGATGGAAAATTCAATAAAAATAATTACATGTGGAACTAGCCATTTTTATTGCATGTTTTAGGATATCATGGGAATAAGAACTTTATCAACCCAATCCCAATTAGTAATACTAGTTCTAGGTCCCCAAATGTCACAACCATACAATAATGATGATGCCACTAAAGTTTGGAACACATGCAATTTTTATGTGGCATCCTAAATCTAAAGTTGGAAACATTGTCTCTCAAGTGTAGCAAGTGCAACATACCACTTCTATATTCTCTCCTCTACAATATTGAGCATATTGAAGGGAGGTGTTTTTAAAGGCACAATGAGGTAAGCATAGGATAAAACTAATTCAACCAATCTTTCTTTGTAAATGAGATTAATTTTATATGTTTTTTGTTTATTTGTGTTGAAAACTATGACCTTTATTTTGCTAAAGTTCACTTACATAGACCATGAGTATCACAAAATGAACTTAGCTTGTCCAGATGTCTTTGTAAGCCTAAATAAGTATGTAAAATGAGATTAATGTCATCAAAAAATAATAAAATAGTAATGATTATATCATAAAGAATACATCTATCACTTTTATTCCCTGAAGTTGTAATGCTTCCTCTAATTCATCTAAAGACCAAACAAATTAGGAGAAAGTGGATAAACATGTTTACCACTAATGGTGTTATTGATACTTTCTATAAAATCAATAGGAGTTCAGATCTGGGAAACCACCTTCTTATAATGTGTCATCACAAAAATAACAAAATATTTTTAAGTCAATAGATCTCAATGCCATTAGATTAAAATTTATCTTGATCCGAGCAACATTCTAGGCCACAATTCGGGTGATGGTTCTACCCCAATTGGTGGCAGAACTTCCAAGAGCCATAACTTTTGCACCATAGCTCCGTTTGACTCCCCGTTTGAACCATTGGAAAGCTAAGAATGAGGAGAACACGATAAGATGGCATAGATATTTTCTCAATGGATTTTTATCTCAAAAATTCTAATGGAAGTGCCCCAAATTTTAATTTTAGTACTAAAAATAGTAAGTTTCTAAAAATAGTAATTCCTCAAATTTTGTGTTGTTGTAAATCATGGAAGTTGAACCACTATATCTCCCTCAAGATTTTTGACCTTCCACATCTTCCTCCTACCTTCAAAACATTTATAAATGAAGATGTAACCCAAAATGGAAATCAAACATCTCTTCTCAGAGGCAGACTATCCACCTATTCGCTCTAAATGACTTCAAATGGCAGACAACACCAAGACATCCAATCCTTTCAAGGAAATGGTGAATGATGCCCTCTAGTAATAACAAGCATAGATGATACAACAATTCACCTCCAATAAATTTTGATGGAAAATTCTGACTCCTCATTTGCAACCCCACATCCTTTCAGTGCCTCAACACCCTTCAAAGTTTAGGTGAATTTTGATATCCATACATTTGAAGGCAAAATAATTTATGATGTAGTAGAAAATTGGTTAAATCAATTTTCATCTTATTTTTCTATAAATAAATTCACCAATAAAAAGAAGATCACTTTTGCTCTTTTAAAAGCATTATTGCCTATTAAAAATTGGTGGGAAGTGTACAAAAAGATATTTAGTATGGATGATATTGGCGTTGAGGTAGAACCTACCTATGATGATTTCATAGAAGCCATAAAGGAGGAATACTACTCTATTGGAGCATATGATGATCTATATATAGAGTGGCAACAACTTTGCCAAGGTAAGGAACAATCTGTTTAACATTACATTGATATTTTTCATTCTCTATTTGCGAGATTGGGCATCCAAGAAAGTGAGAAACACAAGTTTCTCAAATATCATGGTCGACTACAATGGTACATACAGGGAGAAATCGAACTATTCAATCTGGAAACCCTTGGTGAGGTGTACAAGTTCATAGTGAAGATTGAGTAGAAGTATGGAAGAATGAATACAAAGAGTCAGCCTTCAAAATGGAAAAGTGACAAAGAAGGTCAAACACAAGGCCAAAATTGGAAGAAAAATGAAAGAAATATTGGGAAGTGATGTGATTATCACAAATCTGGAACTCACTGCAAAGAAGAATGTCGAGCCATCAAGTCCCTGCTTTTTGAGTCACAATCCTCAACATCTACTACTCTACCTCATACACAGCTTGTAGTTGAAAATGATGAAGAATATATTGTAGATATTGATCTTAATGTCATCTCATTGTGTTCTTCTCATTCTTAGCTTTCCAACGGTTCAAATGGGGAGTCAAACGGAGCTATGGTGTAAAAGTTATGGCTCTCAAAAGTTATGCCACCAATTGGAGTAGAACCATCACAACAATTGTCACCTAGAATGTTGCTCGGATCATATCTAGGAATAATGTTAAATTTCTTCCAAAAATTAGCAAAATAAAAACAAACCTTATGCTTGTGTGCTCTCTCTTCTTTGCTTCCATTTTAAAACATCAATATATGTTTTATTTTTTTATTGATTTAATCTATAACCTTCTTTCCCTTTTTCCTGAAGCTTCTTGGACTCTAAAAATATGAAAATAAAAATATATGTTAATTTTAAATTATTGATCTTGTTAAATTTTAACATTTAGAAAAATTGTGTTGTTAGGAATAGCTTTTACATCATGTTAGTTTTGGTATTTACTAAAAGGTAAATAGTAACTGGTTGATTTACCGAGAGGTAAATAATAGTTACATCGCGGTTATAATCGTATGATTAATATAATAAGTTTGTATTACATTAGAATATTATATTGTTGAGATATATTGTTATTTGTTATAACAATATATCATAATAGGTTTTCTTATTTATAATATTTGGGTGAGAATATTAGAAAAGTTATAGGAATAATATTCCTATATATTTGTATGGTCCCAAATGATTGTTTTTATTAAAGCGTGAAGATTAATTTAGAGAATAAAGAAGAGTGAAGAATATTTGTGTTGAAATAATCCACTGTGTTCAGCTCTTCTTTATTCATTTACATGAGTTGATTCATTACATAATTTTCCCCAATTGTTATCATTGGTATCAGAGCGAGGATAGGCTTGTCAAAATTTGTGAGGGACAAAATCATTATTTATTCTAAATTGCCCCAATTGATAAGAGCCCTATGAATAGTAGCTGAGAGCCCTATGAATAACAGACCATAGTTTTGTTTTACAAATGTAGAACAAATGTTTTTTTATTAAGAATTATTTAGTGTGTGTTTATTTTTATTCTAGACATATCTTCCTATAATCGCTATTCCAATCTATAGACTCAGATTCAATTTTGAGTTGGTCTTGCATTGAATGGTCAATGCACCTAATGACCAATCAGTCTTAGTCCAAACTTATTATGTATATGTTAACACCAACTTTTCCCTTCTATTAAAGTGTGTAGCCTATGCAATCACAATAGAATAACTCATTCTACTTAGGATATAAAAATAAGTTCATGTGACATGGATCAAGCAGTCTATATGTGTAAGGATCTATCAACTTTAATATTTTCTTAGGATCAATCTTTCTTCCACAAGAAAATCTTTCAATGAGTAAATTCAGTGGGAATATAAACTAGTCTATATATACGGCTATGTGTCATGATAATAGTCATCTTTTTACTTTATAACAATGCAATTCATGTGGAAAAATGTGATATGATTTCTTCCAATATCTACACTATCTTACATCTTCAGATCTAGTTTGCCATTGAAACCACTTCTATTGTTGTGACACCATAGACCCACACGCATACATGTAGACCTAGTACACATCATTTTCATGCAAAGTGCTGTATAAGCATCTGAAATATCTTACCATATAAATGTAATTCATGTGGGAAAATGTAATATGGTTTCTTCCAATCTCTACACTATCTTATAGCTTCAGATCTAGTTTGCCGTTCAAACCAATTCTATTGTTGTGACACCATAGACCCACATGCATGCATGTAGACCTAGTACATGTCATTTTCATGCAAAGTGTTATATAAGCATCTGAAATATCTTACCATATAAGTTTCAGAATGTTAGTTTATTCTTGATATAATGTCTTGTAATGTTTCATATAGTCGTTAGTGTCAAGTTTAGTTTAATTGTTATTGCAATTTTTAAGTCAGTTTTTATTTGCCAACTCATAATTCCGTTGTAATAGTATCTTATGTATATAACATTTTTAATGTTATAATGAAGTCAGTTGGAGTTCTTTGTCAAAAAGTCACCATTTTTTAATAATTAGTTAAATTAGTGTCAAAAAAAGATCCTTGTGTCATTTGGTTTACATATAGGTATTATAAGTTATTGTATGTCATATAAAATATTATCAAAGTCATTTTAGTTATAATGTCTATCATCAAAAGTATAGTATTTTGTAAAAATATATTATGTTGTCAAGTCATTAAAATTCAAAGTGTTAATATTTTGTTTTGGGTCCATAGTCATGTTATGAGTCAAAAGTCATCAATAAAGGTCAAAATTGTAAAAATAAAAATAAAAATAAAAATTGCCTTAGGAATACATTTTCACTTGTACATGATATCTACATTATGGTGAGGATTTTACATGAAAAAATAATGTACCTAACCTATATCGACATACCAACTAAGTAAACAATGACATACTAGAAGATGGATGATACACAGAGGATGGAGGTCTTTCAGTGACCTCTCGTTAGTCACCAACGATGGGGCCACACTAATTGTGGTGACATTTTGTGTGGTGTGTTTTTATAGTTTCTGTTGTGTGTTTTTAAAAATAAGAATAGAAGAATAATGTCTATTCATCTAATCTATATGAAATTCTAAACATGATTCCCTAAGGTGAAAACATTATGAAAGGACAAACAAAATAATGTTAGTTCATGGGTCGTGAAAGGGTTTATCGTAGAGATCTAGAAACACACCAGAAGGTGAAAAATTGATAGTTTATCTGTCAAGGTTTGTGGTAAGCCTATAAAACCATGGGAGTAGTGAGGCTCTCTTTATATCAAGGTCGTGATCCAAATAGGGCATGCTATAATGGGTGAGCATACTATAGATAAGAGTGTGAATGTTTTTGCACAATGTAAAAACTATGGGAGGAATGTTAGGAATAGATTTTACATCATGTTATTTTTGGTATTTATTGAAAGGCAAATAGTAACTGGTTAATTTATTGAGAGGTAAATAATAGTTAAAGGGTGGTTATAACCATATGGTTAATACGATAAGTTTGTATTACATTAGAATATTATATTGTTGTGATATATTTTTATTTGTTATAACAATATATCATAATAGGCTTGCTTATTTATAAGATTAGGGTGAGAGAATATTGGAGAAGTTATAGGAATGATATTCATATAAATTTGTATAGTCCCAAATGATTGTTTTTATTAGAGTGTGAAGATTAATTCAGAGAATAGAGAAGAGTGAAGAATATTTGTGTTGAAATAATCCACTGTGTTCAGATCTTCATTATTCATTTTCATGAGTTGATTCATTACATAATTTTCCCCAATTTTTATCATGTGTTGTAGGACCAATAGAAATAAAAATCCATATAAACAAAGATAGAAACAATGTAGAGCAATAAAGAAACCAAAAACTAGGTAGAGCATACTACACAAGCATAGACAAACAAACAACATGTAAATCAATCAACAAACAAAACAATATATCTTGAAGACCATAATCAAACACAAAATTGTTATTGATGAAGGTACATTCATTTTTTGACATTATGCATTGATCCCTCATAAAATTCAAACACAACCAAACATATCATTGTATATATTTTTTTGTGATAGAATGTTTTGAGTTTACTTTGAAATTTATTCATTCCTTGGTAACCAGATTGCATTGAACCACAAAAGCATTTTATCACAAAAACCAAAAAAATATTTTCATTAAATCATAAAAAAATAAAAAAATTGTATCAAAACAATAACAAATAAATATAAACAAACACGACATATTAGAATAACCTAACAGAATCATACCATCATCTAGATTTTGTTGTATTCAATTTACATTTGATATGTTTGGACAATGTCCTAAATGAAGAGATATGATATGAAAACAATTCCTAACACCATGGATTAACCAATGAATAAATTGGAATAATTGATGCAAATTGATATTAAACTCTTTGATAAAAAACTCCAAGAATGGACATAAGTTATTTCAAACTAGAAGAGGATGATTTAAGAACAATCAAGAAAATGAATTTTATTTTAAGGAAACCTCTCATATCTCTCTTCAATAGTAAATGAAAAAATATGGTAATTGAATATCATGTAATACACATTACTGATTTATCCAAAGCAATTTTAGAGCAACAAAAGATAAGTAAATCTTAATTAAATAACATTACAAACCCATAGCTTATTATAGTCTATTTTTAGACATCCAAGGTTATTGAAACTCTTAAAGTAGACGTTTTACCTATTTTAGAGAACCAAAAGTATCTTGGAAAGCTAAGATGAGTTAGTTTATACCACATTGCTTAATTTGATAAAGATAACCTCGATTCAAAATAAGCACCTATTGTGGATGTAGTGATCCAAGTGAAATTTGAAGAAGAATGAAAAAGGAAACTAAAGTCTTTCAATTTGAGAATTATAGTTATAAAGAAACATGACAACCCACTTGAACCTATAAGGAATTTATACAAGAAACATAAAACAAAATTAAATTATCCCTAAGAGAGCATGGTATACTCGTGATGACTCTCTTATTTTTAAGCTCTATAACCTTCATGATAGGATTCAAATATTAAAATCTAAGATAGTTCTTTTCACCCTCCCTAAAAATATTTACATGGATGAATACCTAACTTGGATTCAATATGAGGACTTGAAAGAGAATATGGATAAAATGGTTTAGGCAAAGAAACATGTAAAATGGGTCATTATGAAAAATGGGATGTTTGGATGTGAGATTCCCCCCTCTAGCTTGGTCTAAATCACATCATTCCAAATCTTCCTTCTCATGATGTCATATTTTGAGTCTTAGGTTTGTACTCTCAATAATCACATGGAATTGTGGTGGCTCAATCTTATTCTCATTGGGATCTTCAAATGAGTTGTTTTAAAAAAAATGATGTTTTATTATGGAATCACATGATACATGGATGATAATCTAATCCCTGTCTTAGGATAATCTTGAATATCAATGCATATTTTATGAATTCATTAGGGCTTGAGAGGTTCTAGTGGCATAAAATTTATAATTTAATAATATTACCTATGTCCATTTATTTTCCTTGAAGGATTAGATGTACATGTTAGGTTATTATTGGTATATTTAGCAAGGAAACAAAGCTCTAGTAAAATTGTCTTTGGTGCATGTTATTTTACTTTAACCTCATCAACTTATGCCATTTTTTATATTGGAGGATCTATATTTACATATTACAACCTAAAATAAATAAATAATTAGATCTTGGGGATTTTCTTCTTGTAGTATACTTCAATGCATGAACTAGTTGTATTCAGTGTATAAGGTAACACTCTATTTAGATCCATTGATAACTTAATAAATTTAATATCAGAATGATATTTTACACTAAACATCATTGGTTGGAGTAGTCAATCCTTTTGGAAAATACTTGGTTAAATTTAGACATTCCAATGATGTGGTCATCCTTAATGGCACTAATATATTTCCATGCTCCAATGACCCTACATGCTTCCATTTTCCCTATGGATCTTCTATTATGGATTAAATTTTTGTTAATATGTGTCAATTGTGAAAAACTCAAGGCCTTTATGTATCCTCAATACATCTTACCCTAACTGACCATGTTATTTTATCTTTTTGAGTCTTACTTGGTTATTATCCTACCAATCCTTGTCCTAGTTATTATTGCCAATTTATCATCATGCATTTTGATAACTAAATTAATTAGTAATACATAAAATTCATTAAAAATAAGTCTTGTCTTAGTTTATGATACCCATGGTCTAATTGAATTCTTTTCTTTCTTCACCTAGTCCATTTGGCATTATGCACTATACACTTTCCCTATTCCATCCACACTTCCTACACACCAATAATTGGCCATTATAATCATAATAATTGGCATGCATATGAATAAAAATTAATATCCTAACAAAAAATACCATGAAATGCATAAACTATCCAATTCAAATAAAATTCAAAGATTATATATGAGTGTTATTAGGATGAAAAAGAGGAACTATCTTGAACAAGCACAAAATTGTACTGAACCAACTTCAATTCACTCCTATAATTTTATGGAGAATATTCCTTCCTAATAAATAATTACATGAAATATATGTTCTCCCCACCTAGTTTGATTATGCTTCTATTCTATAAAATGTTCCAAACTAGCCAAACATTTGAGTCAGCTTGATTTTTTCAATTGTCATTACTATTCTGATCACCTAATTAATTTTTTCCATCCTTAAGCTCTAATACAAAAAAAATCATGATGTGGAGAACCTTAAATATATGTTTTTAAAACATATCCTATAATTATTATCATTCTAGATCACTGACCTTTTTAACTACATGGTGAGATATGGCTTTCCGCTTTCCTGGGCCTCTCATGCCATCCATCACATCTACAAAAGTGGAGATAATATAGGTCCTAGTAATTAATAAAGTATCATGGTTGGACACGCCTTGGATAAGATATTTTACATAAGTCTTGAAATCCATATCTCAATATGGGTAAATACAAATAGGCTAAGGGTTAAAGGAAAAAGAAGTTTCAAAAGGAACCTTTTTATAATTGATCATATCTTCACCTTGACCTCTATCATTGAGGAAGCTAATGCAAACAAACACAATGTATATTGTTGTTTGTGGAATTATGTAGGGCATTTGATATAATTCATTGACATTTTATTATACTTTATTTTCAACCCATGAATCATTAATCCAAGGTTATTAAAACTCTCAAGGTAGACAATTCACCTAGATTGGAGAGCCAAATATATATTGACAAGCTAAGATATAATTAATTGATACCACATGGGATAAAGTTGATAATGGAAACCATAATTTTAAAAAACTAACTACTTTCGATGTATTGATCCAACCCAAGTTTTAATAAGAAATACAAATTAAACTAAAGTCTTTCCATTTGAGAAGTATAGTTGTCAATAAAAATGACATCTCACTTGAGTCTATGAAAAAATTTATACAAGACACCTTAAAAAAAATTTAAATTATCATTAAGAAAGCATGGTTTACTTATGATGACTCTTATTTTAGGTTATAAAAACTTTAAGATAGGATCCAAATATCACAATCTAGGAAAAAATATTTTCACTCTTCCTATCTTAGGAACCTACTTGTGGACAAATTAATATAACACCAAAAATATAACCAATATGAATTGAATGGAAAGAGAATAATAATATTGTGTTGAAAATTATATAATATTACTACAAAGTATCGCGAGCCTATTTAATGGGTTAAATTCCTTTGAGAAATACAAAATATTTAATAGATGATATTCCATCTTACACAAACCCTCTATAAATCTATTCTACTCAAGACAACTAATACCTCCCCATACATGTGAGATAATAAAAAATAGAAAATGGAACAAATTACAACACATATGTGTTTAAGGTTTTATTAACAATACCTAATAAAAACTATAAGAGTTATGAAAAAGGGGTTACATCATTCCATCTCACATACAAACACTTTTTCCTCAAAGCTTGAGATGATGAAACTACTATTAAAAATTTGAGTAGGGGTTCCCATGTCTTGTCTTCTGGTTTTATGTCATCCCATTATACCAATATATTAGTGATAGTATGATTGTAGAGATGCCAAGAGTACCTGTTAAGGATGGTCTCAGGTTTTAAGAGGATAAAGCATTCAATGTCAAGTTATAAGGTTATCATTTGGGCTTGAACATGTTGACTAATGGCCTTATTCAAACATGATACATGTAAAACTAGATGGATCTTGGAGGAGGAAGGAAGCTCCAAATTTCATGCTAGAATAAAAATCTTGGAAAGAAATTTATAAGGACCATAAAACTTTGGTGCTAGTTTCCAATGACCTTTTAGCTTCAAAAAGGATTACTAATAATGTAGGAGCTAGAGCAAAACTATGTCACCAACATTGAAAGCCCATTTTGATTGGTTTTTATTGGCCTATTACTTCATGTAGTTCTATGCTAAATGGATGTTATATTTTAGATTTTAGAGGATAATTTGACAAATGTAGATTGTGGCATCAAATGCCTTACCTTGGATATGCATGGAATTTATGTATGAAGAGAAGGCCATGGCTACCCATAAATGACCTTATATGGGTCATATTTGTGGTCGTGTAGTATGTAGAGTTGTACCACCATTCATCAATTGGTAGCCTTTTGACCCAATGAGTTTGTATATTAGAGTAAAAACAATACATATAGGACTATAAAAAAATTCCATTTGACCGTCAATTTTTGGATGGTAGGAAAAACTCATTTTATGTTGGGTTACATAGTGGTGTAAAAGTTCCTTCAATAAGTGACTAGTAAAGTGGAATCATAGTCACACAAAATTGAGTTAGGCAGCCTATGTACACAAGATATGTTTGATTAAAATTAGAGGTAATAAAAATATGGGCAAGGGCACAAAACTGGGAATACTTGGAGAGTTGATAAAATACCATGAGAATCATTGATTTCTTGCTCAACTTGGGTATCTCTCAACAAAGTAAAAGGAAATATATAATCATAGTCAAATAGGGACATAAAATGGCTAGAACATGTTAGGGTGGTGATATTTTTCCCTTTGATTTGATGAAATGTTTCATTTTTTTACGCAAACTATTTAATTTCCTCTTTAATGTCTTCCCACAAAAATTATGGTGGATCCTTTCATATATTTTTATGAGACTCTAGTGGATGGATGATCGATAGGCATAAAACTCTAATATAATTTTCTATCTCAGTGTTAATTTTGGTGTGAATACTATATGCCCTTATTTCCTTAACTAGTAACCATCCCAAGAATAATTCAATCGAGAGGCAGGGTTAGTGGTCACTTCCTAAATGAGTTTCAAAATATGGGTGTCATAGGACCATTCTTGTTGTGCCTAATGCACCCAAGATAGCATGGGGAAAGTGATATGACCTAAGTTCCCCAAAGCTCTGACACAGCTTGTAAAAATTAAGAGCACACATGATTACCTTTCTATAAGTAACTTAAGATTGCGAAAATAACCAGAAGAACAAATAACTATCAATGAGAAAACACACAGAATATGAGAGGCAACACGCAATTGTATTCAATTCATTACAAAGGAAATTACAATAAAGAGATCACACTCTTCTTCTACCTCTGTGAGGCTTCCTCCTCAAGGGCTCCCAGTAATCTTCCCACCTGAGTAATCTTCTCTCATAGGTCACAACACACAGCTAACACAAGCTGTTGTTCACCTCATTATACTACCTGTACAATCGAGTACGAACCAGTACTCCAAGTAGATCTCACCATGATCCTGCTCCTTGATGTATTGCTGTCACCTTGGATTCTGTTCCCCCATCGATCTCCTTTTGACCCTCGCATACACACACCCCTGCAGACCAACCTGATCTTAATTATCACATGTAGATCTCCACCATGATCCTGCAACACCCTGCATATCAAACCTGATCTTACATACATGAGGAATCCTACTTGATTCCACCATGGGAAGAACTCTCCAAGTTCTACACTTAGGTTCTACAAGTTTTACACTTAACAATAAAGCCCATGAGTCTATTATATAGATCTCATGCATACACTAATTTAGACAAGCGGCTCAAAGACTCGAACTGGTCTTCATCATGCAAACTTTCTGTTCACTTAACTGACTGTTCGTCAACAGTAGTTCTGACTGCCACAGGCGACCGACGTCAGTCCCTGCCTGACTGGAGGTGATCGACACCGGCCGATCTCCTGCCGATGCCAGTTGCTGTACACTGATCCCTGACCGACGTCAGTTGTGGCCTACCGACACTGGTGACTACATACTCAGCATCCTCCTTCTATTTGCAACAAGGTGAAGCTTTTAGCTCCACACCCTAACAATCTCCCACTTGGAGATAAATAGCTGCACCTGTACCCATACCAGTACTTTGTCTAATCTGCATCCTGGCTTGTATTTCTCTTCAAGCTCCCACTTGAAGAATACCCACCACACTCCTTGTGGCGTTAACCTTGTGCCTGAATTTCTTCATTCTCAGCTTACCTTCTTCTGCCATTACTATACTCCCACTCAATTAGAAACCCCTGTGAGTAACTTGTAATCAACAAACCACTAACCAGATCTGGCTATCTATCTGTTAGTCAAACTCGCTCTGAGAACATCCAACCTCGCTCTGATACCATTTGATAGGACCTAAGTTCCCCAAAGCTCTGACACAGCTTGTCAGAATTAAGAGCACACATGATTACCTTTGTATAAGCAACTTAAGATTGTGAAAACAACCAGAAGAACAAATAACTATCAATGAGAAAACACATAGAATATGAGAGGCAACACACAATTGTATTCAACTCATTACAAAGGAAATTACAATAAAGAGATCACACTCTTCTTCCACCTCTGTGAGGCTTCCTCCTCAAGGGATCCCAATAATCTTCCCACCTGAGTAATCTTCTCTCATAGGTCACAACACATAGCTAACACAAGCTATTATTCACCTCATTATACTACCTGTACAATCGAGTACGAACCGATACTCTAAGTAGATCTCACCATGATCTTGCTCCTTGGTGTATTGCTGTCACCTTGGATTCTGTTCCCCCACCGATCTCCTTTTGACCCTCGCATACACACACCCCTACAGACCAACCTGATCTTACTTATCACATGTAGATCTCCACCATGATCCTGCAACACCCTGCATATCAAACCTGATCTTACATACATGAGTAATCCTACTTGATTCCACCATGGGAAGAACTCTCCAAGTTTTACACTTAGGTTCTACAAGTTCTACACTTAACAATACAGCCCATGAGACTATTATATAGATCTCATGCATACACTAATTTAGACAAGTGGCTCAAAGACTCGAACTAGTCTTCATCATGCAAACTCTCCGTTCACTTAACTGACTATTTGTCATAGCAGTTCTGACTACCACAGGTGACCAACGTTGGTCCCTGCCTAACTGGAGGTGACCGACGCTGGCCGATCTCCTGCCGATGCTAGTTGCTGTACACTGATCCCTGACCGATGTCGGTTGTGGCCTGTCGACACTGGTGACTACATAATCAACATCTTCCTTCTATTTGCAACAAGGTGAAGCTTTTAGCTCCACACCCTAACAATCTCCCACTTGGAGATAAACAGTTGCACCTGTACCCATACCAGTACTTTGTCTAATCTACATCCTGGCTTGTATTCCTCTTCAAGATCCCACTTGAAGAATACCCACCACACTCCTTGTGGTGTTAACCCTGTGCCTAAATTTCTTCATTCTCAGCTTACCTTCTTCTGCCATTGCTATACTCCCACTCAATCAGAAACCCCTGTGAGTAACCTGTAATCAACAAACCACTAACCAGATCTGGCCATCTATTAGTCAAACTCGCTCCGAGAACATCCAACCTTGCTCTGATACCATTTGATAGGACCTAAGTTCCCCAAAGCTCTGACATAGCTTTTCAGAATTAAGAGCACACATGATTACCTTTGTATAAGCAACTTAAGATTATGGAAATAACCAGAAGAACAAATAACTATCAATGAGAAAACACATAGAATATGAGAGGCAACACACAATTGTATTCAACTCATTACAAAGGAAATTACAATAAAGAGATCACACTCTTCTTCCACCTCTATGAGGCTTCCTCCTCAAGGGATCCCAGTAATCTTCCCACCTAAGTAATCTTCTCTCATAGGTCACAACATATAGCTAACACAAGATATTGTTCACCTCATTGTACTACCTATACAATCAAATACGAACTGGTACTCCAAGTAGATCTCACCATGATCCTGCTCCTTAATGTATTGCTGTCACCTTGGATTCTGCTCCCCCGCCGATCTCCTTTTGACCCTCGCATACACACACCCCTGTAGACCAACTTGATCTTACTTATCACATGTAGAAATCCACCATGATCCTGCAACACCCTGCATATCAAACTTGATCTTACATACATGAGGAATCCTACTTGATTCCACCATGGGAAGAACTCTCCAAGTTCTGCACTTAGGTTCTACAAGTTCTACACTTAACAATACAACCCATGAGTCTATTATATAAATCTCATGCATACACTAATTTAGACAAGCAGCTCAAAGACTCGAACTGGTCTTCATCATGCAAACTCTCCGTTCACTTAACTGACTATTCGTCAACAACAGTTCTGACCACCACAGGTGACCAATGTCGGTCTCTACCTGATTGGAGGTGACCGATGCCGACCGATCTCCTACCTATGCCAATTGTTGTACACTGATCCCTGACCGACATCAGTTGTGGCTTGTCGATGCCAGTGACTGCATACTCAGCATCCTCCTTCTGTTTGCAACAAGGTGAAGCTTTTAGCTCCACACCCTAATAGAAAGATAGTGAGAAAAAGGTTGTCTATTCTTCATAATTTCTAGATAATGAATTTACAATAGCATTGTATTTACTCTTATTGTAGGTAATATCATATTCGTAGCCCATTAATTTGGTTACCCACTGTTATTTCTCATGCAAATAGAATTTTTGCTCTAAGGATTTGTTAAGGCTAAGCTGGTAAATTTTGATGTATAAGTTTCTCCTATCTAGGTACAAGTGCCACTTGTTGGTTACATAAAGTATAACTAATATCTCTTTCTCATATGTGGAATGAACAATGTTTTTTCCTCATAAGTGCCCTAATGGTGAATGAAAGGGGTAAACCCTCTTGCATTAAAAATATTCCAATACAACTTCTTGAGGCATCACTTTCAATAAAAAATGGTTTTGAGAACTCAGACATAACTATAATATATCCAGTGCACATTACATACTTGAGTATATCTAAGTCTTATTATCCTAAATCAGACCAATAAAAGGAATATTTTTTTAACATGACCATTAATGGATCAAAAAATTTCCCATAGTCTTGGACAAAACTTATATAATACCAAGTTATGACCAAAAAATTATGAAGGCTCTTGAGTGATATGGGTTTAGGCCAATTTTTCATAGCCTCAATTTTATCATGATCCACTTTGACACCTTGATTAAATATGATGTGTCCAAGATACTCAATTTCATTTTGAAAAAAAACATGTTTGGACTATTTGACACATAAGTGATTATCAACAAGGAGTTGGAAGTGTGGTCTAAATGTATTATATTCTACTCCTAGGTACAACTATAAACAAGGATGTTATTAAATAACACTAAGATGAATTTGTGTATAAAAAACTAAAATATCATGTTCATTAAAACCTAAAAGGTTGACAGAGCATTGGTGAGGCCAAAGGGAATGGAAAGAAACTCATAATGGCCATCATGAGTTTAAAATTTTGTCTTGCAATGATCCTCTTATTTAATGTGGATCTAGTGATAGGTTGATTACCATTCAAACTTCAAGAAGGATCAAGCTCCATGTAATTAATACATCATTTAATAAATCAATAAGATGTGAAATGGTCCTTGATAATGAGTTTGTTAAGATAAAAAAAAGGTCAATATTGAAGAAGATAAGACTCACTATGGGCCTACTGAATCCAACATGTAAAAAGTTTTACACTAATTTTTCTATTTCATTCTACTATATAAATGGGTACAGGTATGGGAGAATTTTTGGATGTACACTATGTCAGGAATCTAGAACAACAAACATGCTCTGATACCAACTGTTAGGACCCAGAAGCACCATTGATTAACAAGCAACTAAACATGTAAAATTTAACCAGAAGTAACAAGTAACTAGAATTCAAAAATAACACAGAATATGAGAGACAATACCCAATTGTATTAATACTCTTCCAGAAGGAAATACAACAAAGAAGATTGCCACAGTTCTTCTTCCTTACACACCTCTAGGGCTCCCACACCTCTAGGGCATAAACAATAAATATCTTCAAGAGCTCACTCTCTCAATTATGGTCCCAACACACAACTCAAACACAGAGTTGGTGTTCACCTCCACCAGCCAATAATAACACCGCCAGTCAACTAGTCAGTAACAATACTATCAGTACACCCGAGTATACAAACATACTCAACCGAGTACACAATGCACTCCAAGTAGATCTCCCATGAAGTTGCAACAACCTACAACTCAAATGATCTTACTTTGGAAGGAACTACCTTGCCTTCCTCTTTGCTCTTCGATCGAGTACAGATCGTACTCCAAGTAGATCCCACCTGATCTTGCTCCTTGTTGTGTTACTGTCACTTTGATCCTGCTACCACCTACAGATCAACCTAGTTCTACACACCTACAAACCTTAGACCTCGCACACACATACACTTGTAGATCAATGATCTTACTTACCATGTAGATCTCCAAACGTGGCCTTACACACTTGCTGACCAAGATCCTACATACATGAAGAATCCTTTTGATTCTCCAAACTAGCACCCATACTTGGCACTGTGGCACTAGGAGGAACACACCATGCTCTCTTCACTCTGAAGGAGCTAATATTTTCTCTCTTACTCTCTAGCACAAATTACAATATAGCCCATGAGTCTATTATATAGATCTCATGCAAACAATAATTAGACATCTAATTACAATAATTAGATACACAACTTCAAGTCTATAATTGGCCTTCTTCATGCAAACAATTAGTTCGTTAATGAACTGTCTATAGAACTCATAGTTTGAAACCGCACATGTGACCGACGTCTATCCCTATCTACTTGGGGGTGATCAACGTTGGCCGATCCATGACCGACATCGACAGCTTCCTGTCTCCACCTGATCGATGTCGGTTAGCCTGATCGACGCTAGTGACTGTGACACTCAGCACCCTCCTCCAATGTCTACATCAGTGAAGCTTTTAGCTCCACAACCTAACAATCTCCCACTTGGAGATAAATAGCTGCACTATACCTATACCTGTACACCATCTAATCTATTTCCTGGTTTGTATCCCTCTTCAAGATCAACCTTCAAGACCAACCACCACAAATCTTGTGGTGCACCTCCTGTCATCCAAGTAACCTGATGCATCTACATCTACAAACCCATGTAGAAAAGAACTTGACCCTGCATAGCATGTTGACCTACTACTGGTCCCTCTCAAACACCTGAGAATCCACTGAACTACCCTCCAGTGCTTCTTTCCTAGATCGGCTCCAAACTTTCTGACAGGTCCCACTATGTGGGCAAACTCAGGGAATACACGTACTCAACCTCATCATGTAATTGGGGACCCTATTCTGTGAACTATCCATCCATAGGTGTGTTTCCTTGTTCTACATCCTACACTACCTTCACATAATCATCCTATGACAACATCAACTTGTGATCTCCCTGTCTCTAGGATACTCATGCCAAAGAATTTTGCTGCTCCCAAATCCTTCATGGCAAACCACTGAACTAACCTTACCTTTAGCTCAAAAAAACCCTATATGTCCAAACTTGCTAGCTAACATACCATCCACATACAGTAACAGGATAATGTTGCAATCATTATCCACCTAGTAAGACAAACATAATGGTTACACTGACACTGACTAAAGCCCTATTTTGTCATCCACCTGTCAAAACATGTACCACTGTCCTATAGCTTCTTCAAGACCATATGACCTAGCCTTTCATCTCATGTGTCCATTCTCTCTATTCTTTAACTAAGGTATCCATTCATCTTTCAGTGCTTTCTTCTGGCTGGCAACCCTACCAAATCCCCCATTTGGTTATGCATCCTAATCATGCCACGCTCCCACTATTTCCTGGATCCTTCTTGCTCTGTAGTGAACAAGTATAAAGAAGAGGAACAATGAATGTGAGGCTTACTTACCCTTTCAATCCTCCATATGGGTGTTTGAGACTCCTTGACAGCTTGTTGTCTACCCAAAATTCATTACAATGACCGACCTCGATCACCACACAATCTACATCCGATCGACGTCGGTTCCCATGCGATTGTCATTTCTACTGACACCAATTTCCTGACCGACGTCAGTCTTACCTGGTCACCGATGTTAGTTATCTGACCAACATCAGTAGACACCCTGCCTGACACCACTAGCTCTGGTCTACACATGACCGACATCAACACCTATCTGTTCGACGTTGGTTCCCCTTAACCGACGCTGGTAACTGTGTTCACCTATGAGTGATGAATTTTTACCCACGAGTTCTCTTTTAATCATACCCATGTCCAAACTACCCTGCTTAGAAGTATCCAGCCCCATCCACTGGTCTTTGTCTATCATCTCTTCAAAGAACACCAAGGCTTTCTAGTTCTTAAGTTTATCAAATACATCAGTCTTCCTTTTCCTGCAATAAATACAATCCTTTCTTGTAGCATCCCACTGCTCACAAAAATCTTGGTCTTTGCTCTCTGAAGCTAAAGTCTTACCATTTGATTTAAGAACATCCATTCCCTTCTCACTCATGTGACCAAGCCTACAAAGCCACACCTGTGCAACAAAAGTGGAATCAGTAATACAAGCAAGTAGATAAAGAGAACCTGCTTTCTTACCACATGCTAATTCAAGTGCATATTTGGTAACATTCCAAGAATCCACTGTGAGAGTTCCTGTGCATCTCTCATAACCCAACTTTCCTAAAGAAATTAGCCACATCTCTAGAACTGGGACCTGCATGACTTCCTTCAACACCCATGTGTTGGCCATCTGCAATTTCAGCTACACTTCCCCTTTGCCAATACTATGACAAGGCTCACCAACCCCTCTAATTTGGGTTGCATGGAAAGAGGCAATAGAATCTATAAACCAAGATTCTACTTTATCCAAGAAACATCCCAGAGCATCATGTGCAACAACCCCTGCAATATCTACTTCTTCAGTTCCTTCATGCTGATCTGCTACCAACCAACAATCTTTCTTTTCCTGCTCTTTCTTTCCATAACACTGTAATTGACCATTCGTGATTTTCAATTCCTCCATTCTTATCTTACTTTCTTCTACCATTGCTATACTCCAACTCAATCAAAAACCCTTGAGAGTGAACTGTAATCAAACACAAAACCTGCTCCCTGCAACCTTAGCTCTGATACCAACTGTCAGGAATCTAGAACAACAAACATGCTTTGATACCAACTATTAGGACTCAGAAGCACCATTGATTACCAAGCAACTAAACATGTGGAATTTAACTAGAAGTAACAAGTAACTAGAATTCAAAAATAACATACAATATGAGAGACAATACCCAATTGTATTAATACTCTTCCAGAAGGAAATACAACAAAGAAGATTGCCACAGTTCTTCTTCTTTACACACCTCTAGGGCATAAATAGTAAATCTCTTCAAGAGCTCACTCTCTCAATTACAATCCCAACACACAACTCAAACACAGAGTTGGTGTTCACCTCCACCAGCTAGTAACAACACTGCCAGTCAACCAGTCAGTAACAATATTGCCAGTACACTCGACTATACAAACATACTCAACCGAATACACAATGCACTCCAAGTAGATCTCCCATGAACTTGCAATAACCTACAACTCAAATTATCTTACTTTGGAAGGAACTACCTTGCATTCCTCTTTGCTCTTCGACCGAGTACAGACCGTACTCCAAGTAAATCCCACCTGATCTTGCTCTTTGTTGTGTTGTTGTCACCTTGATCCTGTTGCCACTTGTAGATCAACCTGGTTCTGTACACCTACAAACCTTAGACCTCACACACACATACACCTGTAGATCAATGATCTTAGTTACCATGTAGATCTCCAAATGTGGCCTTGCACACCTGCTCACCAAGATCCTACATACATGAAGAATCCTTCTGATTCTCCAAACCAGCACCCATACTTGGCATTGTGGCACTAGGAGGAACACACCATGCTCTCTTTACTTTGAAGGAGCTAATATTTGCTCTCTTACTCTCTAGCACAAATTACAATATAGCCCATGAGTCTATTATATAGATCTCCTACAAACAATAATTAGACATCTAATTAAAATAATTAGATTTGTAGCTTCAAGTCTATAATTGGCCTTCTTCATGCAAACAACTGGTTCATTAACAAACTGTCAGTAGAACTTGCAGTTTGGAACTGCACAGGCGATCGACGTCGGTCCCTATCTGCCTGGGGGTGACCGACGTCGGCCGATCCATGATCGACGTCAGTAGCTTCCTATCTCCACCTGACCGACGTCGGTTGGCCTGACCGACGCCGGTGACTGTGACACTCAGTACCCTCCTCCAATGTTTGCATCAGTGAAGCTTTTAGCTCCACAACCTAACACACTACCTAGAATCAAATTAATAACATGATGCTTAGGCTAATGTGGGGTAACCATTTAGGATCCTTAAAAATATTTTCATGCTTCGATCAGAGTTTCTATAAATCTTGTTGATGGTTGGAATTGGAGGATTAATTGAACTAGATGGTGTAAAGATGGGATAAAATCTCATGAGATACATTTTTTAGAAACTTCTCAATGCAATGAGAGATAATGATAGTTTTAGATCCTAGTAAGAGGTATATTTATGTGTTTTTTTGGTCCTTATTATTGAGTTACATCCATATATATAAAAAATTCCAATAGGATAGGGCCTAGTTTCTAAAGTCATTATTCCCCTAAAACTATGTCGCAACCTCATAGAGGCATAAAAAACATGTATGTTTCAATATTATAGTCCCCTAATGAGATGTAGGAATTGAGGCATTTTACCTTACAAGGTAAGGTTACTCCATTAGTGATCATGAATTCAAAAATTGAACAAGAATAAACATAAAAATTAGTTTGTTTGGCTAGCATAAGATCAATGGAGTCATGTGTACTGCAAGATTCAATGAATAAGTGATGGGGTGTTTCTTAGAATACCCTGCTACTCTCATAGTGTGAGGAGTGGTTACCCTAGCCAAGACAAGCACCAAAGTTTTGGGGTGTGAATTTTTGTGATGATGAAATTTCCTAGTTGAATTTGGATTCTCACTAAGTGACACTCATCAACTATAATTTGTATCAATTTTTAAGTTGATATTGGTCTTATCTACATTGCACTGAAATTTCCTAGTTAAAGACTACAAAGAAGAAATTTAAATTTTAAATTTTGGGTTAAATTTTAATATATGCAACCATAAAAAACTTGAAAATTGAGATAATTTGACATAGGGGCTCTCAAATAATTAAAATTTTCATCAAAAATAATATATGTGGGACCAATATTAGCTTCAAATGGTTGAAAATTGATGATGGAGGCCTAAAATTATTAACAAAAAAATTACAAATTATGGTGGAAAATTCAAATGATTATGAAATAATATGAAACAATACAAAATTGTGCATACCATATAATTTTTGTTCAGAAAATTAAAAAGTTAGGATGTGTGTTTAATATTATTTTTATAAACATGTACTCATTTAGATTTGGTAATTACAAAGCCTAAACATGTTCACATTGAATCCAAATATGTATTCATTAAGTGATTTCACATTTTTGAATAGTAAATTGTCATATCTCCCATACCATCTTGGTGCACTTAACCTTATATATTTATATACTAGTCTTTGTATCATGTTAGACTATAGTATATGACTTGCTCTTTTCATATTTTATAGTGTGTTATTTCCTATGAATATTGTGTAAATTGTTATACTAGTAATGCCATATATTAATTATGTGGACTAACATTGCTTTTTTTGTGCATGTTTAATATTGATGATTGTGACATTATGGGATAATTGATGTGTGTTATATTGAATATTATATATTTGTTGTTACATTAATTATGTGTCGTCAATTTGTGTGTCATTTATGTGAAAGGGTTGACTAGTCTATGTCATGGCCATGTCATGTTAGAGTTGTGTCATGTATTATATGTTTGTATGCTTTTTGATCATGATATTGTGTGTATGTTCTTGGTTACATATATTTTTCTATGGAATAAATTCACTGTTACTAAAATATTGGTGCCATGATTTCTATTATGCATATTTATTTTGTTTGTTATTTACTGATTTTACATGTTTTTTAATCATGCATCTACTATGATTCTTAGCATTGTATGCTTAATTGATAAATCTAATAGACATTGGAACTTATATTCCCATTGTATTAGACTACATGTTTCATATGTACTTGAAATGATCAAAATATTTATGAGGGAATATATTATTATGTTTTTATATGTAGTTTACATGATTATACTTTTATATATAATAGATGATGTACATAAATTTTATTTTTGAGATGAGTGATTCACAAGCTTCATACCTCATATCTAAAAGGGGGCATACAATGGAATTTATTCATATAATAGGCCATGACAAATAGACAAGACAAATTATATGATTTAGATGGGTGAGATGAGACATATTTAAGTCACTCTACATGATTGTAAGTAAAAATTGAGACTTTATATGAAATTTTGATAGACAAATGTTGAAATTATATATCACTGTGAGGGGTATCTATATAATTTGGGGGTATGAATTTTATTCATGTAAAAACTTATATATTTTTTATAATAACAACTAGTGGGGAATGGTGGTATTATATAAACATTTTGGGCCCATTTACATCTATAATGGTTGATCCTTTTACATAGAAACCTATTTTGGGGTTCCAATTTTACATAGAAACCTATTTTGGGGTTTTGATTTCATATATGAACTTGATTTTGGGTTCCATTTTTACATAAAACCCTATTTTTCAGTTCTAATTTTATATCTAAGATTGATTTTGGGGTTCTAAAAAAGAACTAATATGATATTTATAGCAATGTGGTTTAGGTTATTTCATCACTCAATTTATATGACTCCTCTTCCAATGGAAATTAAGGTATTTACACCCATAAAATCATAGTTTCAATAGTGGCATCTCCTTAGGGCATGACCAGCCCATGATATTTATCCAAACAAATTCATACAAATGGAATCTTGGTTCACATACCATCAGGTAGATTTTATCTCTATATTTTCAATTTAAAATGATTCAATGATTCATATTATTTGAAATAGATTTTCATGAGAAGACATTAATCTATGCCTATTTTATTTTAGGTGTAAAACACTATAAATGGTACATTATTTCCATACCTATCAACACTATGTATAATTATCATAAGTATAAAATTTAATCTTTTATCATTTTATTCTATCATTTTCAATACTAGATTAAAAGGTGGACATTTGTAGATACCTAAATTTGTTATTAAACACTTTGGAAACATAAATTTGACTATTTTGACATAATTATACAATAAACACACATTTTAATTTTGAGCTCAATTTCCCTCTTTCTATCTATTTGTATATTACCTTGGCCACCTCTCTTTTCTAGATACAACTATTCATGATCAACTTAGTCTATAAGAGAACATATCAAAATCCTTGATAAACATTCTCCATATCTTATAATATTGATGTACACTTTTAGGAAACTATTGGTAATGCTCTAATAACACTAGTTACTGCAGGGCTCTACATCTACCAATAGTGTCCATGTGCAATCAATGGATATTTTTAAAATTATGAAGCATCCACTAGGTTAACCTTGAAATTTTTCATGGTTTCATCATAGCGGGAATAAACATATAGTCATATAAATAAAATTCATTGCCAAGGTTATGCTCACTTAAAAACTTGAGGAATCAATTAAAAATATCTTAAGAAATTATAAAAAATGCATACACATCCTTAAAACATTAAATGTTAGTCCATATATCTAAGTCTAAATACATAAAGTTAAAGTTACATGGTGATAAGTTTTGTAAATCAAAATATTTCATTCCATTCTAGACTATTCTTGATGTTGACCATACACATAAAAGTGGGATAACTACATGTGTTATGATATCTATAAAAAGTATTCAAATTTAGGAACTTCTCAACTATTTGGTGGGGAGTGTATGGGGATATTCAACCCAAAAATACTAACCCATTTTTAAAGAAATCTTTTGGTCTAAAGACCAATTATGTTTTAAGATAAGGATGAAGAAAACAAACATCATCGTACATGATCAAAGGCATGCAAAAACACAACAACCACTTGTGGGTGCTGTTGAAAGGTTTATACACATAATATTTTTAAAAATTTATTGTTTGCTGACACTTTCTCTCTTGTAAGAACTTGTTCAATTTCTATCTATTTGAGTGAATGCCTTAAAGGGTACATCGGGAAAGGGGTCGGCACACCATTGGTGATTCATAATATCATTTTTTAATCATATAATTCCTACTATTTTTATAACTTCCTTAAAGTGTCCATCTATTCACTTCCTATTATGTCTCACTAAAATCATGAAACCCTAAAATATGGCTAAGTCTAAAATCCAATAGGACCCTCCAAAACCTAGAATGTGCATTATAGCTCCTATAGGTCTAAAACCACTCTCAAACATCCAAAAAGTATATATATATATATATATATATATATATATATATATATTAAATTATAATAATCTATATGTCCATATATAAATGTCAACTTATGCTTAAGTGTTTATTTTATATATATTGCCTATTTCAACACCTTTAATTCCTTAATCCCCTAAGCAATCTCCCTTCTCAATAGCCCCTAACTAGGTCAACCTCTTTTCCTACAAAGTTAGTTTGATTGAACCTGTCACCCAATTTTTTAAAAATTTAGCCAAGTTGACTTTGTTATGAAAGTTATGATACATTTTATAGAACTAAGTCAGCTTGGCCAACTTAATTCAATGCCTAATGGTAAATTTCCCTAAAACAGAGTTATGATGGCTAAAATTATTGACTAATATTACAAAAGGGTTAGTAATTATCGATTGCTATAAATATGACCTTTATATCAATCCAATAAGAGATAAAATTTTATTTTATCATTATTATAGTCACAATTCTGGTACATCTACATTTGAAGGAGCCATTGCTTAGGGTTTTGCCTCAGAGGGAAGATAACTTGTCTTGTGTGAAGTCTTAGATTCAAGTAGGAGTATTTGAGTGTAGATATAATTTCTATTATGTGATCCTTACAAATCCAAAATAATCACTTGAAAATCACCATTGGCCAAGGGGGAGATTGAGATTTGACTTGTTCGATCAAAGATAAGTACCTCTAAATTTTGATATTTCATTTGGTAGATAGATATTTCACAAGATAATAGGTTTGAATGTATAATTACTTACTTATATTATCTCTATACTTAAACTTAGTATAGCTATAATGTTTCCTTTGTTAAAATTCTATTTTCTTTAGGTGATTTAGGCCCTCATTTGCCTACCATGATCCCTTAATTATTATTTTTATTTTACCATGCCCATTTGTGTTATATGTTTTGATAACACTAGATTAGTTTACTTTCATATATTTAAACTTTTCTAGGATTATTTCATAGTATTATTTTCCTAGAGGCTTTGGAACCCTCTCCTTTAGTGTATTGTGATAATTTCTCCATTAGTTAGGTTTAGCAGATCCAATTTAGTCATGTTCATTATATAAATAGTATTACAATAGAATTTAATTGATTACTTTATCCAGTATTGGATTTAATAAGTAGGGTAAAATATATGTATCTTCATTTTTTGCATACACAAGGGTTTCAAGAGTTACACACCCATACAATGGATAGGGACAATGTTGGTAACCCATATAAAGTTCAAGATAATACAAAGTATTAGGAATTAAATACACATACAATACATAGGGACATTATTGGTAAACTATAAGAATTAAAAGGTAATGCAAGATTCAAACAATTCAAACAACATCAAAGAGGTTTACAACCTCTATTTCAAGTCTAATTAGTTGACGCATTAGTTACATAACATTTACATGTACAAAGACACTTACTATGAGTAACATATGATCAAGATAAATTGAGTGCATTACCTTTGTCTTACTTTATCAATTATAAATTGAAATAATGTAACATTTATTTATCCACTTCAATTCAAATTAGTATATTCATTGTTGTTTTTACATAATTTGATTAATGCAGAGGTTATCACTATTTTATATCTCTTAGGTGTAAAATTAGTAAAAAAATATCAAAAAAATTATGAGGAAGAGGATGAGAGACATTCCATCTCTAGGGTCAATGATGTAGGAGAAATAGAGGGTTGGTAGGCATGGTAAGCTAGAGTCCATCTTGGACCATTGTTTCTACTAGGAGAGGAAATAGATGACCCTAAGGAGGATAATTTTGATGCGGTACCCTATGTCAAAGGATGTTTTTAAATACATTGATAAATATAAGAGACACTAAGGATTACCTTAATAAAAATTAAGGATGACTTAAGCTGGTATGGACACTCATTATTTATATTAGACACTTTACAATGTGTAATCTAAATAAGCCTTTAACATACTTGACTTATGCATGCATACATAAATTTTGTTCACATTTTTCATTATCCATTCATCCATATATGGGATTGACCTTAAAAATTAATATTACTATTACACATGATTTCCCTAGTCTCTTCCCAAATAGTTTAACATCATTCTTAGACTATCTCATGATATTAAATCATTTTTCCTATTTTTTTGATAGATGTATACTTCCTTAGATAGTTTTGACACTACAAATATGTCCATTTAAGTTGGAACTATCTAAGTGATATTTAATGACTATTTTCCCAAATTAAAATTGTTCATATGGGTCATCCTATATGTTTTACATGTTGGTTTAGACAAAATTACCCAAATAGTCACCTATATAAACATATCAAGGCTAAGCCTATTCATATCTTAAAAACTTTTATCACTATAAATCACTCTACACATTGAGAGGAACTATCCTAAAATTACCAAATATTTAACCCCTCAAAGGACAAATCCCTGAGCTAACTCTGAATACCACTATAAGATTGAATCACATGTATTTAGGTGTTGAAATCTACATATATTATTTCACTAGATGTTAATATTACATAATATTACACCCACACATCTAGGTGGGAAAACTAAATTTAGTTTGAATTCCCTCTTTGAATAATTATATGTATAGGTAGTGCTTGGCCATAGGGAGTGGTTGAGGTTATCTTAACCCTTACATTTCACCCATTGTTACCATTTTACATTGGAGAGATGAGAGAGAGAGAGAGAGAGAGAGAGAGAGAGAGAGAGAGAGAGAGAGAGAGAGAGAGAGAGAGAGAGAGAGAGAGAGAGAGAGAGAGAGAGAGAGAGAGAGAGAGAGAGAGAGAGAGAGAGTAGATTTTACATAGAAACCCAAAGTGGGAAAAACCATGGAAAAATATCTCAAGTATATAAATGAGCACCAAATCAAGTTGCAAAGTTTGCATGCAGCAACTTGTAGGAGTACCAACCCCTTTTTTGAGTACCAACATAACAATGATTCATGAGCACCCACACATAGGAGCACCAACCCCTCTTGTGTATAAAACACCAACTATCTCTTAATGTTGCTTTCTCAAAAAATGATAGCACACTACTATATCTCTTCTCTTTTCTCTATTCTCCTCTGCTCTTCTTAGCTAGATAAAATCATTCACTTCCATATTACAAAATGACTTCCCAAGCCTCCTTTTATAGATTTCCAAATGACATTTGGAATTCTCCCTTGGATGATCCTTTGAATTCTTTATTTGTCTTTACCTAGTAACTCTTCGAATTCCTCAAGGTGACCCTTCATGGAGAAATACGTCCTTTTTCTCTTTTGTCTTTAGTGATGACTCTTCAGATTCCTCAAGGTGACCCTTCATAGAGAAATGCATCCTTTTCCTCTTTTGTCTTTAGTGATGACTCCTCAACTTCCTCATGGGCCCTCTTTTTTCTTTATACAACCAAAAATATATTTGTTAATATTTAATTAATATTAACACACTTTTATCCAAGATATAAACATTAAAAACACCTTTAGACATTAGATGCTAATTTAACATCAACGACAATATTTCCAACATCAAGGAAAAGGATAATAGATCTATTTGTGTGGAATTTAAGACATTTTCATACAAAAAATCCGTTAGCAAATGCAAATGCATAATTCAAAATTGCCCTATATCAATGTATACATGTAGGATAGGTCTTGAGCATAGTCTATAGTGATGTACTATGCAGGTGTCTAAGAAGTGTGGACTTGTCTAGGATTACACAGACTTTAGATCCATGCATTCATAGTCCCATTCTATATTATTATTGATGATTGTACCATATTACAAACCTACATGTAATATCCCAAAAAAAGTTAATTAATCAACTCTAATTTTTTTTTGTATAAAGAGTAAGTTAATCTATTCTTCTTGTTATGCTCATATTTATTTAGTTAATGTACATATTAAGAAATCTATTTCTTTCATAATTTTATCCTATTTAGGTTTCATTAGTCCAAAAATAGATAAAACATTTTAGAGAACCTATTCTTTATCTTGAGTATAGAATAACCCTATATTAATTAGAGTTTCATTCTATTTCCTAGGGTTTTATATCTTTGTATTTATCTCTAATTATTTGACTTAATTTCAGACTTATCCTTTTCAAATCATGGTTGTGATGGATTTACATAATTTATATTTTCTATTTAAATATATGATTGTAATCATTACATGTTGTTTTCATTTAATCTATAAAATATTTAACTAATATTTAAGCAAATAGGTCAAATATTTGCACAATAATAAGTCTAAAATTAATGATGCAAAATAGTTCACCCTCTTTAATAATTCATATTATTTATAAACTAAATTTAAAATTCTTATGATTACCAATAGATGTCAATGACATGAATGACTCATTTTGTTTGACCTCCCCCTAGATCTCAAGGTCATGATAGCTACCATCCCACCCCCATTATTTTACCTAGGATTGTATTGGATTCCATGGTCCATGTTATTATAATTAGACTAGGTAGGGTGTCCCATCATATATGACATAATGAATGAAGTCAAAATATCCTTCTTCATCCCCATCCACCTCCCATGGTATTATCCAATCAAACTATAGTTTATGATACCATTTATCAATTGAGAAATTCTTTAGCTAAAATTTACATGTTAGAACTACTCAAGAGGTCACCTATTTATAAAGACATCATTTATGAAGATTTTATTGATAAAATTTTACCCAAGGATATGAAACCTACTTTATTTTCATATTATTAAATACATTAAAGAATATTGAATACTTGATATAATTCAAAAGGTTGACTTATAGACTCAACATACTATAAATCTATATCTCTCACTGTTTATTCAAGTGAAGATTTTAAATAAGGGAGTCAAGAGAGTCAATATATAATTTATCAAGATTGAATATATACAACATCACATTTTGAAAACTTTAGATGTCAATATGGATTATATTCAAAAATTATATATGAACATCATAGGATTTGAAAATGTACCTCACCAAGATATAGTTTCCATTACTTTGTTTATCAAATTAGAACCTAAGAATCTACCGACTCTATTTAATGTAAATCTTAATCACTTGCATTATAGACTAATCTTAGGTAAACCATTGATACATGCAATGGATACCACACTATATAATTTGCATTGGTGTGTGAAGTTTATACACAAGGGACATTTATATACATGTATTATAGATAGTAAACCTTTTAAATACTATAAAACAATATATCCTAATAATATATGTAATCCAAAATCAAATTATTTTTAGTTTAATATAATACCTCCATCATATATCACACCATTACTATGGATATATACATATGAAATTGGAAATTCAATAAACACTATTGAAAGTGACCAAAATACATTTGCATCTTACCCAAAACAAGCCATAAAAGACATACAAGAAGAAAACATACCATACATTCATTAGGTATTTAACTCAAAGAATATATATTAGGTTTTCATAGAAGAATATGATAGTGATGATGATGAGAGTGAAGTTCGATTAAACATAGATGACTATTTATGTGGTCTCAAAATTTACACCTATTAATCTAGGGGAATACTTAGACAATTCAAAATTTATGATTAAAACTAAGTTGGATAAATAAAAAACATATCTTATAGGCATGCATAATAATGATAATTAAACACTTATTAAAATACAAGTGTAAAACAACATACTTCAATGTTATGTGCTCTACTAAGGAAATTATCTATAAAATATAGTATAACTAGAGATAAAGAGGCATAACCTATTACATAATGCATCATAGATTCAAACTTAATATTAATGAAAAATTTAGTAAACAATACAAATCTCATGAATTAAAAATTAATTATCAAATTACAAATAATTAAGGAAAAATATAAACAACATATTATACTACATAGGCTTGATAATCATTTGATCATTTTATCTACTACTCAACATAAATCATATGATTGATCACAATATCAAAAAGGACAACCATACTTTTATTACCATTAGATGGTGGGTAATCATATATATAATTGTTGGGAATTATGAAATCACATTCAAAGACTTGAATATCAAGGAATGATCATAGTAATACAACTACATGATGAGGTGAAAGTTACAAATAACACAATATTTTAGTTTATAAATTATCTTGTCTTATCATCTCCTTGAAGGAGGAAATTCAAATACTTACTAGAATATCATCATATGAAAATAAAAAAATTAATTAAGTGCAACTTCATATCTCTCCCTTCCAAAAAATATTTTGATATTAGTAAGCCCCAATGTAAGGGATTCAATATCAGGACATATTAAGATTTTCATATATGCACATGACATTAAACTAGTATATGAATTTGTTTGGGGAATCATATACAAGACTTAATAAAAAATCATACTATTATTCTCTATGATTAAAGTACACTCATTCATGACTCAGGGGTAAAAATTATCGTGTTTACTCCATAAAAGGTTCCATAGCAAATACAAACACAATTTTGAGTATAAAACACAATTCAAAGGTTATTATGGCTACTACAATCACATGACATATACATGGTCCTAATAATTATGATATCAAGGATGGATTTTGTACAAAAAATGATCATTTATATTACTTAAACATTGACATATATGTTGATTATCACTCACAACATTTTATTGAGTTACAAAGTCATAGACCAGGGACTCATATGTGGATATCCCATTGATGGGATCATTGCTTATCATCACATAAATTTATAAAAGGTTAAAACTTATAAAAATAAAAAAATAAAAGTATTCAAAAAATGAAAAACCATAACTTATGTATGAAATGTATTTATTTTTTAAATGATTTTTTTATGATTTATAATATTTAATACATTATATATCTAGTTTTTCTATGCACATGCATTTCATGATATATATGAGTGAGATGCAAGACATATAGTTATAATATGACATGGTGATGTATAGGTACTTGGGAAAATTCTCAAAATAATCTACTTAGGATTGATATTCCTATTTTTTGATCTTGTTTTCAACTTCAAATACCTAGATTTGTTCTTAAGGATAAACTTTCATTGATGTCTTCCAACTTGTTCACTAGGATATATAGTCTCCTTGATATAATCCTATTATAAAACACCATGGAGTCCTATATACCTATAATTATACCCATAAATCATTATCTCACTCAAATAAATTCATTCCATTCATTCATTCATTATTACTTCTCTCTCCACTCAATTCACTCTTCACATTCACACTAGTCGCAACTTCAAGGTACAAGCAACTAATCATGTCATTATAATTTAGAATAAATATATATTAATATATGATCTCTCATGGAAATTTTACACTTGTATTAACCCCACTAAACCTCTCATTAACTCTCTTTCATCCATTGACATTCCTCAGGTTCATTAGTGACCCTAACTCCTAATACTCTTTTTTTCATAGTTTCTCTTTGTTTGAATTTTATGCACACTTATCTAAAGATAAAACACCACATTAGACCACCCTATATCTCCTTACAATTATCCATAAAGTTTCCTAGGTATAAATAATTATATAACTACCACTTCTTTTGCAAGTTCCTTCACAATTAGGCCTTTCTAGCCCTACAACACTTACCTAGACCTCAAATCAGTACTATACCATATAATATCAAATCAAAACCTTATGATTATTTTTACACATGTAAAAATAGGTCTGATTATAATTTTTCATTATTTTTCACTTGTTGAAATATAATAAATAGGGTTTTTGGTTTGGAAACCCTAGCTAGACAAACATGCAGGCATGTACTTGCTAAGAGGGGTTATAATGGAAAAAATGAGTTATACCCCACTTAAATATATATAAACAACTTGAAAATTTATATAATGAAAATTTATTTCCTTAAAAATAGTCAAGAAACTTAATTATATCCTATTATTTTTTATGAGGATCAAAAGATAGAGTTCTACATGCCTTTGAGCGACTATGTAAGGGATGAGAGAGATCACATTACTATAATTTTATTTAGAGACCACTTAAAACTATTTAAAGACCTTACAAAGGTTTTTATTGATAATTAAACCTTACTAAAAACCTTAGTATATTTTACCAAACCTATTAAATATTATCCCCAATTAGACTTAGAGTTTTATGTCCTAGTATAGGATTGCGTAATAACTCAGGGTTCTATTTTCATTTCTAGAGGTTCCAAAATTAGAAAGGATATTTAAAAAAATTATTTCCATCATAATTTTATCCAAAATAAATAAAAATAATACCCATACACTTTATCACAACTTACACTTCTTCTTTCTTGTTAGTTTGAGAAGAAACATGGTCTTTAACTATGTAAACATGGTTATCTCTAAACTGACTATAGATTGTCCTTCACCACTCAAACTTACATTCCAATAAACTATTATTCCTTATTATTAATCATATATTTATCCATAGACTACCATTTCAAATATTTACAATGTATATACTTTTGAAAACATCAAATTTACCTTTAATCTTGATAGTTATAGGCATACAATAGGGTACATAGGCATGGTTGTATTTTTTTAAGTTTTTCCACTTCAAATAAATATATTCATTAAAAAAAGAGTCTGTAAGATCTCACATGTCTCTAGGATTAGTATAACATAGAGTTCCATCCTCACAATCCTCTTCAACTTCATTAAATTCTTCTTTCCCTTTGATTGTAACTCTACATTTTCTTGATTGTCATCGACAATCCAATATTCAAATTGCAACCTCACACAAACATAAAGATGATCATGGACTCAAGGGCCTTCAAAAACAATTTTTAAACAATAATATTTTATATTATTATCAAATCAGAGTGAAACACAACCAAAAAAAATTTCTTTATTGATGTGAATCATCCATCATTACATACATAGTCCACGAAAGGACTCAACCACTTTCTTGAAAGGTTTTTACAATATTCTCTTCATTGTTCACTAACTATCCTTCTCAGATATCTCTCTCATATATCCCTCACATGCCACACACTAACTTCCAACTTCCTTCCCATCCAACTTATACGTTGGTTTGGGTGGTTGTAATTACAACTTCTCTTTCATGCCAACTCAACATGTGGGTGACAGTTATATTAGTTAACTTGACTCTTGACATTACCACCTTAAGTAATTTAGACATATAAATGACTTAAAAAATTCTTAAAATGACTCTTTTAACCCTTTGAAACAATTTTTTCTCACCTATTCACCTTATACCATGCTTATGCTCTTTTAGGCTTAGTTCCATCATTTGAATTTTCAAATTTGCTCTTTTGGATGAAAAATTCCAAGCACCTATCAAAATAAATACTAATGACCCAAATTAACTTATAAAGACACAAATAGACCCTAGAGGATCCTCAAATCACACTTATACCCAAAAATTGTTCATCTTGTAGCCACTTCAATCTAGCCACTGATAACCTCCAATCAGGATTTTGGCTAATTTCCACTCAAAATGCACAATTTTGCCTAAAAACACTAAAACATGCTAGATGATGTGAAACTAAAATATTCAAGTTCTTATTTTGGCCAGGGTATCCCTAAATGGGGCAATGCAATTTGTGGGCTAGCTAAATTTGATCAGATCATTCTGAGTGAAAATGCCAATTTTACACCTAGGTACTTTGGATTTCTCTTTCTTATCAAATATCTTACACAAAATGTGTGTCTTTATTATTATTTTTTGTAACATCATAAATTAGATAATGGTTATAATGCATCTAACATTGATTTCCAATTCCAATCCAATCAAATTTTGGACCAATAACAAGGCATTCATATCAATTTAAGTAATTTGTGCACAACGTGCTTACACATGTTTAAGAGCTAATTAACCCAAATCAAGGAATAATTAATAATTCCATTGAAACTTGTTGAATTTTTTTTTTGGAAATGAATATTGAATATATGCATCATCAAGTGACCTCATTTCTTGGGAAGACATTCCTAGGCCATAAATGCCATAAATATCAAGATTCATGCCCTCTATGCCTCATCAATGCCTTCTATGATGCCCTCCATGCCTCTTAATTGCCCATTATTACAATTTCATGATGAGGATAATTATAAAATTAATTCTAAAATTGAATTAATCCTCAACCACACATCTTAATCTCAAGATGGACGGTTCAAGTTGATTCTAGACATTTGCAAAAATCTATAAATAGAGAGGCCATGAACATCATTTCTAAGCTATTTTGGTGCAGAGTTATAATTCAAAAATATATTCAAGGAGCCATTGAAACTAGTGTTACCATTCTAAATTGGTTCTAAGCCAAGCCAATCCATAAGCCAAAGGTGCCAAGGAGAGATGGAGGTGGCCAAACTTTCATTGCTAAGGACTTCATGAGCACGAAACTGAGCAAACCACTATTATAAAGGCATTTGGAGCATCCAAGGAAGGTGAAATAATTATTGTGTTTTATTCCTTACTTTTTAGTCATTTTTTTCATTTCTTTTGTTAACTAAGCTCTCCCTAGTGTCCAGGCCTAAAGATGTTATGTTATTAGTGTGTTTTTTTTTCATTTTGGAACTAACACCATACTAACCATCCTCTCTTGAGTTAAATTACTAGATCACATAATGGTAGGCCCAGTGGAATGAGATGCATCTAAAACCTGAAGAAGATCATTTTTCAACTTTAAAATATTCATTTGGACCCTTAAAAATCTTGAAAATTATTTTTTTAACTTTATTTTACCATTTTGTTTGCCACAATTTTTACACAGTAACTGATGTCGGCAAGTAAGACCGACATCAGTTGAATATCTTAACCGAAGTTGGTTGGAAATATCAACATTAGTTACATACTTACCATTGGTTACATTGGAATAATTGATGTTGGTTAGAGAACTGACATTGGTTAGAAAATGCCACCATTATCATTTATATAAACTAACGTCGGTCACTATGTTTTTCCAAAAACACAGACTCGAGAGATATTTTTCCAAAGTTCATTGCTTCAAAGCTAAAGGACATGATGGAATTTTTTCTATAGGATCAAGTTTGACATTTGACAAAAACATGTTTAGATCACCTTTTGCATGCTTAAAAATCAATTAGGAACTTTGTTTCGGTGTTTAAAAATTGTAGATGTTTATGATGAATGCTTTCAAATTTTATTACTAAGACCAAGGGGTCAAATGAACACCACCTCAATTTAATTTGGGCTTAAAATTAAACACACTTGTCAATTCTTAATTGTAATAGTTATTTAGATTAAATGTTTGTTTGGCAAAAAAAAGAATGTTGCATGTATGCTCTTCTAGTTGTGCCTTATAGAGAACCCTTAGAATCAAAAGCACCATTCCTATTATAAATAGCCTAGTATAAGGCTTTAAAATAAATTCATCTAAATCATTCCTCAAAAACTCAACAAATATTGGGTGACCTTGAAAATGACCCTAAAGTCTTTCTATTTCATGTTTTCTTTATTTTTATGCAAACTTGGCTTGTGATGGGAAATTCATCACCTCCCTCAAGTTATTTAGGGAAGCTTTGACTTAGCATTTCATCTCCTAGAATTGAATTCATTTGTCTCCTTTGGAGTTGAACATGGGATGTAGTGGCACTTTGGACATCACACTACACTAAGTGAATAGCAAGATGTAGTGGTTGAAAAAAAGACTAAACCATTTTGCAACAAGCCAAGTGATATAGACCCAAAATCCATGCTTTTATTTTGCATTGTTTGGCATGAAATCTATTGTGAAATTGATTTCCCTAGATCATTTTAAAACTTTTTAGATATTAGAAAAATCCCCACTTGCCACAAAATTATTGTTGGTGCAAGGTGCACCTCAAGGTCCATGTCATAGTAATGTCATTTGAGAGAAGGGGGATGTAAAAAACCTACTATATAATGTGTATTTACTTTTGTATGAACACTTAAAATCCTCTTAATTGATATATATTGATGGATTATAATAATACCAAGTAACCTTGTCCATTTAGGATCTAAGAGCAATTAAGTAGTTTTTCTTGTCCTAGATTAAAGTTTTGTTTGGAGTCAAAACTTGGTGTAAACAAATAATCCAAACCAAACACATCATCTAAATTTGCCTTTGAACAAAGAGGCATTATTCTACCCACGTGAGATCATCACTTTTCCTTGTTCAAAGTTCATCAAAAGCTTGAGAGTCATATCATCCACTTTGGTGAAGTTATGCTGCCCAATTGAGTCTAGACCTTTACAAAAGTTGTTTAAGTCTGTCACTTATAATCTAAATTTGTAATTTAACCTTTACAAGTTCATAGGGTTGATGTGTTAAGTGGGTTCACCATTTGCATTAAACTTGAGGGAACTTAGGTTCAATTTCCAATTTGGGTTGAAGGTTGTTTAAGACTCATAATCATTATCATCACTTGATAGACTTAAGCTATTTTTTGTTAAACACTTGCACTTTGAGTCTATGCACCACAACATTTTGAATCAAGAAAAGTAGAGTTGCTATCAAAATTGTAGGAACACGTCTTTGCTGTAGAGAGTTTTTGAAATAATTTTTTTTTGTCACACCTTTTGGGTTGTATAGCATCATTACACTACCCAAAACATTTAAAATATTATTTCATAGACCTTATTACATAGATTTCCAAATTTGTTCCTATATTTTTAGATCAATCCAAGTGTCCTTTTATGATTTTTTGTCTAAAACGGTTATATTGTTCACTCTTATCTAGCTTGTTTGTCAAAATAACCAAGTTTTATACCATTTTTTGTGAGAAAATAAATTATTTCTAAAGTTCCTTTTGTTTCATACCATATACTTAGTTGATCAATTTCATGTCCAAGAATCACATTCCTAGTGTTTGTTAGAAGTGTTTCAAATCTGTTAGATTAAAATATTCATCTATTTTCAAAGTCTAGCTTTTGATGCCATTTGGACAAGAGTCCTAGTGCATGCCTTGTTTGAGCCTCGATTTTGATGCCACATTTGGCAAAAATACCTAGCAAATTTTGAATTCTTAGATTAGACTAATTTGAAACACTTTAACCTTAGATTTTAGCATTTTTATTTTAGGTCCATTTACTTACTTATCTTTATGTGAACAGTGAAATGTTAGATACTTCACGCTAGCTTGTTTCCTCATAAATATTTGTATAAAACCTTTTGATCCTTTTGATGAATCTAGAACAATTTGGAACATCATATATTTTAGACATTATCCTTTTTAGAGTTTTTAGAACTCTTATTGCAAAAGCATTGACTATGGATCCCAACATGTATTCCTATACTCGTAATGGATTCATGTACAATCTAGGGATTAGTAATGTGGTTACATAAGAATAAATGGTGAAATACCCCTATGAAAATAATATTACTTATGAGATGGATTCTTATCCATTTTATAATACTCAATTAGGGGCACAAAGCCAAGATCCATTGGCTAACTATCTAGTTAACACACCGCTTTATTGAAAACAAGACCAGGAGAAAACCAAACAATACTTAGCTATAATACTTGCAGTGGATGAGCCAGTACTTCAACAGTCATGTTTTACTAATACGAATTCCACATATGATACATTTGTTAGAAAACAAAGATGAGATTTTGGTTAGAGCCATAGAGGTAGGGGCCAAGTTTATAACAGACTTCCCCCATGAAAATTTACCAAGTCTATTAAGAGTGCCCCATAACATCATTTATGATCTACAATATTCTTCTATCAATCCTATGGCTCTAGTCTAAACAACTCACTAGGATCATAATATATCTGATCAAGGAAAAAACATCATGGAATATCACTTTAATTAGATGTAGATAGAATATCAAACCTACCTAAATCTAGCATGTGATTTAAATCAAATGAACATGGTAAGTAAGCCTCTTATTGACCTAGTTCCTTCAATACGAGTGTTGATAGAGTTAACTAGACAAGGGAATCCAAATTATGACCCATTCATATAAACAACTTAGATAGATAACTTGATGCATATGCTTGTTATTGAAGAAGTGTCTTCAGCCTATACATAGAATAGTGAGCCAAATATAGTAGATAATGGGTAAACAACATCCAATCTTGATCAAAGTGGTACTAACATGAAAAAAATTAGCCAACAACATGTGCATGTAGTTAATCCTATGAATAGGTCATCATACTAGGGAATAGGAGTTTCTACACCCCAACCTCAATTAGCTGCTTCCTCAAGTGTACAACCTACAAGATTAGGTAATAAAACAATGGCTAATGTCACACCTCAACGATATAATGTGATGAACCCTACTCCTCCTCAATAGGTAATGAGTAGTATTCCACAACAACAGGTACAATCTAGTATATCAACATAATAGAGGACAAATACATTACCACCTCAATCAGGGGAAACTAATGTTCTACCTCCACAAGTAACAACGAACATACCTCTTCAGTCATAGAGTAATTTTGAAATCCAAAACCAAGTAATGACTAGTCAATAATGTGTAAATATGGGTCAGTGATAGATGCTAGATATACAACCTACTTTCTCTTCCTCATAGGGATTCATGAAATAAGGAGGTCCCCATATTTCTTAGGTACCTACTAGACAATTTTTGGTTTAAAATATGCCACAAATCTAGAGATAGGGTCTTGGTCCATAAGTTCCCACTACACAACAAGGTTTGATTAGTTGGTAGCATGTCCCTTTTCAATCATAATAGACACAATATAGTTATATCCCTCCGTCCCAACCACAAAATCCTCCAAGTCAAACCTTTATCACCAACCCAAACTAGAATCTTGCACAACCAAGTGTGAAATTTCAAATACATCCTAATCTACGTATGCATATTCCTAGTCCATTCCCTAACCAAACTAATATACCCCAACAAGTATCTCCTTAATACCCTATTCAAAGTGTTCCACTTATGACCTCCCAACCATCTACCCAAACCAATATTCCTTCCAATTTTCTATCCCAAGAATTTTAATAGATGAAAGATGCAATTGCTACCATTCAAGATGGTAAATAAACTAAAAATTTCAAATTGGATGACATATGTTTCTATCCATTCAACATGGAGTATTTGTAGATACCATTTCCTCCAAGATATGAACCACCAAAATTTGATAAATATAAAGGGAAAGGTGACCCTAAATCTTATCTGACTGAATTCTTTTTCCATGTCAACCAGTGGCATATAGCGACATATACTTTTTGTTGTTATTTCCAAGGAGCTTGGATAGACAAGCCTTGGAGTGGTTTTTGAAGTTGCCCAAAAATTTAATAATATATTTTGATGATCTTTCTGATAAGTTTGTGTAACACTTTTCCTATAATCTTGAGCATGATATTTCATTAGTGAATTTAATGCAAGTAAAGAAAAAAATCTAGTCAAAGTTTTACAAGTTATTTATAGTGATGGAGAGCCCTTGTAAGCCATTTCACCCATAGTTTACTAGATAAACAATTAGCCGCTATGTTTACCAAAATTTTTCACAATGAAATAGTTTATCATTTAGAACTATAATATGTGCATACTTTCAAGGAATTCATTGACAAAGGCTTGTTGATTGAGTGGGAACTCATCAATAAAGGAGTCATCAATCTTAATTAAAATAATAAAAATCAAGGTACCAATCAAGGAAATGACCAACATCCTATTCAAGCACTAACATCATAACTAACACATGTTAGTAACCATGAAAGACTAAAGTAATTCAATTGTAATAGGAATATTATGGGAAATAGAATAACAAAATCTTGTCATGTCTAAATGGTGAAAACATCATCTACACCACCTTTTTAGCTTACTCCTACTCATCAATCTCTCCAACCAATGCTGCAAGCAAAACAACCAAGACCTGTACAACAAATATAGTAGCCTTTACCATTGCAAACCCCTCCTCCTAGGAGAAATATGCTTTCACATCGTGTCTTTAGTGACCTAGAAGAAACTATTAATCCATATTTTTCAAACTTTATTTCACTAATCTGATTATTTAGTCTATATCAAAGCATTATTTACAAGGTATTCCTTATCCTGATTGGAACCATAAAAATGAATTATGTGACTATCATCAGGTCAACGAACATAATCTATGAAGATGTGTCCAAATCAAGCATTTAATTGAAAATATGTTGGATAATGGGGAGATAAAATCAGATAAGGTGCTTCCACTTCCAATCAAACTCTTAGGATTTATCAAAACCCTTTTTCCCAACATAATAATCAACAATAGTAAAATAATTAGCAATAACAACAACAATAGAACCCATGACAATAGAACAGAGGACAAAACCAAGGTCAAAATAGTAACAACCAACAAACCTACCATGTAGTTACACATGACTACAATAGGGTTGTAGGTCATATTATACGGGGTAGTGTTAATACCATCTCCATTAATCCTAGACCAGACACTAATTAGCCTAGACCATTGCTAAACAATAATATTCAATTAAATTATGAATATAATCCTTCTTTGACCTAGAAAAGCATATAGATAAACCAAAAAACTAGGAGTTCCCATTTTGGACCTTATATTGATAACTTTTCCTTGCCACATGACCACATACAAGTGCACTGGCAACCAAGACTTATACTATCTAGTCCAACACCATTCCCAATATTGGTTAGCAATAATGATCTAGTATTTAATCCCTATTATGCAATCATAACTTGATGCTAAAATATTACTATCCCAAGCCCACAACCATCTGCCACTTTTCCTATCATCCAATCAACTATTCAACCTCG
Organism: Torreya grandis; assembly: GCA_037957365.1. Taxonomy (NCBI): domain Eukaryota; kingdom Viridiplantae; phylum Streptophyta; class Pinopsida; order Cupressales; family Taxaceae; genus Torreya; species Torreya grandis. The sequence continues at coordinate 3,321,286 of JARHVA010000639.1, read as the reverse complement.
AAATAAACCATTCACTATTGACCAAGGCAAGAAGTTTGATATTATGGAACAATTGCAGAAGACACCAACACAAATTTCTATTTTAGATTTATTTCAAATGCCCATAATCCACAAGAACATCTTGAATGAGTTTTTGACCCAATCCATGATTTCTAGAGACATATCCCCTGATCAATTTCAAGCTTTGGTTGAACTCCTAGCTCCAGCCCATCAAGTCATGTTCACCCAAAGTGATATGTCTTCTCTTGGCCTGCTCCATAATAATCCATTATACTTATAAGTTTATATAAGATGACATAAAGTGAAATGTGTCCTTATATAAAATGGATTCAACCTCAACATAGTGTCTCTAAAGCTCATCAAGCTTCTTGGGTACACAATGATAGATCCCTATCCAGAAACAATAACCATCAAAGCTTATGATAATCGGGAAAGAGAATCACAAGGCACCATTAGTTTTCAAGTTATTATTGGGCCTTTGACCTATGATACACTTTTCCATGTGCTTGATCCTGATTTATCATAAAATATGTTTCTAGGTAGGCCTTGGTTACATGAGATTCATACAGTCCCATCAATGCTACACCAATGTATCGAGTTTTCCCACTTAGGGATGGAAGTGAATATTCTAGGATATTTACACCCATATGAACACTGCAAGTATCTTGAAACTGAATTTCAAATCTATAATTATTATTACATCATGAATCCATGTTCCAAGTAGGATAAAGGAAACGATATACTTATTGATCCTTCACCAAATAATTACATAGATCTTAATACCTTGGATTCCCTTTCCCACATGATGCCTCCTAAACCTTCCAATCATTTCACCATTTTAGATAAGGGATCAAGAGAGTATGTGACCCATGATACATTTCATATTTCCAATATTCTTTAGAATCTAAAAACCTTTGGATGAACCAAAGTCATCCCACATATGCATTGGAAACAAAAGAATAAAGATAAGGAACATGTCACATTTGTACCAACATCTAGTCTAGGAGCTGACCGTCTTGAAGGAGATGAATCATGGTTATATAATGACAACCAAGATAATTGTTATAAAAAATCAATGTATCCTATTCCCAATAGGATCATGGAGCATCAAAATTATGAAGGAAGAGGCCTTAGACTAAATCCATAAGGAACCATCGAGCCAATTTATATTACTAAGTATGAAAGACCTTATAGACTTGGATTTAAACCACTTGAGGGTAACCCCACATATCTTATTCACACTCCATCACCAACAACTAGTGATGGTGATACTGATAGTGAAGCAGAGTCTGATCATAGCCTCACCTTTGATAACTTAGCTAAAACCAACCTATTTTATAACAATATCATTTATACCCTCACGTTAGCCATTCATCACAACCCTTTTCCATTATATTATCCCCAACTGATAGATTAGGACCAACAAGAATCTAGTCTATCAATTGATGAGTTATAGAATGATGAGGCATTTTGTGATTTCTTAGGCCTTAGAGACAATGTTTTATTGGGAGATCACAAATCAAGATTCTCAATCACATTGGATCCTGCAGCCTATTTTGGAGAGAGGGTGAACACCCTTAGCCAAAAATGAATAAGTAAAACATTGAAGTCCCAAAGTGAAAACCTCATTGAGGCACTTTTTTAATAGGAAAAAATTAAAGACAAAGGCCAGTCTAATGGTGAAAACCTATTTTAGGTGTTTTTAGATAGGGGTGTTCATTCTTCTTCAAATTTAGACTGGGATACCACCAACGATGAACTTGCTTGTGGATCCAAGTTTATCTTTGAGTAACAACAATTATTTGATCAAATTCTCCAATAATTTTTGACTATTTTTGTTACATGGCCAAATCTCCCATTAGGGGACTTAGATTCATCATAATTAGGAGAAGTTGAATAACAACTCCTAATGAAGGACCCTGACATAATCCAATAGTTTAAGTCATTTCCTACTATCTTAGAAGATGGTTTGACCCTTCTAGTCAAAGCTAAAACAAAGGTAAATATTAGAGCTCCATCAAACTTGAAATGGATAAAATTAGATGCATCCCTCACTAAGGAGGAATATGACATCTTTACAGCCCTATTGAGATAATTTATAGATGTTTTTGCATGGGCCTATTTTGACATGCCAGGTTTAAACCCCACCTTGGTTTTGCACCACCTTGTGGCTAATATTGACATAAAACCAGTAAAACAAAAGCTATGTAAGATCCATCTTCACATTTCTATATTGGTAAAGAAAGAGTTGGAAAAACTCTTATAAGCAGGATGTATCCATTCCATTGACTACTTAGAATGGATCTCTAATGTGGTACCTATTAGTAAAAATCCTGAAGAGATCATAATGTGTATTAATTTTTGAGACATCAACAAAGATTTTCATAAACATGATTTTCCCTTACCTAATATTGACATGATCATCAAATCCATGGTAGGTTATGAAATGCTTTCACTCATAGATGGCTTTTCAGGATATAACCAAATTAGAATAGCACCAGAAGACCAACATAAAACATTATTCACCACTCCATGGGGAATATTTTGTTATCAGGTAATGTCATTTGGCCATAAGAATGCTTGAGCTACATATCAAAGGGCCATGATTGTCATGTTCCATGATATGATGCATGATATCGTTGATGACATATTTGGAAAATCCAAAACTAGGGCCAACCATCCAACAGTGCTACGTAAGATATTTGAAAGATTATGGGAGTAAAAATTTAGACTCAATCCAAAAAAATGTGTGTTTAGTGTAAATTTAGGAAAATTACTTGGCTTTATCGTGTCTCATAGAGGTATTGAAGTTTATCTAGCTAAAGTCCATGCTATAATTAAGATGCCACTACCAACCAATTTAAAGCAACTCCATAGTTTGTAGGTAAGATCTTGTTAATCTAATGCTTTATCTCTCAATTAGCAAACAAGTTTCATCCATTTACACACCTTTTGAAGAAGGGAGTTTCATTTCACTAGGATAATCACTACCAAAAAAATTTTCAACAACTTAAAGACTATTTTGTTAATCTACCTATTTTATTACCTCCTATGCCAAGAAAGCCATTCTTTTTATACCTATCAATTATCGACCACACTTTGGGGGAATTCTTGGCTCAACATGATGATAATGGAAAGTATCATGCTATATACTACCTAAGCCATACCTTGGTTACATATGAACATAACTATGCACCTGTTGAAAATGCTTATCTGGCCATGGTCTTCATAGTTCAAAAATTATGCCATTACATGTTGAATAATAAGACCATGGTCATTTCAAAAGTAGATCCACTCAAGTATATACTATCTAAAATATCTTTACAAGGTAGAATGAATAAATGGATCATGCTTCTCAGTGATTTTGACATAGATTATGTCAATTAGAAGGTAATCAAGGGACAAGTTATTGCAGATAAACTTATTAAAGCACCTCTCATAGACACACATCCACTCATGTTTTAGTTTACTAATGAATCCATCATGATCATTATTGACACACCCCTTGAGGATCAGCCTTGGAAGTTGTATTTTGATGGTTCATTTATGTATTTTGATGGTTCATTTAGTGCACATGGATCAGGGGTAGGCCTATTGTTTATTACACCACAAGGGGATCTAATCCCTAAATCATCTAGCATCAACTTTCCTTTTATAAACAACATGGCTGAGTATGAAGAACTTGTTGTAGGACTTTTATAGGCAGTGCATTGGAACATATCTCATCTCCAAGTTTATGGTGATTCTCAGTTAATCATTAATCAGGTCACAGATCATTTTTAGACCAAAGATGACAAGTTGGTTCTATATAAAGCCATGGTCGACACTCGTAAGCAACAAATTTCCAAAATTTAGTTTGAGTAAATACCAAGGGCTATTAATAGAACTAAAAATTCCATGGCTACTATTGTCTCTATGATTTGACAAATAGATAAAGCTAGAGAGTATTGATTCCTCATTGAGAATTTGTTAGCACCAACTCATGAACCTTCAACCATTGCCATGATTTGTGATATTGTTGGTCCTAATTCTATCTAGTACTCAGAATTTTACAACTACCTTCATGAGCAAGTTCTACCACCTAACCTATCTCAAAAAAAAACTAAAGTGTTCATTCATCATTCCACTCATTATAATTTACTTGGATCCACCCTTTACCATTGTAATTTTGATGGAACTCTACTTCATTGTTTAAATTTGGTAAAGTCTACACTAGAGTTAAGAGAAGTTTACAAAGAATTATGTGAAGCTCATTCTAATGGGGTAGTCCCATCCAAAAATCTCTTGAATACTAGTTATTATTGGCCCATAATGGGCGCAGATGCCACTACATATGTAAAAAAGTGTGACAAATGTCAATGACATGCTAATTTGATTCATGCCCCACCAAAAACTCGAAAACTAATGTTGACACCATGGTCATTTTTTACATGGAGACTTGACCTCATTGGGAATATTAACTCCACTTCATCTGATGGCCATAAACATATCCTTACCACCACTGAATATTTCACTAAGTGGGTTAAAGCTATACCCCTCACTTATGTGACTGGAAAGCAAATTTCCAAATTCATTTTTAACCATCTCATTTGCCACTATGGTATCCCCTCTGACATTATATATGATAATAGAGGATAATTTAAGAACAAGGATGTAGACCAACTATGTATTGAATATAACATCACACAACATTTTTCTACAAAATATTACCCTCAAGGTATGGCTAGGCTGATGCATCTAACAAAACCATTGTCAATATTCTAAAAAAGATTGTCAATGATGTTGGTCGTGATTGGCACCTTTAGATATTCCCTACCCTTTGGGCATATTGTACCAATCATCATACTCCCATAAGAGTCACTCCATACTCACTTGTTTATGATATTGAAGCCATCCTTCCCATTGAAGTCAAATTGCCTTCATTGAACATCTCTTTCAAGCATGTCCTAGATGATCATGACTATTGAGTAGCTCACCTACAAGAGCTAGACCTACTTGATAAGAAATGCACATTCATGCTCAATAATCTTCAAGCATATTAGAATTGACTCAAAATCCACTATAATCGATGTGTTAAGTATAGAACATTTGAACTTGGTGATCTTTTTCTTAAAGAAAACCAAAAGAATACCATGATTGAGAAGAAACATAAAGGGAAATTCAAACTAAAGTAGATAGGGCCTTTCATCATCACTATAGATTATAAATCAGGAGCATATAGGCTTGCCACACTAGATAGATATGAACTTCCTTATCTGATGAATATTATTCATCTCAAGTGGTATTATGCTTGAGTGCTAAGGTGTATTGTCTGTAAGGACCATTTTAGTTATGCCATTTTATCACTATTTTTATTTATATAAATACCATCCTTATCCATCCTCTTCACCATATCCACTTTTTGCTTCTGTTTTATCAACCCAGTGTGTTCTAAATCCTAGCCCATTTGACCTTGGTTTTTTCCATTCATTACCCATTCTCAGCATTGAGGTATCTGATTAGTTCGTCAGTTGGTTCAATTTCTTTAGCTAGAGATCATATTTTGGAATAGTGTGATATAAGTTTTGGCAGTTGTATCCTTCATTTGTTATGTCTTTCTTACCACCTATCTTACTACTAGTTATAACCATCTTTGGGAAAATTAGTAACATTGATCTATTTTGTTGTGTCCTACTTATAACTACCTATGGGAAAACTAGGGGCAATATTAAGCCTTGACATACCAACTTGCCCCTTTCTATGTCATACTATGCCTTTTTACTACTTGTACTTATTTTGTTTGAATTGACTACTACATTAGTCAAGTTCCTCTACTATAAAGGTAGAACTATAGTGACTTGAGGTCCTACTCTGGGACTATGTAGGTAACACTCAATATTTGTTGAGGTCATCTCAGTCACCCTAAGCTACACTCTTTCCATTTTATGAGTAACCTAAACCACACTCTCACCATTTTGTGAGCAACCTAAGCTATGATTTCACTATTTTGTGATAAACTTAGTTTAAATTCTTTCACCATTTTATGAGCTTAAACCATTTAGTGTCTCATCATTCTCAATTGATTTCAGACACTCCAAAATGATTTCAAAAACATTTGAAAAATTGTTAGAAAATAACAAAAAACATTGACCACTTATTTGCCTTAAGGATTCTAGGAACCCTTACTAAGTTATAAGAAAATCACTTGTCATTTAGTTTCCCCATCCTTTTTGGCATTTTGTCTCATGCATTGTCATTTTGCAAGACCATTCCTCTTCTTCTCTCACATATATTTTGTTTGTTTTCATCAGTTATCACATTATTCTCATTCCTTGGGAGAACTACATTTAGCCTGAAGTTTTTTATTAGATATTACATCCATGGAACTATCTAGGTAGAGTCCACTTTCCTAGTGCATATGGAGACATATCAGCCACCCCCTTCCTTTTATTTTATTCCCCCATTTTGTTCATTTGTTAAGTTGTCACCTATTTTCTAGGGGAAATGTTTGTAGGGTTTCTATTGAGTGTTTCTTTTTTGTTTGTTTGTCTATTTATTTATTTGATTTTAGCAATGTTTCCTTGATTCATTTTATGTGTGTTCATTGGGTGATTCCTTGCCCACACTTATACTCAAAACCATCCATATCCATATGTTTACATTGTCATCATGGTTTCTATCATTGGTACATTATTTTATATTGAGTATTGGATTATGGGAGTCAATTCTTATGCATATTTTGGCTAAGTCTTCATGATGTTATACCATGGTGCCTATCAAAAATTGCTACTACAAAACTTAGCTTCAAGAAGTCTATTCAACAATGGTGACATCTCTTCAACATTGACATCCTGATTTAATCCTAATCATATCCCAAATAGATTAATTAAACATGAAAGAATTTCAACTTTTATTAGTTTAGATGAGCATCTCCCTACTAGTAGGTTGTTCCAATTCACCATTACCCTCTATGTTAAGTTATCATCATACTTTACCAAGTTTATCATGTTTACCATAATAGAGGTCCAATGATTACAACCACCTATGGTCAAATCATTGCACACCATCCCACCTGCATTTCTCAATGATTATAACCACCTTTGAGAAAATCGTTATGTTGTAAAAACTTTACTTTTTATCCCTATATAAGGGTATTTTATCTTGTTTGTCTATTCTAATTGGGTTAGCTCCACCTTCTCGATGATTATAACCATCTTTTGGAAAATCATTGTGTTATCATACCACATTGCCACTATCAGGGTACAATGTTTATAACCACCTTTGAGAAAACTATTGTGCATCATTCCACTTGCATTCTCAATGATTTCGATTCTTTTTTTAGTATCATTATGTTTTCACACCATCATCTTTCCTTTCTTTGGTCCCCTCATTTCACTTCTTTCTTTTCAAGGGACCATTTTCCGACCTACTTGTGCCAACCATTCCCTTGAGGGGGCATCATATAGTTAGTTTATCATCATTATAGTTGTAGGCATACATGACCTTTTCATTCTTTGAGAATATGCTACTATGTTTATATCTTTCAATGCCTTCCCAAATAGGGGCAAACTATAGACACTTAAATCTGGCCATCAATAACCTCTAATTAGATGTTTGGCCAATTTCCACCCAAAATGCATAATTTGGCCTAAAAACACTAAAACATGCTAAATGATGTGAAAATGACATATTAAAGTTCCAATTTTGGCTAGGGTATCCCTAGATGGGGTATGCAATTTATAGGCCAACTAAATATGATCAGATCATTTTGAGTCAAAATGCTAATTTTGCACCTAGGTGCTCTGGATTACTCTTTCCTATCGAATCTCTTGCATGAGATGCGTGCCTTTATTATTTTTTGTTGGTAACATCATAAATGGGATAATGGTTCCAACACATCTAACATTAATTTCTAATTTACATCCAGTCAAATTTTGGACTAATAACAAGGCATTCTAATTAATTTGAGTAATTTGTGCACAAAGTGCTTAAACATGTTTAATAGATAATTAACCCAAATCAAAGAATAATTAAGAATTATATAGAAAATTCTTAAATAATTTATTTTAGAAATAAATATTTAATATTTGCATCATCAGGTGACCTCATTTCTTTGGAAGACATCCCTAGGCCATAAATGTCATAAATATCAGGATTCATGCCCTCCATGCCCCATCAATGCCTTCCATGATGCCATCCATTATTATTAATTACCCCTTATTACAATTTCATGATGAGGATGATTATAAACTTAATTCCAAAATTGAATTAATCTTCAACCACACATCTCAATCTCAGGATGGATGGTTCAGGTTGATTCTAAACATTTGCAAAAATCTATAAATAGAGAGACCATGAACATCATTTTTAGGAAACTTGAGTGCAAAGTTATAATTAAAAAATATATTCAAGGATCCATTGAAACTAGTATTACCATGCCAAATTGATTCCAAGCCAAGCCAAGCCATAAGCCAAAGGTGCCAAGGAGAGATGGAGGTGCCAAGCTTCCATTGCCAAGAATTTCATGAGCACAAAACTAAGCAAGCCAATAATAAAAATCCATTTGGAGCATCCAAGGAAGGTAAATGAATTGTTGTGTTTTATTCCTTACTTTTTATGTGTTTGTCATTTTTTTTGTTAACTAAGCTCTCCCTAGTGTCTAGGCATAGAGATGTTATGCTATTAGTATGTTTTTTTTCATTTTGTTTTCATTTTGGAACTAACACCATACTAACCATCCTCTATTGAGTCAGATTCCTACATCACACATCTATGACTCTTTTAACTAGCATATGAGTATTTAAGACTAATATTAACTTTGATGGTTAGATTCTCCTTCATCACATGGACACATAGATGCGAAACAATCCTAGACCTAGAAATTACATTCCTACATTGGGGCATATGGTGAGACCAAAATATGGCTTATTATTAACATGTAATTTCCTTTATTTAATCTCTCTAAAGATATAATCTTATGTAAATCATAGACTTTTAGCTAATTATGCATGGAAAATAGATACTTTATCTCATTTATGTCAAGCCAAAGGTTGATTTACTATTTTATCATTTATACCTAACAAGTAGTATGTTTTAGTGTTTTTATTTTAAAGAATACAATTGAAAGATGGTAAAAGTATCATTTTGGAGAATCTCCAATTTTTATCCTAACCTTCCAAAGCTACGGACTCACTCAGCCAAAGCTACAAACATACTCAGCCAAAGCTATGAACTCACCCAGTAAACATCTATGGACTTACACAATATTTTATCTATGGAATGTATAGGTCCATTTATATGAATTTTATAGGTCCTTATCTATGGACGGTAGGTCTAAAGTTTGAGAAGTAAGATAATTTGTAGATAATCCAAGAAAGGGAGAATTACTGTAGCCAGAATCACATCAGATAAATACTTGCTTCCTATTTTAAAGGATTCAATCTTGATATACTTTGTACATATTTGGACCATAAAACTATTTTATGGATAGTATAAGTGATTCCATAATGATATTTGGATTTTATACGATTATACTCAATCTAAATTTCCTATCTTTGGGGCAAATAGATTTATTAGTAGTTCTATTTTTATGCATACTGTCTTTAGTCCAATGTATTAGCATAAATATGTATGTATTTCATCTTAAGATAATAATAATGAATAAAAACATACTTTGAGTTTTAAAAATATTGAAAAAAAATCTAGCTTTCATAATTTAATGCAATATTATTCTAGTTTTTATTACTGAGTAGGCTTCATTCCTGACTCTAAGAAGAGCAAGGGCCCACTCTCCTTGGAACCAAAAATTTCTATATGGTATTTATATTTATATTGAATTAATTCTTCATTACTAGATAATCATAATATATTAAATACTTGCATGCATTAGTAATTCAAATTCAAGATTCACATTCCAATACTTATTTTATTTTCTAGAGCAAGTGTGACTTAACCTTAGTGTTTCTTTTGATTTACTACAAAGGAGTGACTTAGTTTAAAATTATCTTTCCAGCTGAGTGTTTACATTTCATGCAAGTGTGAATTAGATTTAGATTTAAATTTCCAAGAAAGTGTGAAATAGATTAAGTGTGATTTAATTCCAAGCAAATGATTGAATTAGTTAGTGTAATGGTTAATCTTTTCTATCAACAAGTGTAAAACAATTAGTTTAAAATTTTTTATTTCATTAGAAAGTGTTATAATAGAGTCACCAAACACCCCCTAAAAGACCAATATATCGATCAACCATAATCAACCTTATTGTAGATAGCTTTAGACACTAGCCCTAGTTTGATAAAAATCAGTATGAAGGATTGATTAAATGAAGAGTTAAATGACACTCATCAACATGATTTCAATAGAAGCCTCTTTATGCTATAGACAAGTTATATCTTTCTGTTTTCATTAACCATATTGAGCTAATTTATACTGATTACACATGAACTTATTTGACTCATAATATTTAGATTTATATTTCACTAGATATTATATTTTTTTATATGCAATGATGAAATTCATTGATCATATAGATTATCCTTGTTTTTTTCATGCATGATTGACATTGTTGTGTGTTACATGATGTGATGATTTCTCATTTACTACATTGTGTGATTCTTTTTATCTTTATGATTGACTTTGATTATATGTGACCTTAGATTTTACATTGTATTTGACTCTAATTTTGTGTGACATTTCATTTTACATTATGTTTAACTCTAATTTTGTGTGACATTTTATTGTCCATTATGTGTGACTCTATTTTTATGTGATAATTTATTGTCCATCATGTGCAGATTTTTTACTTGTGTGAAATTTAATACTAGTAAGTGTGTTTTATTATGTACATAATCATGTCCATGTCATCTTTGTGTTACTTTATTTTTTATGTTTTGATAAATATATGATTTTATGTTGAGTTTACTTGTGCCATGATCTATATCACACACTCTTACTCTTGTCTATGGTGCCATGATACATATCATGAATTTTTATTTGTTATTGTTATTCAATTTATGGATGTTCATTGGTATTTTGACTATTCAATACATTTATCATTCCTATATCTATATTGGGATGCCTATTTCATATATACTAAAATTATCAATTATTATTATGATAACATGTTTTCCACATGTTACTGAAAAATTTACACTGATTATATTTGTTTCCATTTAACAAGATGTATTTAATTCCTTATTTTGAGATGATTATTTATAGGATCCATCCTTCACATCAAACAGGTGCCATATATAATGGCTTGTATTAGATACTAAGCCTTCAGATTAATAAATTTAATATTTTGGGAACATATCACTTCAGAATGGTGCATGTTTATGTAGATCATTAAAATATTTATTTAGGTTATAACTAGTTTGGAACATAACTAAGGGCAGATGTAGACATATGTCATGAGTCTATAGGATTGTGAGTTTAATTTTCATAGATTTTATGAAATTATTTAACATATTATACGAGTCAAATTAAAAATATCATTATATTGGGGGCATATGTGAGACATATTTTTAAAAATTTCAATAATATTATGGTACTTTGGAATAATTTATTGGACTCAAATTACACAAACTATTAGATTGAGAATATATGCATGGCATATGTGAAATATTATATACAAATTATACTTAGGCATTACTTATATTGAATTATATAATTTATCCACAACACATGATTCACAATAAATTTACACATATTCTCATGAATTTCTCATATTTTTTGGAACCAATAATGGATTCCATTACACATAAATAGCGATTTATACAAGGTTGAAGTTATGCATGAATTAAATTATAGGAAATTATCCATTTCAAATGAGGGTTGGGGAATTTTCATCTCAACCCATGTTTTTACATAGGTACCTCCAAGGGGGTATGATCAACCCATTATATAGTATCTATAAAAAATAAGTCTCAAGAAAAAACCTTGGTTTGTAGATAGAGATGTATTCACTCCCTAATACTTCATTTTACATATGTTCAATTTTTTTCCTTTAGATATATATCATAATTGAAAATCTATTTATAGATGTTTCATTATAGGTTTACAAGGAGAAAGGAAAAAAACATAATACCTACTTAAACTTACCCGTCATTTTTATCCTTAGGTATGACATTATATCCTTTTACTATAGAAATTTCATTACTAGAATAAAGAGGGGGAGGGGGGATTTAGATAATCATATTTGGTATTAGACAATTTAAAATGTGTAATTTTAATTAAACATTTAACATGCTTGACTTATGCACACATATACGACTCTTGTTCACATTCTTCCATGGCCATTCATCCATATACGGTATCAACATTCCTAAATTTATATTACTATACATGATTTCCATAGTATCTACTTAAACAACTTAACATTTTTATCAGACTATTTCACTTAGGTCTATGCTTCCTTATTCATTATTCTTATTCTCTAGATAGGTCTATGCTTCCTTAGATAGTGACACCACTACATACCTATTCACATAGGTCAGACCTATCCATGCACCCTTTAACCATTTTTTTACAAATTCAAATTATTCATATGGGTTAGACCATATGATTCACATGTTAGTTCAGAGAAAATTACCAAAATATTCATCTATATAAACATATCAAGACTAATCATATTCATATCTAACACTTATCTATTTCTATAAATCAATTTACACATTGATAAGAATTATGATGGAGTTTTAAAATCTTAAACCCTTCAAAGGATAAGTCCTTGAGCTACATCTGAATACCACTAAAGGGACAAATCACATGTTTTCAAGTGTTGAAATTCATATGCAAGATTGTACTACATGTGATCATTACACAAGATTACACATAAAGCTACATGGGAAAACTATGTTTAATTTGAATTCTCTATTTGGATTATTGTATATCTAATAAAATATTAGCTATTGGGGGTGGTTGAGGTCAACTCAACCTTTACATTTCACTGTTATCCCAATTCTACAGTAGTCCACTAGTACACATCTAGGATTTGAGTAATGGAAAATGATAATAAAGATATTCAGATGGGATTGTAGAAATATTCTTACACAGGAGCCCTTATAAAATGTAATGTATTAGTTATTTATTAGATATTAACATAAAAATTCATGGCATTTCTTCATTTTAGTAGATAGTGTTACACTATGTAGTTGTCCAAGAAGCATAGACTTGTTTAGCTTACACAAAGTCTCTTTTTATAGATCTGAGCATTCATAGGGGCTGTTATAGACTATTTTTAATGAATTTACCATTTAAAATACATCTATATACCTAAAATAATACATTTTCTTGATTCTTATAAGTGTTTTATATAAATAGTAAGATACTTTATTATTCTAGTTACACTTAGATTTATTTAGCTCTTATACATCTTAAGCAGCTTGAATTTTCCATAATTTTGTCCTATTATGGTTTCATTAATATAAAAATAGATAAAAAATTTGGAAACTACATGATCAAGGTACATATATTAGATAAACTTATTTATTATCTTGAATTAATGTTTGGAACTTATTTATAAATATTTTCTAATATGAAATAGTGAAAATCAATGATGATATTGTCAAAACTGATGCCACTATAAGGAGAATGATTTACATCATCTTGATATATATTTTTTTAAATCTCAAACATGTTGAATTCAATTAATGGATACATGCTTACCTATTAGAGGATGTGAGCATAGAGTGCACCAAAGCATGAGCAAAAAATACCTAGGCATAATAATATATTTCATATATTGAGGCTACACTATCAACATGAGTAGAGTAGAGAGACATAAAAATATTCAAAGTTTCCATGCATCTTATAGTTAGTGACATAAACATACAAATGATCTTTGTGTAGAGCATATAACTACATCGAGAGTGCAAGAAGATGATAGAAAAAAAGGTGAGAGTAAAATAGTGAGATAGTATGAAATCAGGATTGAGGGTTAGGACACCTACCATGAAAATTGTATCCAAAAAAAAAAATTCCCATAAAATACCATGGATAAACAATGGGATCATTCCCATGTACCTAATACACAAGTTATATTCACCATGTTTTTTTTTATGTTATATTGTAACTTATGGAAAATTAATAATTGTTATCTTTTCACTATACACATATCCTTATGTATTTTTTAAAATGGATGTTTGAAATTTATATGATATACTATAATTATATTTTATACAATCTTATTACAAACATATAATAATTAAAGGAAGACATAACAATATACTACAACCATGAGTCCTCACATGAATAAATAATCAATAAAAATAAAAAGCAATGAACAAGTAATTAAATCTTAAAAAATCATATATAAATTCCTAAAAAAAAAAAAAAAAAAGGTATAAAGTATTAATTTGTAGACATAAGGATTGGTTAGAAAAATTTAACCCATAACACCAAGTGAACTATTATAATAACAATATTATATATATGATTAGGTGCTATGATCATTAGAATCATGAATAAGATGTTCAAACAAACTTGAATCTAGATATGTCAAATCATCATTTGAGTAATCATTCTTATGGATATTGTCTTACATAAATTGATATACTTAAGATATTTTATTTGTCTAGATGTCATAGGATATGAAAAACACAAACTTATTGGGGAAGAATTGTACACTTGTAATTTATTAACTCTTGATTTAGGTATAAATATTGGTATTTATTCACCCTTCCTTTAGATATAAATATTGTTATTTATTTACATAATAATTATTAAAACCAATCTCTTAGACAAGAAGTGTCTTGTCTAATTGTAATTACTCGACCTTGATGTATGAATTATAAACATTGATGCATAGTTGTGTTCTATGGTAAGTTATATTTAAGTTAATAATACTAACCTAAACCAATTAGAAAAAGGCACAAGCCAAATATAATATAAATAAATTAAAATTAAAATAAATATGTATTTTAACTATGTTAAAATCAAGGTTTAAAAGACTTGGAGTTTGCCAAAGGAGGTTCGTAGAGTAATAACTAATTTATAATTTACTTGTGTATTCGTAGTGACTAAAAATGATGAAAAACATGTCCAAAGGTAGTGTTAAAATGAACTCAAAAAAATGCAAAGATATGATGATGCATAAAAATGACCATTATTGAACTAATACAATAATGGAAAACCACTATTGAACCATTTCAATATAAGCTAGTAGTTTGATACTATAAAATAATGTCAAATTAGTATGAAACTTTGTGGTTATCTTCAATTCACTCCTGCTTATTATAAACCTCTCTTATATTTTTTATTTGATGAAAAAAACTTCCAAAATTACATCTTATTATCTCTAATCCCTAACCTAATTTAAGAGACCTTGCAAGAGCATATAAAATCTATGTAGTATTGAAGGGGTTGCCTCAATCAGAACCATATTCTTCACTAATTTGTAAATCAATGCTCATGTTGTCTAAAAAATAATCTAATATTTATGAAGATACCAACCCTTATTCATATGTACAAGTGTAGACACCTAATTTTGGTACAAGACCCTTTTAACTAATGGTTTATCCTTATTTTTTCACACTTAGTCCAATTATGTATATATAGAAAATTTGGACACATCTCAACCCAAAATAGACTCTATATGACCTTGTTTCATCTTGATAATCTCAAATTCATCTGTTATCAGATTTTTGGTCTTGGTTATTTGATTTATAATCAAATTTATGTCTATTTTTCTTATTTTATGAGTAATGTGATTTAAATAGGATATAAATATGAATATTAAAATTAAGTGAAAGAAGACATTAACCATTAAAATATGAATGTAAAAGGCATATTGATATTGCACTTATTATTTTTATAATCAACCAAAAAAAGTAATAGATATGCACTTAGTTGATATTTTATTCCTATTTCTCACTACATATGTCACTGTCCTTAAAAATGCTATATGTTTTCTATGTAACTTATAAAATAATGAAATGATACCTAAACACATGTGGATTTTACCAATGAAGAGTAAATCTTATAGTGATTAATATTGCACAAGTTCTATAATATTAACCTATTGACTTACAAGTTTTGGTCTTGGTTAATTGATATAATCAAATTTATGTCTATTTTTCTTATTTTATGAGTAATGTGATTTAAATAGGATATAAATATGAATATTAAAATTAAGTGAAAGAAGACATACAAATATGAATGTAAAAGGCATATTGATATTGCACTTATTATTTTTATAATCAACCAAAAAAAGTAATAGATATGCACTTAGTTGATTTTTTATTCCTATTTCTCACTACATATGTCACTATCCTTAAAAATGCTATATGTTTTCTATGTAACTTATAAAATAATGAAATGATACCTAAGCACATGTGTGGATTTTACCAATGAAGAGTAAATCTTATAGTGATTAATATTGCACAAGTTCTGTAGATATTATACCTATTGACTATACAAGTCTATTCCACCTTATATCATTGTGCCTACACTTATAGATGGTATATATATTTTCCTTGCCTCGATGTTATGTACTCATCCTTATTTTCCATATCTTTCCTTTAAAACTATAATTATACTCTCAACACAAGATGAATTGGAAAAATGGGATAAAAATATGTGTTAGATAGCCTAAACCACTCCCTCCTAAGTGACCGAGTTTTTCATACATTCTAGTACTCTGAAGAGGGTTCAAAATGAATTATTTATCTAACTTAAGTGTGTGTGTGTGTGTGTACCATCATGATCATGAAAAAATGCAATGAAAATTTCAACTTATAACACTTGACAACATGCAAATTTGACCTATGTTTGTATTTGGAATTGGCTCTAGGGATGATTCTTTAGGTGCTTTTAGCTTTTTATGATTTTATGAAAAATTAATAATGGATTTCTCAAGATTTTTAGTACTTGTCAATATGATTTTTAGATACATATGGCCTTAGGCTTGATTTGTATTTATAAATTACTCTTTGATATTTACCACTATAATTGATCCAAGAAACATGTCTAAGATGAATTAATGGAGATGTCCCTAATTAAAAATTAAATGTTAAGTGTTCTTATATGTTAAAGGAAGAGGCAAATACCTATAATAAATCATAACTATCTGAATGTTTCCAATACTCTCTTGAGAGGGAAAATCAATGATTTGAGATATGACAACAATTTTTTCATATTATAGACGGTTCTCACATAGATGAGGGTGATCATGTATATATGTATCTAATAAACTTGGTTATATAAGATAATAGGTGGGTAGACAAATAGGGGAAATTGTACATAATATTTAAATGTCTACATAAAGTCAAATTATGCCAAAGTTAATGTTTCCAAGTGTTTAATACCAAATTTATGTGTTTACAAATGCCCTCTTTTAGTCTAGTATCCAAAATTATTGATTAAATGGATAAAATAATATTTTTGTTAAATGTGATTATTCTCAATTGATTTTGACATGCATACCCCAAATTTACCATTTTTTCCATGCAAAACCTATAAGGAAACATGTATGGAACAATGTCCACTCACGATATAAAATCTAAAATAATCTAGATTATTGAATTTTTTAAAATTGAAAAAGTCTAGGAATGCATACACTTTAAGGTATGCAAACTAAATTTTTAGTTGTTTAATTCATTTTGAAAATTTCATGGCTTGATTATGACATAATGATATTCAACTAATAAAACCATGTTTTGAGGAGTGATAATTACTCAACTACCAATGGACATATACAAGTGCTAAAAGTTGAGCACCATAGAAACCTCAACCAAAACCCTCTAAATATCATAACTTTGTTGAAAAAAACCCATAAACAAGTTTACATGTAAATGTGGAAGCCCCAAAAAACTATGTATGTCAAAAATGGGACCCTAAATTAGGTTTTCATACAAATTGAAACTCTGAATCTACTAATGTAAATTGATTTTAGACGTAAAATTATTATGTAGTACCATAATTCCCCATAAATATTTAACATATAATTATAAAAGTGTTTGAATGAACAAAATTAATTCATTAAGTAAAATAAATATATACCTTAAATTGATATATAATGTCTTATAATTTTTTAAAATATGATCACTCTAATAAATCCAATCAATATGTCTCATCTAAATCACATAATTTGACCCATGAACTATTTATCTTTTATGGGCTAAATATATAAGACATGCCTAATATATGACCCATTTTTGATATGAGGGATGAAGTATTTAAATCTCTCATCTTAAAATAAAGAGTTATTTTCATCATGTGTGATGTAAATACCTATTTCATTCTCCACTCTAACCCTAACTCTGATACTTGCAAACATTAACTCATGCATGCAATCTTCACAATCTTCTCTTATCAATCAAATTCTTACTAAGTTTGTCATGATTTTATGCATTATAATATTTCATATGATTATTCATTGGTTGACTATGCCTTTAGATTCTTCATACAACTCTCACTCATTAGGTCATCTCCTCATTCCATTCATTCTCTAGCTCCCTTTCATGAAATCTCACATACCTGCCTTCACTAGGCTATAAGCTTCCTAAAATCCAAACACCTCAATACCTCTTTCCTAATTATTTGATACATGATAATTCATTCTATAGGCTTCCTTGGACATATATAATTTCTTGGAGTTTAATTCAAACACTCATCCTTTCCTCAAGTCCCTTTATACAACTTTACTCATCTTTTTTCAGGCTTTTTTGACTTGTACGAACTAGTACTATTGAGTTTTGAAAAAAATAATACCTTTTTATATCACCCTCTATCATCTTTCACATATCGATGAATTTTCATGTTTCAACTCCCTTCTTAGATGTCTTTTCCAACTCTTGCTCAAACCTAATTAGGTCTCTTTACCCCTTATATACACACAATCAACAAAATCTATACTTACAAAGGCCTTACCGATATAGAACCTTTAAAATATCCTTATTCATTCCAAAACCCTTAAAACTACCAAGTTTCATTGATTTTCATCAGTATAAACTCATGACCTCCCACTTTCTAGTGTTTATCCCTAAACTAGGGTTTCAGAGACTGTTAGAAACCTGATAGTTTTCTAATATGATTATATGATTCTAGTATCACTTCCAAACCTCCAAAGTACCAATATAATATATTCCTAGAAAGTTTCCATATTTTTCAATATTTAAGTCTTCTTGAATAACCCATGGTCACTATCTAATCAAGAATTCTACAATATTATGTCAATACAGTTTGCATGTGTGTAACTTAAAATATGATTTACATAGATGTTGACTTACTTGAAGGTTTATAAATGTTTCCTCATTAGTTATAAACCACCATTAAATATTTATCTACCATACTCAAACTTCTCCAACCTCCATCATGCTTCACACCTATGACTAAGATTATATACCAAGATATTGATTGTATAAATAGAGTACATACACAAACTATTGTCTTGAACCCTGGTTCTTTGTTATAAATAGAAAAGGTTTATACACACATGAAAGAATGACTTCATAAATGAGTCCAATTTTTAATAACACATGAATACACCTAACACCATATTTGAAAAGTGTTCCTTCTTTATAAGTTTGTAGTTCTCAATGACCATACATAGGAAACTTCAACATAGTCTTGCATATTTATCAAACTACTATTCATAAAACCTTCAAGGATTTTAACACATCAAAATGAATATAGAAATAATATCAACACATATAAATAAATAGATCACCTTAATATTTTCAAATTCATTGATTCTATGCACATATACATTAACAACTCTGTCACATGGATAAAATACAAAGGTTTTACATTTTGTACTCCATCCTAGTTCTCCTCCATAACTCTACCTTTATCAACTTCTAAATGACTCCTACCAAATACTAAATAATTTCTCCTATGATTATAACATATAATAAATACCAAAAAATCATTCATTTCCCTTTTTAAACACAAGCTAACTACTTGGATAACTAACTCTTATGACAACTAACTTGACATGGACATTACATTCAATATTCTTTGTCTTGGTCATTTTCCTTATGACATGTATGCATACACCTTATTAAACTCACATAGATTTATTTAGTACCTTATAAAAATATTTTCTTAAAAGACATTCTTTGACAACTACTCAAAAGACTCCTAAAAACACTATTACAATTTCAAATATTCAAATGCCCATTTTGGTAGGAAAATTTTAAAGGGCTATCAAATCACACTATAAGACTCTTATAAATACTCCAATGACTTATAAAGGATGTTATAAGACCTAATATAGTTATACACAATCAAATTTACATGGTTTGCTTGATGCTCTTGCATCATACTCCCAGGAAAGAAAGAATTTGAACTCTAATGGACTGTTGTGTTCTTCTTCCTAGTCTTCTAGTTCATGTCTCTTGGATATTATTTTATTGTTTCTATTAATCCATGATTCATATTCTCATCTTTGATCTCATTCTTACCTCTATCATAGACTATCCTAATTTCTTTCTTACAATGCTTTCTTGTATTAACTAGCACTTTCTGTACACTCATTCTTTGTTCTTTACCTATGTCATATGGGTTGTGTATACCCCAAAATATTTCTGATATAACTATACTCTCACCTTCCTCTGATGTGATCTTCATCCTTGAAACAAAAACAAAAACAATTAATTGAATACCTATTGTTTCAATGAGATTCAAACCTCCACAAGGCTCTATGTCTTAATTTTACTTCATTGTTGCCATCAATGCTTCCTCTTCATGCTCTTTATTCTCCATCATGTGATTGTAAACTACTACAACCTATACCTTCTCCTCATTATCTATATTTTCACCATTTAAGGATCTCTCTAAGTCTGCTATCTCTCTCTAACTATTCTTGACAGTCATAAATAAATGTGTAATCAGATTTCTTACCTTGGTCAATCAATTGTACTTCATTTTTCAAGCCTTCAATGAGACCTTCAAATTGATCTGCTTCATCTTTGTCCTTCTAATCACCTAGTTGGCTATAAATATCTTCCTTTACCTCAATAAAAATGATCTAATTTATCTCAAGGTTTTAGTCACATCCATCCTCTTGATCACTCATTCTATACTTCTTCATTTCACTCTTGAGTTGCTTGTAAAGCAACCTCTTTTACTCTCTTTCCTCTTTCTTGGATTTCATCTTTATTTTCTTCACTTGTATCCTTACTATCCAATTGAATGTATTCTTTCTCATGATCCACCCATATCATGGGTTCTCACTTTCCTTCATCTACTCTATTATTATAAAAAACTCATCCAATTACTACCTCACCTCTATCATCTCTTTCTCCATCTCTTTCCTCTTGGTGTTTTCTTGTACCTTTCTCTCTTTATGGAAGCTTATCTCATCCTTTCCTTGTTTCCTCTTTTCTTTCTCTATCTTCATCTTATCTACATATAAATATTATTGGTCTCACCTAGACCTATTCCTCTTTGACAATACTCATCAACTTTCCATTTGATAGAATGATATTGTGTATGACTTCTTTCTAATAGCTCTGTATCACCATTCATGACTACTCACTTGGTCTCTCTCTATGACCTCACCTGGGTTTATCTCTCTCTATCTTATCCTTTTCCTAGGAATCCTTTCTCTCTCTTTAATCTCTTCTTGAGATTTATAATAACTCTCTCATATTATCAAGCCTCACTAAATTCAAGTTTTCTTACCACACTCAGCTTTCCACTTTCACTCACAACTTTCTATTCGCACCTCATCACTATTTCATGATCATTTCAAAAACATCAAATGAAAATAAAATCAACATGTACCTTGTCATGATTTATGTTTATCCTTCACTACTACCCAATGAAATTTGTTGTCTCTAATATCAAATGATACAGAGACCTATTTCATTCTCTTCTCTAACCCCAACTCTAATACCTATAAACATCAACTCATGCATGTAATATTCACAATATTCTCTTATCAATCAAATCCTTACTAAGTTTTTCAAAATTTTATGAATGATCCTATTTCATAGGCTTATTTATTGGTTCAATCTTCCTTAGATTCTTCATACAACTCTTATTCATTAGGTCATCTCCTCATTCCATTCATTCTCTAGCTCCCTTTCATGAAATCTCACATACTAGCCTTCACTAGGCTATAAGATTCTTAGAATCCAAACACCAAAATACCTCTTCCATCCTTTTTGGCTACATTCTCATGCATTACATAGGCATATTTAGACATATCTAATTTTAATTGAAATAGTCATCCTTTCCTCAAGCCCCTTTATGCAACTTTGCTCATTCTTGCATTATCCTTGCAACCTTTTTTTTTTTTTGCTTTTTTGACTTATACAGACTAGTGATATTGAGTTTTGAAAAAAATAACACTTTTTTTTATCACCCTCTATCTTTTTTCACCTATCTATGAATTTCATTCTTTAACTCCCTTCCTAGATGTTTTTTCTAACACTTGCTCAAACCTAGTTAGGTCTCTTTACACCTTATTTGCTCACAATCAGAAAAATCCATACTTACAAAGGTTGTGCATGTCAAAAACCTTTAAAATATCATTTTTCATGCCAAAAAACTTAAAATTACCAAGTTTTATCAATTTTCATTGGTGTAAACTCATGATATCCCACTTTCTAGTGTTTAGTGCTAAATTAGGGTTTCACATTTTGTTACAAGCTTGAGAGGATATTAATATGATTATATTCTCACTTTCAAATCTCCAAAATACCAGGATAAGATATTCCTAACATGTTTCCATATTTTTCAATCTTTATGTCTTCTTGAATTCCTATGGTCATTCTCTAATAAAGAATTCTATAGTACTATGTCAATACAGTCTGCCTATATACAATTTAAAATAGGGTTTGCATGCATGTTGACTTATCTGAAGGCTTAGAAAAATTTCCACATTGGTTCTAACCCACCATAAAGTCTTTCCAAACCATACCCTTCTCTAACCTCCATCATCCTTCCCACCTATGACTGAGATCAAACACTAGGATATTGACTATATAAACATAGTACATACACAGACTATCGTATTAAACCCTAATTCTTTATTGGCAATAAATAAAATTTATATACACATTAAATAATTCATTCATATATGATTAAAATTTTAAATATCACATAAATACACCTAAGACCATATTTGAAAAGGATTCCTTTTTTATCAATCTGTAGTTCTCAATCACCATAAATAGGTAACTTAAACACAATCCTACAGATTTATCACACTACTATTACCAAAATCTTCAAGGCTGTTAACAAATCAAAATGCATCCATAAACAATATAAACATATATAAATAGATAAATCACTTTAATATTTTTAACTTCATTGATTATATGCACATATACATTAACAACTTTATCACATGGACATAATATAGAGGCTTTACATTTTGCACTCCATCTTGGTTGTCCTCCATACCTCTACCTATATCAACTTATAAATGACTCTTACCAACTACTAAATAACATCCCCTATGAGTCTACAATCTATTCCATACCAAAAACTCATTCATTTTCCTTTCTAAACATAAGGTAACTACTTACTTGGATAACTAACTCTTATGACAACTAACTTGACATGGACATTAAATTCAATATTCTTAGTCTTGGTCATTTTCCTTATGACATGTATGTATACACCTTATTAAACTCACCTAGACTTATTTATAAACTTATAACAATATTTTCTTACATGAAATTCTTTGACAACTACTCAAAAGACTCCTAAACACACTATTACAATTTCAAATATTCAAATGCCCATTTTGGCAAGAAAATTCAAAAGGGCTATCAAATCACACTACAAGACTCTTATATAGACAACAATGCCTTCTACAGGATTATATGAGACCTAAGACACTTACACATGATCAAATTCACATAGTTTCCATGATGCTCCTACATCAATGTGTTATATAAAAAAATGTGATCATGTAGAGTATACATACAAACATGATAATATATTTCATCATATGAAGATTTAATCATTCAAATATGTTTGAAACATGTAATCCTAGTAATGGGCATAAAAGTGTCATGCAAGTAAATATAAAAATTAGGCATGAAAAATTAAGCATCATAATAGATGCATGTCATAAAGCATGGCATCACACATAATATAAGCATGTCTAATATAAATCACAACACTAAGCTTAAAAATAGTCATACATGTAGTCACACATATACACATAATATCATGATCATGAAACACACAACCACCCAATAAATTGATAAGATTGGACTTATATTTGACTCAAAAAGTACAACATGGCCCATGGACTATAGGATCATATGACATAGTTAACACATGATGTGATAAGACACAATTATTACACTCATATAACACATAATGAAAGGCACATTAATGATCACATAATCCACTAATAATCAAAATCAAGCATGAATAGAATAATTAATTCTCTTATATATAATAAACTAATATTATTTTCCAATATATAAAAGTAAAATATCTATAAGAAATAACACTATAGAAAGTATAAGCGATAAAAACTCATGTACAATAGTCTAATATGTCTTATTATCTATTCACCCATAGGTAAATTCAAAATCAAGCTTACATAGTTTATTACTTAAGATAAATTTTTTTTCATGTAAAATATAATGGGTTACAATTAATTAACATATGGAATATTTAATAATAAAACACAAGAACATTAATTTATGATGGGACTTAACCACCTATAGTTACCGACTACCCATTATTTAAATAACTATTAACATTAATTACTTTATAATGTTAAAGTAGATATAAATAAAAAGGAGGTGTCTCATAAATAGATGCATTCCTCATACATATTAATTTATTTTAAGTCTAAACTATATAACTATAAAATTTGGATCACATACCCAACAACCCCTTGATCCAAAAGGGTTTAGAAGATGATCTAGAGAATATGAATATGAAGACA
Source organism: Torreya grandis (assembly GCA_037957365.1). Taxonomy (NCBI): domain Eukaryota; kingdom Viridiplantae; phylum Streptophyta; class Pinopsida; order Cupressales; family Taxaceae; genus Torreya; species Torreya grandis. The sequence goes on along the minus strand of JARHVA010000639.1, from coordinate 3,296,445 downwards.
TATAATAGTCTTTGTTGAACCCTGTAAAATACTAATTTATAATCCTAGTATTTATCTACATATGTAGATTCACATAGCATGTGATATACATATCATGACATGAATGGTGAACATCATGATAGGCATGTTCCTCCCCTCTGACCATTCTATACTTTTACTAAAATATAAGCACCATCATTGAAATGCTCAACTACATCAATCCATGTCATAAGACTATTTAGTACATATGTATGTCACATCTACCATGATTTGAAACAACACTAACCTCAATTTAATAAACACTACTAGTGATAACAACCCTTTTTAGTTGTATAATCATCGATGATTGGTCGAATACTAATATAGTCTCTTCCCCCTATCATGTGAGAGGTGAAAATTCCTTGAAATGAAAAATTATAACCAAAAATATTGGTATAATCCTCATCATTGATATAAACTAAAATTGTAATAACAACATAAAATCCTATCTAAGATAATCATATGATAGAGTAGAAAGTGGCCATAATTTAGGAGGTGTCATATCTAAAAATGTACTATTAGTTTGATTGTGTTGTTACACATTGTTCAAGAGAACACAAAAGTATACAAAGGCTTTTGATATCTACTAAAGGGTGGGAAAAAATTCATGGCATGTGCTAAATTTGGTACAAGTAAAATAATTAGCCATTTTTTTCAGATGTTAAAGAAGAGAAATTATGGTTCATCATAACCAATACATATTAATTAACTAGATGGGTAGAAGCCATCCCAAAAAAATATTGTATTGTAATAAATTACATAAATTTTATATACAAGAATATTATTAACTAGGTTGGATGTCTGTTAAGAATTAAAATTGCTTAAGGCAAACACTTTTTGAGTAATATTATTTATGAATTAATGTGACACTTCTTGATCACTGATAATAAGAGTATATTATATCATCCTTAAGATAATAAAAATATAAAGACATTCAATAAAGTTTTGGAAAATATATAGATAAAAACTAGTGGTGTAGATACAATAAGTTTAAATACAAAGATCTGTGCACTGTTATGGTTGTACCATACAAGATATTTAAAAAACCAAAAAATGTTTTATAGTTTTAGTGGTATATGGGTAAGAGGTCACAATGCCAATTAGGTTTATTTTTCAAAGTTTGAGGTTAATGGTAAGGTTCATAATGAATCAGGATGATTCCTTAAAATAAAGGTTAATATAATTAAAATAAATGGATGAAAAATCAGTCATTCAACATATAAATTAAACTATGAAAAGTGATGGAAAAATTCTCAACATAAAAATAAATTAATTTAAAGTAGGAAGCATGGTATTACATACAGTAGAGCATGTATTAGATTTAGGAAAAATTAGGTTACACATGTTATCAGGGGTATTTTAGAAAGGGTAGGTGAATGATACTAGAATGAAGGCCTACATAACATAATAAGAATGAGATGGGATAGACAAAAATAAATAATAGGTTGAAAATTGTTTTGTAAAAACAGAAAAAAATCAAAATGATTTTGATGGAAAATAACAAATAAAAGGAAATGGAAAACATAAAAATATTAAAATAATAAAATTTTAAGGATTTTTTAAAAATGAGAAAAAGACAAATCAAATTTAGTAAAAACATTTTTTTTTCCACTAAGTTGAAAACTAGTAAAAACATTTTAGTGAATTAGAACATTGAATATAATTGGGAAACTATATGTAATAGATAAAAAGGAAGGGAAGGCTAATGTGATACATGTTATTTTTTAGCATACATATTTAAGTCAATAATCATTATATGGCATCATAGAGGTAGTGTCACCTACACTTCAAGACAAAATCTTTGAGGGATAGTAAAAATGGAAGGGGCTCAAGAAGGCTACCTAGACATATAAAAAGAATATGTATAGAAGGTAGTAGTGGAGAACAACATTTGCCATGAAAATATGAAAACTTTAAGGATATTTAAAGGAATATTAACACTGAATAAAGTAGAAAATGAAAGTGCAAAAAAACATTGGAGTGGGAAAGGCAATTGGAGGCCTTAAAACAAGTGGAGTTAGTAGCAACTAAAAAATGATTAGATTTATAAAAAGAACTATCTACTCAAAATAAAAATAAAAATGGAAAAATGTTTAGAGTTGGAAAATTTATGGCATAAAAAACTTTAGAAAATTAAACTACAAATAAAGAAAAAAAATTCGAGGAGGAATTAAAAAAAAGTAATTAAAAAATAGAGGAGAAATGAAAATGAAATAAGAAGATAATAAGGTAGTTGTAAGAGTGTGCCAAAAGAAGATAAAATAAGATAGTTAGTTGAGGAAAAGTGCTAAAATAAATAGCAAGTAGAGAAGGTAGCTAAGGATGAACACATGAGGAAACTATAGGAGGAAGAGGCATAAAATACGAAACAAGAGAGTAATGTAGTAACACAAAAAAATACAATGGATTCAAGCTTAACATCATAATATTAAGAAATATCATTGGTATTTATGGGAACAACCACACCAATCTCAGAAACAACATAGGATCTTATAGAAATGATTAAAAATATTCTCTCCATATAATAAAAATAAGTAACAAGTATATGTATTTCACTTGGATTGCTATAATAGACACCACAAGGACTAGTGACATATTTGAATTAACCCTAATCTAGATAAATTGAATGGAAATAAAAAAAATGCTAAAAATTAACTTCAAACAAGAAAAATGAAAGAAAAATATTGAATTTGACAAGGTGTATTTGAAATTAAAAAAAATACCTATGAACAAATAGAAAAAATAATTGTTTACTATTTGAGATCTAACTATGTGAAGTTAATAGACTATTGAAATAGACAAACAAGAACCAACCATATAAGTGCATAGATTTTATGACCAAAAATGATGAAACAAATCATTCAACTTGGGACATGATTGATTTCCACTATAATCCTAAGTTGGTCAATCTTGTCCTATACTAAAAATTAGTAAAATCAATCCACTATCATTTGTGATAGTTTAAATTAGGCACATGTAAAGATATTTGGCCTTCAAATGTATATGAAAGACTTGAAGATGACTTATTCAAATTTTAAACCCTAATAGGGTTTTTGAATGATTAAAAAATTGAAAATATAAAAAGGGGAGTGAAATGGGTTGAGATACCGTAATTCACCCCCATGAAGACTGATCACTACTTATGTATCCAATACTCTAAAGAGATAAATTAAGCCAATATAACTCTCCCACTCAAAGGGCTATGTGAAATTGTGTTTATATAACTATAATAATTCATTTAGAGATGGTTTGAATACTTTATCATTAATTAATTTAGCTTGGATAAAATGAGCTTTATAATTGGATAAGGACTATGTCAAATGAATAGAATTAGAATTAGGAAGAATATGGAAACTTTGCTCAATGTGAAATAGCATGAGTGTGTCTTTGTATTGAAATTTCCAAGTGATAGAATAGATGTCTTACGTGTTCCCTTATATAAATCCAAAATGGGAAAACCTCATGCCACCTATCATAAAAATATGACCAAACTATAAGATAGGGTCAAAATTTGGAAAATGACCATTAAAAGAGACAAGGACAAGAATGTCCTACAGGGGACAAGAACATTTACCATTGTTTTCCTCTATTAGAAAATTTTGTCCTTAAGGTAAATGTGTGACTTTGGGGTCCAGGGCATTATCTAAATATGGTTAGATGTATTTTTAGTAGTTAGAATATTTTTAAATCTTTAGGTATCAATTTAGAAAAGAAGTAGGTCCATATAAGTGTGTAAGATAGAGTGAGGTGTCAAAATAGGTCTAGATTAATTTTTCAAGTCAATTAAAATGAAATAGGGCCAAAATAAACATTATCAAGTATTCATGACCGAATTTGAGTGACTAAATTCCCCCCTCCCCCCACCACTTAGAAATTAAATTACGAGAGTAAAGGAAAGATATATCTGAGTGTGTACAACACACATTTCCTTTGGGAAAAGCTCCAAATAATGCAAGGTGTTTAATGAAAAATCTTGTAATGATGTAAAATTAGTTAATGCTGATATATGAAACTAAAAATTACCATGTAACTTGAATTTAAAAATATTGAAAAGATCAAGGAAGGATTACACATGTGTGTGTGAAATCAATGTTTCTATTGTGGGTTTTCTTGGAGATGATGATTCCTTGAAGCACTTGAGAGTTGGTTCTTTTTATAAAGCACTAGGAGAGGATTAGTTCCTTATCTAAACCAATAGAAAATTGAAGGTGATCAAGTTATAAATTGAATTAAACGAGTATAAAAAATAAAACTCATTGAGGGATGTAGAAACCTAAATTTATTTTTGGTATTTGTAAACCCAATATGTGAAAAGCAAATTAGAATCCATAATGGATTTTTATGAAATAATGATAGAAGGAATTGAACCTCTAAGTTATGCATTATGCACTTTAACTGAGTCAACCACTACATATTCAATTATCACTTTGTTATTAAATGCATGAAAAAAAGAGAATGGAGAACATCCATGATCTTCCCATGTATAAATATATAAAGTAGCATTGAAAGCATGGAATGAATCTATATTATACCCCCTAAAATTTGAAAAACAATATAGTGTGAATAAATTTGTATCATTCCCCCATTGATAAATGTAGACTATTTAATTGTATTAGATGCAAATTATAAATTCTATTTGAAACTTATGCATAAACATGTATCATGCACCCAAAACTATATGAATTTGTTCTTTTTTTATTGAAATTGAGGGCATATGCATGGAATATTCCCCCATAATTTATTCCAATGATTATTTTTGAACCTTTTTAAAATTATATTCTATACTCAAAACTATTATTTTAATAAATAGGCTTATATATTTTATAAAAATCCCAATGTAATATGCCCATTTGAGGTGAGGGAATTATATCCTAAAATTCACTCATCTCAATATAAAAATTAATTGTATAATGCATAGTAAGATGTAATCATTGGATAATGTAACATATGTCAAAATAGTAAGGTTTATACCATTTTAATTATGTATGTAACACATGAGGCTAGACGTATATAAATGTGTCATTGAATATAATAGTAATATATTGTATATTTAGTATCATATGCATTAGTTAGTGTATGATATAAGTCATGGAAATAATCAAAATTAACAAGAATAAAAAATACACAAATTAAAAAAAAACATAATGTCAGACAATAATGTCAAGTGACACATACAAGGAACATGTTAAAATGTTTCATATGTAAAATTTACACACATAAGGGCAAGGGAAACACACAAAGGACATTAATAATGTCACAATTAAGGGAAATGTTTAAATGTTGCACACAACAAAGGACCAAGGAAAAATTAAAAAAGACATGTTAAAATGCCACGCATATCAATTAAGGTCTAAGAGAGATGTTCAATTAATTTTCACACAAAGGCCAAGGTTCATATATAATAGAAAAATAATATATACTATACTATGTACAAGTAATAATATCAATGGAAAAAAGAACTAGAAAATAGTCTACACCATGTATCTATCATATGATCATATCCTATAAAATAACATATCCATGTACACAATTATAACACAAATATGTTAGTAATATATTTGTAAGAACTATATAGCTCAATAGTATAGGTTTCATAGAATGATAACACCTATAAATAATGTAACTTTTGTATAATATGCCCCTAATTTAACAAAGTGAATAGGTAAAGTCAAGCCCATCATGTGAATTCGTGTACACTCAAAAATACTAGTGAAATTAATGAATGATATAAAAAGAGTATTATATATACCAATCATGAGATAAATAACATGTGCCAATGATGTAAATTAGATGTTTAATCATGTTCATATCCTTATTTATTTAATTTAAAGTATTTTAAATGTTTTTATATTTTATTATATTTGAATTTCATTTTAATTTATGCATTTTGAAATTAGAAACATCATAAATCATTAAGTAAACCATGGGTTTTAAAGTAGAAGAAATAAGAGGGGTCTAAACAATATGCAACATGTATCAATTTGAAATATGCACTAGAAATGATGGCATGTACATGTAAGAGAAAAATACCCCTATTGTATATGTGATTGTATCTAGAAACCTATAGGAAAATAATAAGTATTGTTAGTAAAGAATGTGGATTATAAAGTTGTATAGGATATTTATTTGATATTCATGTGTTATGTAATCATTTTGTCATTGTATAGCCTATGTTGTCTTATCTTAATGAGTTGAAATAAGTTATAATATGAAAAGGCTCCACTTTTGGCTCCAAGTATGATAAGAAAAGGGATAGTCATAGATCAGAAACATCTATATATACTTTTATTTGTAAGAATAAGAGGGCTTCACTTTTAGAATAGATCAATAGACATTATTTAGCTATGGTTACCTATATGATTTCTTGTTATTTTCCTTGCCTGCACTCTCATATGTAATGGCTTAACTAATTTCTATCTAAACTATTTTGAATGCATTATTTCAATTTATATAATATTTTTTGTTCTTAAATTTCTCAATAACACATAATAATTAATGCATCTTAATTTTTTGTCCTCCAATTTATTAAATTTTATGATAAATTTTTCTATGCACATGAAGTATCTCACATATATCCACATCTTTAGCATGGTCTGATGCTTCAAGAATCTCTAATAACAATGGTGTGATGAGTGTGTAATATCTTTTTGGAGTAAATTATACTGAGATGGTTATTAGGGTAGAGAGATATTGAGATATAGTTGGACCAAAGGATATGTAATTTTATAGAAGAAGAACAAAGAGGACTAGTCTTACAGTTCATGAGATCATTTGGGGGCATATTTATGGAGAAATTTATGAAATCTTTTGGTGCTAGTTGCCTAAATTTCTAGCTAGCTAGTTGGCATGGTTGAAATATTATTGTTTTAAACCAAGGATGGAAGAAACTATAATCTAGATAGATGAAAAGGTAGACCATTTTTAGAGATTAGAAATTGACTAGACAAGAGCAATAAATCATTGGGTTTCTACTATAGTAGATGGATATATAATGGCCTTTTTAATGTGAGGATACATAGGTATTGAAGCTATGAAAGACTTGTTTGTTAGAGAAACTTGAGGGAGAATTTTGAAGCAACTACCTATCTTAGTGAATATGTTGGTTGTGGACAAGGCCATGTTGTTTACTCCAACCAATATGGAGTAGTCACTTTAGGCATATGTGGGTGTGTGTGACATGATAGTGAATGATGATTAGATGATTGGATAAGCTTGGACCTAAATTCAAAATGGAAACACGAGGGAAGAAGAGTTAGAAGAAGAGTTTGGATTTAGAATGTGAGCTAAGATAATAGAATAGATGGAGTAAATAGAAAAATACCTAGGTATCTATCAATTGAGTTCAGATTAGTAGTAAAATACTTGAATAATGAGTAGGAATAAGTGATGAACGAGAATAAAGAGATGAATAAAAAAGAACAAAGAAAGATGAGATGAAATAAAAAGATGAATTCCGGTAGAAAGAAAGAAGTGATGAAGAACAAGAGGAAGAAGATATGTTAGAAGATAAAGATGAGAATAGTATAGAGGTAGATCAATTAATTAATAGATGTAGTGTACAGATACAAGAATGGTTATTAATAGGAAATGAAATATTAAGCAAATAAGTAGGACAAAGTCATAGAGTAATCACATGTTAAATCATGGAAAGAGAAGAAGTCATAAGAAATAATCATTCACTAGAAGAGGACACATCCCCATAACCTAATTTATTATATTATAATAAAAAAATTCAACCAAAAGGATAGATAAATAGTATTTTGGAAGGTATTAAAATTAAAATAGCCTTGTTGTCATATAAAATGTTCAAATTGTTATTTTGAGTATGGCTTATGACACCCTATCTATAGGACCTTCTTGCATGCTCTCGTGACCCTCCTAGACACCTTTTTTTCATTGGGAGTCATATATAGCCTTATAGATAGTCATTTAAAATTATCTAGACTCTATTTCCTAGGCTAATTCTATCCCACAAGTCCTAATCCTATAGGATAGGAGTGTCATTCTTAGACTATAACACCGGACCCTAGGATGTCCCATTTTTGGTGCTCCTATCCAATCACATTTTGATCCCAAATGGTCATTTCCATATAATTCATATCTTTCATCATGTCAACCTAGCATGAATACATTTAACCCATGACCAATAGTTTCCTATAAAATCTCATTCAAATTTCATTTATAAGAGGGAGATGACAAAATATTACAAAGAAAGTAAGATTACAAATAAAGCACTAAGGTAAACTTCCCTATTCTTTGCATATAGTCACCCAACATAGTCGTAAACACACTCAAACCCTCATACTAGTCCCTAGCCACCTTAAGCATTTTCAATTTGGAATTTTTGTATCTACATCACACTATTTCACAAAACACATTAGGTGGGAGAGCTACATATGTTTCGATCCCTCTTTGAAGTATTGATATGTAGGCAACGTGCCCACACAAAAAGTGTGGATCACATGTTTAGTGCATCTTACACACACTAACCCCCCTCTTTCTCAAGTTTTATTCAAGCACAATGAAGGTCTAAGGTTTAAATATTAAATCATCTCTACAAGGAGCTCTATTGACATTCAAAACTTAAGATTTTACAAGTAGAATCATATAAGGATAGCGAATAAAACCCATAAAACTTAGATCTCTATGACCAATTTTGACAATAGTGGTAGGAATGGACTATAGCCCCAAAGCCCAAATTATCTTATTTTTGGTGCTCCTATCCTTTCATTGAAAAAAAGATAGATTCTGATTTGTGACACTGTCTTAGTCTTGCACAACCAGTTTTAGCCTATGTCTCAGTGGTGTTAGTCTAGTTTTAGCTAAGTTGTATTTCTCCTTATTTATTGCTATTTTTAGAAAGGTTTAAAAGACATATAAATTATAGAAATAAATACTATAATTATTTTAATATTATTTATAGATTTATTATTCTAGACCCTTAGCTTAAATTAGGAATAAGAATCAAATATTCCTAAAAAGAGTTAAATCATTTGGTGAATCTGACTTACTTTGTTAGGGTATAAAAACCCAAAATACCTAGGGAAAATTCTTTAATATTTTTTCCAATATCTTTCCAATTTTTCCTACATATTTAAATAAAAAATTCACATTTAATTTTTAAATTTACCTTAGTAATTTTAAAAATAATTTCATTCAAAACCCTAGTTTCCTATACTAGGTCCCAATATTTTTATGATTTTTTCCTACATATTTAAATAAAATTTTCACATTTAATTTTTCAAATTTACCATAATAATTTTTAAAATCATTCCTTTCAAACCCTAGTTGAATATACTAGGTACCATTTCTCTTGAGGTATCACCTTACATATAAATCAGATTTCACATAAAAATCAAAAATGGATCTCACTCATTTCAAAACATTTCTTGAAAACAATAAAGAGTCCGTACTTGGACTTATAATGTATATGAATGATGAAGTTTACTATATGTTAATATAAAGCATCATTATTTCCCTTTCATGTTTACTTTTTATAATAAGGGATGACATTAAGAAATTTATTGTTCAAAATATTAAGATCCATTCCCTTAAAAGTAATGTTTGATTATCTTTAATACAATATTTTATTACTTATTTATCATGTTATCTCTCTATTATGTGTAACTAAATTAAGAGTGGACCCTTTACATACTTATATGATCCATTTCATAAGTTAACAACCACTTGTGAAGTTTTAATGTCATATATTATGCATAGAAAATAATTTCCTTCTCCTCCTCTACCCTAAGAGGGTGATATCTACTTTCCCTCTAACCATGTCCATGATATCACATCTAAAAAATACAAGGCAGCCTATAATATTTTTCATAATACATACATTTAACTTATATCTTATTCAAACCCTCTTTAACACATGAGCTTACATATTCAATCAGAAGCAACTAGGGTTTACACTTGTGAGACTCTAAGGGATCAAATCATCAGTATGAACAAGTTAATTTAAGATTTACAAATGTATAATCATATATTACATGAAAAAATCACAACATTGGAAAATAAAATTATAATATAAAATCTTTAAAGACACCCTAGTTCCAATCATGTATATGCACCTTCACGTAGTCAATTGGTTACAAGCAAAAAGTTGCATATCAAAAAAATAAATCACAGAAAAGTAACCATATAACTAGTGATTCAAAAATCATTCAAAGATCAATAAGATTTCAAGTGAGGTACTAAGGGAAATGATTAAATCTAAGTTTATCAAAATACTTCCTCTACATCCAGTGAGAAGATCTAGATATTACTATGCATATCATAGAATGCATGGGCATCACATAGATTCATGTTTGGCATATATATATATATATATATATATAAAATAAATTATTTCTAATAAGGACCCTATATATATATATATATATATATATATATATACATATATATAGATATATACATATATACATATATATATATATATATATAGATATATAATATATATATATATATATATAGATATACATATATATATATATACATATATATATATATACATATATATATATATATATATATATATATATATATATACATATGTATATATATACATATATATATATGTATATATATATACATATATATATATATATATATATATACATATACATACATATATGTGTGTGTGTATAGGGTCCTTATTAGAATATATATATATATATATATATATATATATATATATATATATATATATATATATATATATATATATATATATATAAGGACCCTATACAAGGTAAATCAGTCAAGTAATCCATAGTGACATAGGAACATATTAAAAAATAGTCAAAATTAGAAATAGTATAAAAGTGGTTACCAAAGTATAATTCATAATAACAAAAGAATCAAAAAACAAAATTAGAGAAACAAATAGTACCCAAAGCTTAGGTAAATCATGAAAAAGATACAAATCTACCTCTCTAAAATGAGGCTCAACTTTCAAATTAGTATAGGTTTGGTCAAAAATATCTTCAACAATTTGATTATCAAGGTCAAGGGTTGGGAAAGCATGATCAAGTAATCACTACTCCTATTCTAATAGTTTATAATGTGTGTCACCAAGGTTTAGGAGTTATTAAACATTCTAAGGCAAATCATTCATAGACACAATTTATTAAAGGAAATGATCCAGATACAACAAAAGTCAACAATAGCATTCTTTTGGTTCAAAATCAAGATGATAATGATGAGTGGAAAAATACAAGTTATTATAATTTCCAAGACACAAAAAATTAATTCAAATATTTAGAGTCATATCCATAGCCATTCCCTTATGCTTCACAATCATGTATGATTCATTTTTTTGATACAACACACCATGATAGGGAGTCTCTCATGAGACTCATTAGTTAGTATCATTTTTCTTAGCTTACTTATACATAATTTCTTAGCTTATTGTACATTTTTTAGGTTACTTTTACATAGCTTCTTTTTTCTTAATTGTACATATTTTCTTAGTCTTATTGTACATATTTTCCTTATGATTAACTATACATAGTTTATGTAAAAAATCCAAAAACATTCAAACAAATCAAAAACACCAAAAACATTCAATTATATTCATCATCCATGCTTTACATTTCTACCACCATGCTAGACTTACATTTTGCTATTCTATGCTATTGTTTGTAAATTTATCTACATTACCATACTTCACTTGATCTTCTTTGAGTGTGTGTAGTGACACCTAGTTCCTTGATTACTTTACTCCACCCATTGAGTGAGCATCATACTTCTACATTTGAGACATTCATCGACATATCTACCCACTGGGGGCATATTTTACATGACTACACCATCCAAATTATGTCAGTCCTACACCACACTCTCTAATTATCATGTTGATGTACATGACTTACTAACTTACACATATTATTTTATCAACACTAACTAGTATATAACAATTGTGTATTTCTTAGCATCTACCTAGTATTGTATTATATGTCTTGCATACTTTCACTTCTTTCTTTGATTAGTTAGATGTGATTGTATTTATAGAATTTACATGCCTTCTTTTCTTATTTTGAGTAGCTAGATGTGATTCTATTTCTTAGTTCCTATTTTATGTGCCTTAGTACATTTACTAATGTCCTTTGCTTCTATTCTTGTGTGTGCCTTAGAACATTTGCCAATGCCCTTTGCTTGAACTATTATAGGTTCTTGTGGCCCTCATGCCAATCTTCCTTATTTTCAATTTTATGTGTATGTGATAATTTTAACATGTATTGTATGCTTTACTTCCTAGTTTGAGTGACATGTGCCCATATACCTTTTTTGCTTAGCCCCTTGGCCATTTTTGTATGCTTCTTGCTTCTTACCTTGCATGCTTATTTGCTTCTCAATTTTTTTCAATGCCATCATCCACACCATGCATTATCTTGATTTATTATATTTCATGATTGACATCATAATCCATCCCTCCTTAAAAACTAACATTTCTAATTTTAATTCAGTATACTACACATGCTATTACATTGTTACATCTATCTAGGCATACCCCTGTCTATCTAATAATCTCTAATACAAATTATGCTATATCATATATTTCATATCATAAAAAACTTTTAGGGATATTTATTTTGAGGGAAATAATTGTAAGTTATTCATTCCTACCCTTAGAAGAGAGGGGAAAATAGAGGTTTTGTCATAGAGATCAAACCCTCCTATTAGTTAAAAAAATCAATTTTCAAAACACTCAGAATAGAAACTAGAACCCAAACTAGATAGAGTAGACCAAAAAAATAGTGATGAACATAGAATAGTCATCATAAATAGAAAAGGAAAAGAGTGCCAGAATTGGAATACAACATCAAACACCAAGGTGTCCTATTTTTGGCACTCCTGTCCAAATAGCAAAAAACTAGATTTTCTAGAAATATATAGAAAGGTAAGTTTAGTTATAGTTTTTTTTAGCTATAGTTAAATTTAGAATCAATATCTTTAGTACAATTTTTCTCAAAGAATCTAGATATAAGGGGCATCATGCACAAAATTATGGATCTCACTTTCAATTTCATATTGAGCAGTTGGTATCACTTCTAAATCAGAATCCATGCTATAAACACCAGTGATTGGGAGCAATATGTGTAGCACGTTTAACTTCTTTTATTATTTCTAAGTTTAGTATATTACTTAGAAATTTTAAATAATTTCATGGATTATTCCATCTTTAGGTGGTTGGCATCATTCTCAAGTGGCTTCCACATAATCCTAGTTTCCAATTTCATAGTGGCTTTCATACAAGCCTAATATCCACCTCTCAAAGTGGCCAAGACTAGCCTATTTTCTAGTACACATTTAGATATCCACATCACATTGTTAAATTATAGAGCATTCATGGGCTTTAGGATCCATCTCACATGACATACATTCATACCAATATCAGTTCATAGCTTTACTTAGTGGGCAACGATGGAGCCAAAATACTACCTAGATTTTGTATTCTTGAGCCACCTACTTAGAGGGATTGGACACATAGTCTAAATATTGATCAACACACACAAGATCACATAGCTTCAATTAGTAGGTGATGATGGACACAAAGTGCTAGCCTTTTCATTCTTGAGCCACTCTTAGGGAATTGAGCACTCAACTCTATTTGTGATATGACTTTTGGTTCAACATATACCCAACATTATCTGTCATCACTCAATAACATAATAGGTCTTATATTGGTTTTCATACTTGATTAGGTGTATTCATTCCTTTCTCTTCCTCTCTCTTTTAACCAAATTTTTGTATGTTCTTATTTTAGGCATAGCATGTCTAGTAAGAAATGACCTAATATTTATTTTCTCTTGCATATTTACACTTCACAATGTGCTCTTTCTACACACACTTAGCATCACATAGCTTCATGGGCTTCACCCTTGAAATTAAGTTTAGGTATGCTTTCTATTTATTCCTTTATCCTAGTATTTCAATTTACTACATCACTAGAATAAAGGGGGGCCAAATCTAGTCATATAAAATGACTAAATTGGTATTTTGAGTTTGAATTGTGATAACCTATCCATAAGACTTTATTTCATGCTATTTTGACCCTCATAGACACCTTTTTGTTCATTGTTAGTCATTTATAGCCTTTTAGATAGTCATTCTAGCTTAGTCAGACTCTATTTCCCAAGCTAATTATATCCCCTAGGTCTTGAACCTATAGGATAGAAGTGTTATACCTGGACTATACCACCAAACCCTAGGGTGTCCCATTTTGTTTTCTCTTATCTAATCACATTTTGAGCCCAAATGGTCATTTCCATCCGATTCTTATCTTTCATCATGTTGGCCTAGTGTGAATACATTTAATCCATGACTAATAGTTCCCTATAAAATCCCATTCAAAGTTCATTTATAAAAGGTAGGTGATAAAATATTATAAAGAAAAAAATAATATAAATAAAGCATTAAAGCAAACTTTCCTATTCTCTACCTATAGTCACCCAATGCAACTACAAACACACTCAAACCCTCATACCAGTCCCTGACCACCTCAAGTACTCTCAATTTGGTATTTTTACATCTACATCACACTATTACACAAAGCACATTAGGTGGGAGAAATACGTATTTATTTAACCTCCTTCAAAGTATTAGTATGTAGGTAGTGTGCTCACATAATGGGTGTGGATCACACATTCAATGCATCATACACACACTAACCCCCCTCTTTCTCAAGTTTTATGCAAGCATAATGAAGGTCTAGGGTTTGAATATTAAATCATATCTATAAATAGCTTTGTCAACATTTATCACTTAAGATCTCATTAAAAAACCAATACAGGGATAGTGAATAAACCCTAGAAAACTTAGATCTTTGTGACTAGTTTAGATAATAGCGGTAGGAGTGGACTATAGCACTAGACCCTGAAGTGTCATATTTTTGGTGCTCTTATCATTACACTAAATGAAATATAAATTCTAATTTGTGGCATTGTCTCAATCCTACATATCTAGTTCCAACCTCTATCTCAACCATCTCAGTTTGATTTTAAGCTAAGTTGTATTTCTCCTTATTTATTGTTATTTTTAGAAAGGTTTAAATGACACATAAGTTATACAAATTAGTACTATAATTATTACAATATTATTTAATAATTTATTATTCTAGAAACTTAGATTAAATTAATAATAAATCTCCAATATTCCCCAAAAAAGTTAAATCAAGCCTCAATTCATAAGGATTTGAAGGCCATAGGGTTCATTGAAATAAAGCAAAGAAAAGCAAAAAATACAAAATAGTAGATTGTATAGATAAACTGTCCTAGTGTAAAGGTAAATATTATTAGTGTGAAATCAAGATCACATAGAATTCATCCTACCATTGTAATAGCTTTGCAGTATATCCCCTTAACACTACTTTATAACATGGGTACTTTAGGAGCATTTATAAACTTGGCACCATATGATGAGTCTATAGAACCTAAGCAGTAATCACTAACATATGAGATGAAATGAAAAGATAAGGGTATTATCGATGAGGATATAAAGAAGTGTCAACTAATTTTGGTACTAAATGGAAGATAACTTGAGTTTATATGCCACAAAGATATCGATCAGGCAACTCTACAGCATGTTAAGAAATTGGTTATCATAAAATTTAAAATAAAGAAATGTATAAGTTTGACTATTCAAAACTTAAAGGAGATTAGGTAGAATTTAGGAGAATTAGTCTATGATTATGATTATAGGTTATTAGATGTTATGAATAAGGTGGATTTTTACCTAGAAGATAAAGATAAAACTATGTGGTTTGTCGAAGGATTGTGCTTTAGGATCAGATTTGATATAACACGGACTCAATTTGATACTATGGTAAATGCTACAGCTACTACTATTTAGGTAGAGAAAATTGAAGATTATGGGAAAGCTCTCGTATCAGGTTCTAAGATTTAAAATATGTTGAAAGTTTTTATAAAGAGGATAGAATAGTACCATGAAGCAGACAAGCCTAAGATAAGTCTATGGTGCATAGAGTGTGGGAAATAAGGACAATTATCCTAAGATTAAGATAGATTTTTGTGAAATGTGTAGAGTAGTGGGGCATGCAACAATGAAGTGACATCTCTTACAATAGTATGTAAAAATCCCATAGAGTTTGTCTTGTAATATTTTGTAAATATCAAAATCATGATGAAAATAATTGTATGGGTTTGAAGGAGCTTAAATAATATATTATAAATAATGTATTATCCATCATTGGCTAGCAAGTGTCTTTGACAAAGAAGATGATTCTAGGCCTAGATTTTGATAAGTGTTGTGTGAACCAAATAAGGTCATAATGGATTCCTATCTCACCTTAATTCCAGCCTCAAGGTATAGCCAGATAGACTCATCATTCATCAGGTTGGACACCGCCATCACCATAATACTAATACTTAGCACCTTAAAATTTGATAGTGGCACAACAAAAGAAAACTAGTTGGACTCCACCAATTATGAAATAATAATATGGGATTGGAGATAATACCCAAAATCATTAGAATTGGAATATAGTATAGTAACAAAGAGGTTATAGAGGAGGCTATCGGTCAAATAGAGGAGGATGTAAAGGTGGATATATAGGGGGTTATCAAGGTGGAAAAGGAAATAACTATCAATGCCCTTCTTTACAATGTTAATTATGTGAAGAGTATAACCATGTGCAGTGTAATTATCCTTTGAATCCCTAAAGATAATATTACTACACATATTCCATGGTATATGAGTAGTAAGAGATAGAATACTATCATGTTTTAGAAAAAGTAAAGAAAATAAAAGGCCATTAGGAATGTTAACATGGTGAATGCGCAGCCTAAGAAGGATGCATATCTGAATGCCATTATGAGACACTAGTAATAGAGAGAGGATTGCCTCCTCTCAAAATACCTCAGGACCAAGAAATTTGGAAAGTGAAACAAGACAAATACTTGGACCTGGCTATAGAAAATAGGCTGATGTATGAAGTTGCATAGATGTTGAAGAATATTCAACACCAAGCCACTAATGAAGGATATGTTATAGTAGTATATTCCCAAATGTATGGTCAAATTATGCACATTATGTTATAGGATGGATTGTTACTGCACTAACAGATTTACTGAAGCTTCTAAGTACACTGCATAATGAATATATTTCCTAGAACATTAAAAATATGATACATAATTTACTGGAATGTGTGTAGTGAGGGAAACAAGAGGCATAAAAAATTATTTGGTATGTAAAAAAAAAGGAAGCCATGGGATGTATATGCATGAGTCAACATTGAATTTATAAGATATGAACTTTCAAATGTTGTCTTTGATTTTGACAACATAGATAATATGATCCCCAGGTCTACATGGGAAGTGATTGGATGGCTAGTATTTAGTTACAACCTAGTGACTCTAATTTTAGTAGACTATAGAAGAGTTGAACCCATCAGATGATTAGAAGACATTGATATCAAATTAATAAAATGGAACCTACAAAGTGACTTTGAAGTTGTTGATATGAAGACAGTATAAACTCATCATCTTACATTGATTGGTAAAAAATGGGCATAGGATGGTCAAATTAATATCAATACTATGAAAAATTAGTTATAGTTGTATCAGGGAGATAATATTGTAGTCATTACTATAAATAAGTTACACAAACCCTAAATCATTTTGGTTGAACTAGAGTCTCCTTATGTTGCAAAAAAAATTAGATGGATGAAGGTAAACTTTAAGGAAAACATGAAAACTCTATGTGTAATCAAGTGTAATTTATTATATGGGCATAATAAACCTCAAGTGTAGTATTTGGTTAGTATAGGCTCCTAAAGAATCAAAACATGATAAAGGCAAGGATAAATAGGATATACATCAAGTGTAAAAAATAGTGTATTATATAGTTTTGATAACAAAACCATAGTAAGCATTAATTTTCTTGCATTATGTAGGAATTAAAAACTAGTGTTTCATAAAATAAATAAAGTATTCAGGTTAATTAGACATAAATTAACCAAATATTATACATGAGAATGCACGTAAGGAACAAAGTAAGAAATCACACAGGAAACCATGACTAGATGAATCTCTATTGATATCTTCAAAAGTGGAACTCTTTTCTTCTTACAAACATAAGTATATATAGATGTTTCCATTCTATGATTATTCATTTTCTTCTCATAATTGGTGCCATAAGTGGAGTCTATTCATATTATATCCTATTACAAGTTGTGAAGATAGGAAAAAATAGACTCATACATGATAAAATGAGTACATAATGCACAAATATTTTACACAATTTTACAATCCAAATTCTTCTACCAACACTTTGTTGTAATTAAAATGTTTTCTCTTTTTGAGACAATATCCTATGATCTCTGAAAATGCATATGTAGAGTCTAAATAAATGGTTAGACTAATAAGATTCACAGTAATCACTCAAGGCACCATTTTTATTTTCACCTCTTATGCACTACTTAGCCACCCTTTCGGTCTTTCCACTAAATAACATACCAACCTAATACCCTTTATAGGTTTTTAATAGGATGGCATAACCAAGTGGCCACCCTTTATGGGTTTTCAACCATATTGGCCCCACTCATC
The DNA here is from genome assembly GCA_037957365.1 of Torreya grandis. NCBI lineage: Eukaryota > Viridiplantae > Streptophyta > Pinopsida > Cupressales > Taxaceae > Torreya > Torreya grandis. Next base: position 3,277,855 of record JARHVA010000639.1, on the reverse strand, counting down.
TTATTAAATTAACACCCAATACAAAATGTGATATAAAATTTTCAAAATTGGTACTCTACATAGTACCTAACTTGATGGCAGTGGCATAGACATAGACAATGACTGACCATAAGAGTCCTTGAACTTGGACTGCATGGCCTTGAATCGATTAATGATCTAAAAGAGTTATGAAGGTTGATTATATGTAGATGTGTTGACAATATAAGAAACTACATTAGAAAAGGGAGTCAAATCTATCTTGTAGGCATGCCAGTCCAACATTATTTCATGGATCAACCATAGTAGGGTACAAAACAAAGCATGTGATCCAATGATTTACTCAAGATATACATCATCATTTATGATCAAGGCTACCTTTGTGTGAGTGACCCTTGTCTAAATTTATCTACTCACCTGCACCATCTTATCTACATGTCGTTGAGGTTGGAGGTCAATAAATAAACTTTGTAAAAGCTCACTTTGTTAATTTAGAGGTTTTCATGCACATTGTCCCTGGTATTCAGTGACACCTGGAGTGCTCCATCTTTCTCTTCCCTAGTGGTAGTGTGGTTGAACATGATTTATTTTATGGTGGTGGCCTTTGCAAAGTCTATGCTAGAACTAGATAAAGAAGTATCCAGTTGTTACTTCTAGTCTAGAAAGCTATATGCAACCTATTATGTTTAAAGTACAATAGTGTCAAGCATTCTTTGATACTCAAACAAAAATCCTTTTATTAGCTAGCCTCTATATTTTGGGCCTTTTGTGTGGCCTCTACCTCTTCAAATTTTTGACTTACTTGTTAGGCTAATTCCTTTTGGTATTTATTTTCCTCTTTTATGACTCATTTTTCTATTATGTGAGTTACTTCCTCCCATGAAGCTTTTTATTCTTCTGTTGTAAGTTACTTTGGTGTGATCTATACAACCTCCAAGGCTTGTTGTACAGGTGGTGAATCATTTAGCTGGACTATGGATCTAGAAACATGTGCTTTCTTGAACTTTAGGGTAACCAACCTATGTTAGGTAGTGGTGAAGTTAAATATGGAGAAGATTTCACTTCTTATACCATGGTTGTTTGACTGAATGTGCATTTTTTGAAGGTAGGCAAAAACTTCACCTCTCATTGGGTTCTAGGTCTACACACCAGAGACTCATATAGGCTTTGTGGTAGTGACACAAAGATGTCAATGGCTATAAAGGTGGTATAAGGTTGCTACTTGAATAATTCAACCTTTCATTGCATTTACTTAACTTTAGGATCAACCATGATAGATGCAAGGTATGGTGGTAGTTCCACCCACAGACTTAGATGAACCTTATTTCATACTTGGACTATGCACACTACCTTCCAAAATAATAAATCATTCTCCTCCTCTTTATCATAAAAATATTCTAACATGTCTACAACCATTACATGGTAAACTTCTTACTCATCCATTCCCTTTCAAGGAAGGTTGTAAGATCTTATAATTTGGGACACCTTAGGATCATCAAACTAGGTTGTATGCTCCTTGTTTTATGATTTAGTAGGGGAGAGGATGATTCTTACTTGATAGATATATTGCACTTTACTATTTATGATTGAAAAGTTATGGCTTCATGTTTTTATTATAATATAGAGACTGTTTCACTAGGTGGTCTAGTTTAGAATGGTGCCACACACCTAGCTACATAGGCATTTTACTTAGTGACTTTGGTCTGAACCATCACCATAGTAACAAATAATGGAAGAGGTCTAAATGATGACCTTGGTAGCTCATGAATATGGATTAACATGCCTCTTGGTAGAAAAATGATAACATAATGTTGCCCCAAGTATTGCATGATGTCTAACAACACTCAAGGATGTGTGACAATTAGCTATGAGAACTTATACCACAATTTCTTGAATTTACCCTCATGGGATAGGGATCCATGATTAGGTGTACATATTAGGTTGAATAATTATTGTTCTTAATAGTAGTCAGTGTCAAGGTCCACCTCTCCTTCAGGGGACTTTTATTGGGTGAAATAAGTAGAAAGATGAGGAATTGGTATTGAAAGGTCTACTTAGAATTCATGAATAACTTGTCGATGTTTGTAATATATTCATGAAAAAAATATTTGAGATAATTAAAATACTCATTATGATGGATAATATAGTGTGTAATGTATACAAACCCTTTTGAAATTTGCTTAGTAGACTTGGTGGTTTGCTAGAACCTCCATGTGATGTATTCTACTAGGATGAACACTAGTTCATTTTGAATTTATTCAATCAAGATTCCTATAGATCCTTGAACATATAAATATCTAAAATTCTAAAGGATAGGATGCATTATCATCTTGTATGAAGAAAGAGAATATCCTTGTGTAGGTATACTAAAAGCTCAAGCCATTTCTTCTATGTTGATGACTATCATGGTGTCAGGGCCAATGTAGATGTTGTCATCATTTTAGTATCTAAGTAAGACTTTCAAAATATCGCCCAAGTCTCCAAAGGTGGGATTGCAAAATAGGAAATCAACATCTATGTTATGGAATCATTGGGGGACTATAAGAGGTAATAGTTATGTAGCATCAATAAGATGTAGTCAAAATAGTTTCTATTCTACTACTCAGAGGTAATCAAGTGGCTCTAGATCAATGATTTTTTTTATGAAGCACAAGGTCCATTACCATTACTTATTTTTAAGCATATCTTAAAATCCTAATGAGTTTTGAATGATCCATGATCACTAAGTGATGAAATTGAAAATATTTTGGCTCTATGCAGAGTAAAAATTAGCTTGGCTCTTGAAACTTTAGGTCATGAAAATATTTTCAAGGATAAAATAAAGACTTTGTTTGGAACCTTATGACTTTATAGATTTCATGCCTATTAGTTTACACATAAATGTCACATTCATTTATTTTCTTGACATTATACAAATGTTGATGTGTTAAATCTTATTTGATCTGATGATTAAGGTAGTTAGTCATTAACACATGTGTCAAGATACATCATTACATTCATTTTTGTCTGTATTATAGTAAAAATAGATGATGTTGAAAAACCATCAATTTGTTGAATATTATATCAATCAAACATTGGATCTAGATTTAACTTCTTGAAGATGATCATTATATGATGAATATCTTGGTTGATGTGACTTAACCACATACTTCTCAGAATTCATTATTTTCTTTCACTCCTACTAATATCCATGATGGTGTACCTAAATTATTATGTGCAAAGTTGGTTCATGTGATACTTGTTATTATGGTTCCCAAAAGCTAGTAAAGATATAATCTACAAAAACATACACACACAAGAAAAGAAACACACAAAATATATGGAAATGGGAAATCATAATATACTCGGTCCTACTAAACACCCACTCAATATAAAGAGAACAATTAAGATCATTGGTGGTAGGGCTTAAGCTTATAGCCATTCGCCTACCTTGGCAAAATGGTTCCCTATATATCTCTTAAAAAAATGGTTCCTTGTTATGATATTTCATGGATAATGTAATGAACTTTCCATATAATCTGTAATTTGTCCAAAAATGCTCTAAAATTACTATCAAATAACAAAAATAGTTGATCTTTATGAAATTCCTTATGGCATAGATTTTGATCATGCCATACTTTTTGGCTTTGTTTATGCACTTCCTACATCCAAGATGCTTTACATTGATACTCATCCATCCTATTGAGTTTGAATAACTTATTAGTGAGAGATTCATGATCCCATAGTCTTATGACCATTGAAATGCACAAACTAGGTACCAATTATTCCATCAGCATGACTGATTTAAGCCCATAGACCAATTGTAATGGAGTAAAAGCTATAGCCCTCTTATAGTTTGTACAATATGCCCAAAGAATCATAGGAATGTGATATTACCAATTATCTCTATTGACATCTTATATCTTTATCAATATCTTTCACAATACTATATTAGAAGCCTCAGCTTGTGGATGGTACATAGTGCATTTATGATGAGAGATCATGAATTCTTTAGTAATAGCTTTGATGTTATGATTTAGGAAATGTGTCCCTCGATCATTAATGAGATTGATGGGGCATCCAAATATTTTAATGGTATTTTCATAAATAATCTTTGTTATATCCTTTACAACATAGTTGGGTATCACAACAACTTCGACCCATTTGATAAAATAATCTATCATAATTATAATATACCTTGCTTTGTTACATTTACTTATGGGATTGATAGGTCCTACAAAATTTATGCCCTAATATTCAAAAGTTTATTTATATAATAAAGGATATAAATTCATTTCATCATTTTAGAGTGGATTACCCATTTGTTAACATACATTGTAGTGATGCACTACCTTATGTGCATATTGAAAAAGGTTCATCCACCATAACCCACTCTATAATAATTTATTGATATTAGTTTTTCTTACAAAATAACCTCCTACTATTCCTTAGTGTGCCTCCTATAATAGTTATGGCTATTCATGTTCTAGAACTACCCTATGTAGTACTTCATCCTTCCCCAAATGATATAAGATCTCATTTATAATAGTATCTAGAAAATATTTGGTGGCAAACTACTTCTTGTCTCTTTCTTGGTAGTGCACAATGAATATTCCTTTTTTTAGGATATTAGAAATTGCTTCAAAATTTTTGATAATCATAAATATGAAAAATAGATGGACATTAGGAAAATATTCTTATAGTTATTCTAGGTCTTCCACATTTGTGATGCAATTGAGATGATTTGGTCCCACATTTTCTCTTTCTATCTTGACGTTAATGTGGAATTGTAATTCTTAAAATAGCATCAACCATATTGAAATGCATCCTCCAAGTATCGATTTATTAACAAGGTAGAGTATAGGTTGATGATCTATGAAAACTTATAATGGTATCATAAGAAGATAATGTCTAAATTTATGTATTCTGAACACTATAACCATTACTTCCCTTTCAGTTGTCATGTAATTGTTTTCTTAATTAGATAAATTTTAGCATGAAAAATGTATAGGGTGGTCTAGTCCACCATATCCTGTATGTCCAAGCACAACACTAAATTCAATACCAAATTCATCAATGTGAACATGAAATGACTTTCTAAAATCTATAAAGATGAGAATAGGTGCAATGACTAGTCTCTATTTTAATTTGATAAAGGTTGTTTAGCACTTAGAAGTCCATATAAACTTCAAACCTTTGCACAATAAATAATCCAATGGAGATGAAATGGTTGCATACCCATTGATAAAATTTTTATAGTACCCTATATGGCCAAGAAAATATCTCACTTCCATAGAGATGACTAGTGGAAGCATACTCAAAATGACTGTAATTTTGTCCTAGTCCACCCAATGCCTTCACTACACACTAAATAACCTAGTAGAACACCAAAAGGTGTAAAAAATGGTGATTTTTTCATATTAAAGGCAATGCATAGAGCTCAATAGTGTATAACATGAGGTACAACTTGGAAAAAATTTATTTGAACAAAGAAAAGACTACCCAATCATTGAGATAGACTTCCATGAAGTTGTGAATGAAATATTTGAATGCAGTCACCACTACTTAGGATATAATTTCATGTGCATTCTTGAGGAAAAAAGGCATTCTATTGTATGAAAATGATCCCCATTCCATGGTAAAAGTCATTTTAGCTTTGTATTATTTTATGATGTGTATTTGATGATATCCACTGAAACCATGTATGAAAGAGTAGACTTCATGACCTGTGAAAGATTCTAAAACTTCATCGATGAAAGGAATCATAAATGGATCATTCACATAGGCCATATTAAAAATTCAATAATCACCACATACTTATATTTCAACTATTTTATTAAGCTGCACTACTATAGGACTAACCCAATCTAGCTTTTCTATAGGATAGATTATACCTACGTCTTGCATTATATCTAATTCAACCTTCACTTTCAACTTCATGTTTGGATTCAACTTGTAGGGACATTTATTTATAGGTCATACAAACTCCTTGAGTTCAATAATCATTTTTGCCAATGAACGATTGACTCCTCTAACCTCTAAAAATTTAGTGGGAAACACATCTTGATAATCTCACAAAAGTTGCATTGCTTCTAAAAATTTATATTTTGTCCAATAGTCACCTATATGTGCCAGTTTGGGAATCTCCTCACTTTCAATGTTTACCACATGATTTTTAATAGGATACTAATAAATCTTACACTTTTCATCAACAACATATTCTTGTATTAGTTTTTTCCCTTCCTATTATATAATTTTAGTGTTACACAACTTGTCTTATTTGATGGGTTTTACGATTGAGTCCTTTACTAGTTCTACTAGCCATTTAGGTTCAAACAAATTAGTTAGATTGATATCACCATCATTATCTAAATCTTCAATGTCCTCCTCTTCATCACGTATTTGGTGTCATGACTCCATAAGATATTATTCTTCCATCTTGGTAGCTTTATATCTTTGTAATATTTTATTTAAATCATAGTCTACATTCTTCTATGTAGCGAATTCCATCATGCTACTTGAGTCTTCTATGCATGCATGGTATAAGAAATGTTTGATTTTCAGCAATGCATTTTGAACCAAAGGATTCTCATAATAAAAAATAAATGTATGTATGAATTCATTCTACAATTTTGCCCAATTCTTTGTCTCCCTCCTACATTATATATGATTATACCATGTTGATGGTAAAGGGACAAGTGTGTAATAAAATACATGAACCTATTACTTTGATACCACATGTTATTCAATCCATAGCTAACTATATTTGTGGATATGGATTTCATGGCACTCACCTTCTTGGAAGAAAGGATAATTAATTCTAATGACCAGTAATAGTTAAAATCTATTAATCATGATTTCTTACACATAATCCCAATTGAGTTGATCATCTCTATGAATTACCCACCATGTCACTGCAACTCCCTTTAAAGCATAATTCAAGGCACTGACCCACTGACTAATGGTAGGTACATCAACTTGTAGTCATAGAATGAACTGATTGATATCCTTGATTGCATGGTATAAAAGAAGTTATCTCTCATCAAATAAAACCATTCTCATAGGTTAGAGTTCATGATCACCATAAGCCAAATTAATTAGATGCATATCTAAGTCTCTAATGATAGATGAATCTATTTCCCAAGGCAAAGTTCCTTATCTGGTCAGATCTATATAATCCTACATATGACCATCTACTTGATATAAAAAATGAACTTTTGAGCAAGTAGAGGATTTAGTAGTCATGAATGCAAAATCCTCTAGGACAAACTAAGTTTGGGATTCCATAGTTATGATTTATTTAACTATTGAGTGAGTAAATATTGTACCTAAGGTTTAGTATGCTCATACAATAATTTACACTTGACTACATGTAGAGATTTTGGGTTTTATTTGGGTTTTACCTTCATCTAGATGGTTTGTTGTGTAACATAAGGAGAGTCTAGTTTATCTAGAATGATGTAGGGTTTGTGCACCATGTTTAGAGTAATGACAAAAATATTATCTCCTTGATGCACCTCTAATTAATTTTGTATAGTATTGATAGTCACCTGACCATCATATGCCCATTTCTTGCCAATCAATGTTGGGTAATGATTTGTTGATGTATTCATATCGATGACTTCAAATTCACCTCATAGGCTCACTTTTATGACTTTGATCTCAACATATTCTAATGTGCCAATGGGCTCAACTCTTCCATAGTCTATTAAGTTTAGAGTCATTAGGTTTTAACTTATAATAGGTCATCCAATCACCTCCTGTGTAGACCTAGGAATCATGTTGACTATGTTACCAAAGTCAAAGACAACATTTGGAATTTCATATCCTACAACTTCAATGTCAATTCATGCATCCACATCCCATGGATTGTTTATCTTGACATACCAAACAAGATTTTTTGTCTTATGTTTCCCTCATTGTGCACACTCTAGTAAATTATGTAACAATTTTGTGTTGTTCTGAAAGGTATCTTCATTATGAACTATACTTAAAAACTTTAGTAAATATGTCAGCATAGTAACAACTCCATATTGATGCATAATGCACATGATTTGGCCATACATTTGGGAATTTGTTGCTACATCTCCTTCAGTAGTGTCTTGGTGTTGAATATTTTTTATCATCTACACAACTTCATACATGCGCCCCTTTTTTATAGCTAGGTCTAGGTATTTGTCCTATTTTCTTTCCATATTCCTTGATGGAGGAATTTTGAGAGGAGGAAATCCTCTCTTTGCATTCTGGTATCTTGTAATGATATTCAAGAATGCATCCTCCTTAGACTACACATTCACCATGTTAACATTGATGATAGGCTTTTCCTTTATTTGATTTTCTAAGATAGGGTAGTCTTCTATTTTATGTTACTCATATCCTCTATAATATGCATAATAAGACTATCTCTAAGGATTCAAAGGGAAATTTCATTGCACATGATTATACTCTCCACACAATAGCATTGCAAATAATGGCATTGATAATTATTTTCTTTACCACCTTGGTAACCTCCTTTGTATCCAACCCTATATCCTCCTCCATTCAACTGACAACCTCCTCTATATCCTCCCTATTATTACATTGTATTCTAGTGCTAATTTTTTTGTGTGTTATCTCCAATTCTAAATTTTGTTACGCAACTGGTGGTGTCCAAATAGTTTTCTACTAAGACATCATTGCTAGATTCTAGGATGTTGCATACTGGTATTATGGTGATGGTGGTGTCCAACTCAATGAAGGATGGGTTCAACCAGCTAGACCTTGAGGCTAGTACTGAGGTAAACTAGGAATCCATTATGGGCCTACTTGGTTCACACAACCCTTATTAATCTTTGAGCCTAGAATCATCTTCTTTGTTGAGGAGACTTATTACGCAATGACAATGAATGCATTATTTGTAATGTCTTTTTTGAGATCCTTCAAAGCCCTACAATTTTTTTCATCATGATTGTGTAACTTAAAAAAATTACAATATAAATTATGTGGGATTTTTACATACTATTTTAGGAGATGGCACTACATTTTTACATGCCATACTACTCTATAGATTTCATACAACTCTATTTTTATCTTAGGATAATCATTATTATGACATCCTTCTTTCCCACACTTGATGCACCATAGATTTAGCTTTGGGTTATCTACTTCATGGTATTATTCCATCATATTCATAAAATATTGTAATGTATTTTCAATATTAGAATCCATTATGGGAGATTTCCCATAGTCTTCAATTTGATCCACTCATAAAGTAGTAGCTCTAGCATCTACCCTAATAGCATATTGAGTCTATGTTATAGCAAATCTAATTCTAGAATGTAGTCCTTTAACAAACCACATAGATTTATCTTTATATATTAATATAAATTCCACCCTATTCATAATGACAAAGAACCTATGGTCATAAAAACAAACTAATGCTCTTGAATTCTACCTAATCTCCTTAAGGTCTTGAATAGTATGACTTATACATTTTGTTATCTTAAATTCTATGATAAGCCATTCTTTAACCTACTATAGAGTTGCCTGTATAATTTATCTATAGTACATAAAATCAAGTGATATTACATTTAGTGATCCTATTAACTCTCACGTATTGATAGCCTCATCAGTAATACCCTTAGTTTTCCATCTCATCTCACAAGTTATTAAGTACTATTCAAGGTTTGTAGACCCATCATATGTCACCAAGTTAATAAATACTCCTAAAAAACCCATTTTATAAATTTTTTTCAAGGGGATATGTTATTTATATATTAAAAAAGGAGGATACATTCTATGTGATCCTACTTATGGACTATAAATATTTACCTACACACTAGGAGAGTCAACTTACACTCTATTTGTTTTGCTTCCTTATTTTCTCTACTTGGTTTCAATAAACCCTATGGCTTTCAAAGCCTTAAATTTTTTATTATGTTTCAATTTTAGTACCCAAAAAATGCACCTTTTTTTGAAAATGGACCTTCCCAACCACTATCTTCCTACATTCCTGGTTGAAACTTCTACTAGAATATAAGAAATTGGGCTATGGGGACATGTTTTCTTCTAGTAAATGGTTCTTTCCTATGACTTCTTCTTCTAAACATGAATATGTGATTACTCTATAACTTTGTTTGTTTCTATGCTTAATAGTTCATGTCCTTCTTATAATAATACCTATTATTGTATCTATGAACTACATCTATCATATAACCATTCTACTTCTACACTATTATTTCCTTCTTCAAACATCTCTTATTCCTCTTGTTCTTAATCACTTATGTCTTTATGCCAGCGTTCATCTTCTTATTTCATCTCATATTTATTTTTCCTTCATTCTTCATCTATTTCATCTAATTCATCACATATTCTAACTCATTCATCATATATTTTACTGATACTCTTAACTCTACTTGTAGCTACTTGGGTATTCTTCTATTTACTCCATCTTTTCTATTGTTGCAGCTCACGTTTTAAATCTAGATTTTTCTTCTAATTATTCTTCCCTCATGTATCCATTCTAGATTCAATTTCAATCCTTATCCACTCATCTAATCATCATTCATTATCATGTTTCACACACCCCTGAATTCCCTAAGGGACTATTCATATTGGCTGGAGTAGGCACCATAGCCTTGTCCATAACCAACATATTCACAAGGATATGTAGTCATTGAAAAAATTTACCTCAAATTCCTTTAACAAACAAGTCCTTCATAGCTTCAAAATATATATCCTTTTACTAAAAACTTAGTTATATATCCATCTACTATAGTAACAACCCAATGATCTATTGTTCTTATCCAATCGGTTTCCAATTTCTACAACTAATCTATCGTTTCTTCAATCCAGATTAAAGTTTATTCTACTTTGGATTGAAGCAATAATATTCTAACCAAGCTAACCATTTAGTTAGTAATTCAAGCAACTTGGACTATAAATTTTCATATATTTCTCCATAAATATGATCTTTAATGATTTCATGTATGGTAAGAATAGTCTATTTTGATTCTTCTTATGAAAAATTATATATCCTTTGGTTTAACCATGTCTCAATATCTCTTTGCCCTGGTAATGATCATACCATAATTTTCACTATAAGGAGTGTTTTATGCTCACCACACCATTTTTAGTATAGGTTCCTAAAGCATCAAAACATGCTAAGGATGAGGATAGTTAGGATATACTTCAAGTACTCAAAATAGTGTGTTGTATTCATACAAGAGTTTTGATAATAGAACCATAGTAAGCACTAATTTTCTTGTGTTATGTAGGAATTGAGAACAACTAGTGTTTGATAAAAAGAAAAAATATTTGAGTTAATTAGATAAAAAGTAACCAAACATTATACATGAGAAAGCGCGTAAGGGAAAAATTAAGAAATCACATAGGTAACCATAACTAGATGAACCCTTATTGATATCTTCAGAAGTGGAAGTCTTTTATTCTCATAAACATAAGTGTGTGTGTGTGTGTGTGTGTGTGTGTGTGTGTGTGTGTGTGTGTGTGTGTGTGTGTGTGTGTGTGTGTGTGTGTGTGTGTGTGTGTGTGTATACGCACACACATACACACACACACACACACACACACACACACACACACACACACACACACACACACACACACACACACACACACACACACTTATGTTATATGTTTCTAGTCTATGACTATTCATCTTCTTCTCATACTTAGCACCAAAATTGGGGTCTATTCATATTTTAGCCTATTACAAGTCATGAAGATAGGACAAAATAGACTTATACATGACAAAATGAGTACATAACAAATGAATATCATACACATATCTTGTGCAGAATTATAGTATTTATTATTCAACCAACATCTTTACTCATTGTATAGTTGAAGACATCTAAAAAATATAAGCCTAAAATGGTAATAACTTAGCCATTGGCACTTCAGTTTTTCATAGAATATTATGCATTCATGTCTACTAAATTTCCTACTCACTCAAAAATTGATTTATTCTATCAAGCAGATGATCAAATGTAGGATTATATAGAGCTAACTAGAGAAGGCACCTTGCCTTAGGAAATAGATTCATCTATAAGTGGAGACATAGGTATGCATCTACTCCATTGGGATCATGGTGATCATGAAATCCAACCTATGAGAATGGTCTTTTCTACTAAAAGATAACTTCTTTCATATTTTGTGACTGAGGATATCCATCAATTCATTCTACACCTACAAGTTCATGTGCCTAATATGAATCAACATGTTAGTGCCTTGAATTATGCTTTGAAGGGAGTTACAATGACATGGTGGAAAATTCATATAAATTATTAGATCAATTGGGATAATGCATATGAACTTATGATTAGTAGATTTCAACTATCATAGGTAATCATAATTAATTGGCCATTCTTTTTGGAAGGTGAGTGCCCTAAAATACATATCCAAAAATGTGTTGATCTTTAGACTTAAGAATGTGTGGAACCTAGGTATTGGGTTCATATCTTTCATTACACACTTTTTGCTTTACCATCAACTTGGTATATAGATCAAAATGCAGGAGGGAGACAAATCATTGGGTATAACTATAGAGTGACTTCATACAAACTTTTGTGTTTGAATATGAGAATCCTATTATTCATAATACACTATTCAAAATAAAACATTTCCTATGCCATGGGTGTGCATAAGATTTAACCACCACAATGGAGTCTACTACACAAAATAATATAGCCTATGATTTGAATACAATACTATAAACATATAAAGCTACCAAGATGGAAGAGCAATCCCTTATGAAGTCATGGAAATGAATAAATGATGAAGAGGAGGAAACTAAAGATTCAGATAATGATGGCGATATTGATCTAACTAATTTTTTTGAACTTGAATGGCCAACATAACCATTAAAATATCCTATCACAGGACCCACTAAAGAAGAAAAGCTTTGAAACATACAAATTCTAGATTAGGAAGGGCAAGGAATGCTAAGAGAATCTATTTCTAAGTAAAAGTGAAATATTTATCAACAATCTATGAAAAATCATATGGAAAACATTAGAAGTGAGGAGATTCCTAAATTGGCACATATGGGCGACTATTGGACTGAATCTAAAGTTCTAGATGCTATGCAACTCTTGTGGGATTATCAATATGTGTTTCTCACAAAATGTTTAGAAGTTAGAGTATATCCTTCCCTAGGTGAAATGTATATCGATCTTAAGGAGTGCACATGGTCCATAAATAAAATTTCATATAAGTTGAACCTAAACATGAAGTTGAAAGTTAAGGCTAAACTAGACATAATTCAGGAAGCAGGTATAATATATCCTGTAAACAAGACAAATTGGGTTAGTCCCATGGTAGTAAAACCTAAGAAAATAAGGGATATTAGAGTATGTGGTGACTATCAAATTTTGAATGATGCATGTGTGAATGATCCATTTATAATTCCATTCATAGATGAAGTTTTTGAATCTGTCGCAAGTCAAAAAGTTTACTCCTTCATAGATGGGTTCAGTTGGTATCATCAAATACCCATCGTAGAAGAAGATAGAGATTAAAAAAACTTTTACCATGAAATGGGGATCCTTTACATACAAGGTAATTCCTTTTGGCCTCAAGAATGCACCTATAATTTTTTTTAGATCAGTGGTGACTACCTTAAAGAATTCCATTCATGACTTCTTGGAAGTATATATAGATGATTAGGTAGTCTTCTCTTTGTTTAGAGATCACTTGTCAAAGTTATACCTCATGCTATAATTTTTTAGAGATCTATGCATTGCCTTGAATTTAAAAAAATTATTTTGGTTTCCTAATAGGTCATTGTGGTGTGTAGTGAAGGGATTTTGGTATACCAGGCCAAAATTACAATCATTGTTAGTATGCACCCACAAGTTAGCTCAATAGAAGTGAGATATTTTTTAGACCACACAAGTCACTATCAAATGTTCATCAAGGGATATACATCCATTTATTCCCCATTGGAGTATTTTTTTCATAAATGTATGAAGTTTTTCTCGACCCATAAGAGTAAATAAATTTTCATATAACTAAAGCAAAGAATGGTCACTATGCCTATTCTAGTCTTTCTAGATTAGAGTAAGCCCTTTAATGTGCATGTTGATGCTTCTAGTATCATAGTAAATTCTATGCTTGTGAAACTAGGAGAAGGTAAACTGGACCACCCCATATATTTTTCAAGCCAAAAGCTGTCTGATGCAAAAAATAATTGCATGACAATTGAAAGGGAAACACTGGCTATAGTATTCAAACTGTAAAAATTTATGCATTGTCTTCTTGTGATACCATTTGAAGTTTTCATAGATAATCAAGCTATACACAACCTAGTTAATAATCCTATGATTAGAGGACTAATTTCAAAATGGTTGGTGTTATTTCAAGAATTCTAATTTTGCATCAAGGTCAAGCCAGGTAGATAAAATGTTGGGCTAGATCATCTTAGTTGTATCATGAATGTGGAAGATATAGAAGACCTACAAAAATATTATCTTGATGTCCATCTATTTCAATTTTCTAAGATACCTAAGAATTTTAAATAAATTTCTAATTTCCTAGAATAAGGGGTATTTCATGTGCACTACCAATAAAGAAAAAATAAGTAGTTTATCACTTGAGATTTGGCATATACTATAACAAATGGGCTCTTGTATCATTTAGGGAAGGATGAAGTACTACGTAGGGTAGTTATATAACATTAATATTTCAATCTCTTATAGGAAACACACTAAGGAATAATATGAGGTCATTTTGCCAAAGAAGCTACTACATAAAAACTATTATAGAGTGGATTATGGTGGTTGAATATATTTTAGGATACACATAAATTAGCCCACTATTATGATGTATGTCAATAAATAGGTAAGCAACACTTGAAGGATGAAATTCCCTTGTATTATTTATTATCCAAACAAACCTTTGAACAATGGGGCATTGATTTTGTAGGACTTATTAATCCTCTAAGTAAATGTAGAAAAACATGGTATATTATCACTATGATAGACTACTTTACCAAATGGGTTGAAGATATTATAATACCCAAATATGGGGAGAAGGATACAATAGAATTCATTTATGAGAATATTATCACACAATTTGGTTTCCACATCAAGCTCTTTGGTGATCGAGGGACACACTTATTTAATAATAGTATCATTGTTCTTACTAAAAGATTCATGATTTCCTATCATAAAAGTACTACATACCATCCACACGCTAATAGATAAGCTGAAGCTTCTAATAAAGTGTTTAGAAATATGTTGACAAAGATATATGATGTCAAGAGGGATGATTGGGAAGATTTAATTCCTATGATTATTTGAGATTATTTAATGCACTATAAGATGGCTACAGGTTTTACTCTGTTTTAGTTGGTCTATGGGCTTGAAATAGTAATGCCTATAGAATATTTGGTACCCAATCTAGGCTTTGCAATGGTTATTAGACTAGGGTATAATAAGTATCTCACAAAAAATATTATTTAATTGAATCATATGGATTATTATTAATGAATAACATCTTGGATACAAAAAGTTCATAATTAGAGTCAGAAAACATGGCATGACAGGGACCTATGACATAAGAAATTCTACAAAGATCAACTAATTTTGTTATATCATAGTCACTTCAAAGAATTTTTGGGTAAATTAAAAATTATGTGGAAAGGGACTTACATTATACAAAAAATTTCACATCAAGGAACCAAAATTTTGAGATATCTTGATGTAGAGTTTAGCACAATTTTCTCACACTTATCTTAAATCAATGGATCACTTTCCTAGTCACAAGCTTATGAAACCATTCATCATGAAAAGGTAGAAAATCACTATAATATTTTGAGAATAAAAATTATTTATATTTCTCATAATATTATCATAATAACTCTCTCTACCCCCTTGTAACTATCTCCAACACTTCCCTTCCACTTATGCAACTCTGCCTACACAATTTGCACTTCTTGTAGCCTTTTTTGACTGCAAATGGACTTGTAAAGAGGAAGTATAAATATTTATGATACATCATAGGTATATTATTCCTTACCTTGTTAAACACATTTGTATGTCAATTTTTAGGATATAATTCTTATTTTATACCTACTTTCCCTCTTTAAGCCTATCTAATTAGGCCTTGTTTAGCCTTATCACAACACCACTCTCTATAAATCCATACATAAGGGTATGTATATGTCCCAATGATTTATTCACTTAAGGAACACAAAACCACACCATATTACAATTTTTTGTGAATTTTTAAGCGTTAATTCTCATTCTATGATCAAAACCCTAAAAACCAAGGTTCTAGGTGATTGTGTAGGCTGAGACTATATAAAATTACATATATTGATCCACATGTAGTTAAAGTTAAAATAATTATTTGAATAGGTCTGTATTAATTTATTAAAACTTTTTAATTCTACATTCAAGTCTCTATAAATCCCAGTCCCTTCCAAACTATATTCTGCCTTTTGGAAAAGGGTAAGTAGGGTTCCTAGGTTTTTCAACATCTAAAAAATATATAGCCTAATATATATTTACCACCACATTTTATAAACATACTAAACTCTTCTCAATTACCTTGTGAATTAGAAATATATTCAATACCAAAGATTTTAGTCTATAGTATTCTAGGTTTATAGACTATGTGCTTTCAATGAGCAAGAATTATGACTAAAATGTAACATGACCAATATTTGATCAGTTGTATATTAAAAAAATATTATTCCATATATTATTATGTGTGTTACACGTATAATTATCCACATAAATCAAGTGAATAAAGGATCAAATTCTCATTTTATTCCTTAAACACAACTGTGTGAATGTATACCCTGTTTAGCAGGCTTGACAGCCTTCTCAAAAGTGACTTCCTTCAACACAAACTAGAATTCTATGTATTATATTAGGAAATTTAAATTGATTATAATAATATATACAATCATTAAACAAAAATTACTTACCACTCTAAGTTTTCTAAACACGCATATACTCTGTCCACCATGCAAATTCAATACAAGCAAAATATTGATATCACAAACATTCTTGTTTCAACAAGTTTTATTTCCAATCTCCATTATTCACCATACACATAAAATGTAATGAAGGTTATAAAACAAAAATAACTCCTATATATCCTATAAACATACATAACCTATTCTTGAACTTCCTTCTATGTAGGAGTCTTGGATAAATAACTAGTTTAGGTCTAATTAATCACATAATACCATATCATGAGACTCGTTAGATAAAATAACCCTCTCTACTCATGAATATCCTAGAAAAATTACATTATAATTAAATCCTCATCAATAATATGTTATATTCCCTTAAAAGGGCTCACAATAAGTTCAAATTTTGCATAAGTGCTTTGGTGGGAAATAAAAGATTTGAATTTTGAACACCCTAGACAACTAGTAAAGAATCCTAAGAACCAAAAATAACTCTAGAACCATTCTTAACCTATTTAAAAAATATATACTAAAGGATTATCCTACATCATATCTATAGGGAACCATTCTACCAAGGTGGGTGAAAGGTGTTAGGCTTAATCCCTACTGCCAATAGTCTTAATTCATCTCTTTCTACCAAAAGAGTGGGTGTTGAGTATATTAGGATTTCCAAAATATGTATGTTTTATTGTGTGTGTGTGTGTGTGTGTAGGTTAGATGATTTATTTTATATATTTTGTAACCATGATAATAAGTATAGTGTGTGACACCCATGCATAGAATAATTTAGGTGCATCATTATTGATGTCAGTAAAATTGAAAGAAAGTAATTAAGTCCAAGAAATGTATGGTCAAGTCACATCAACTAAGATCTCTACCATATAATAGTCATCCCAACTACTTAATGATAGAGCCTAAGTTTGATTGACCCAATATTAACCAAATTGGTAGTCGATTAACATCATCAGTACATACCCTAGTACAAAAAACAAATAATATAAAAGTGTATCTAAATGCATGTGCTAACAATAAACTACCTTTATTACTAGATTAGATAAGATTTGCCACATCAGCTTTCAAATTGATATCAAAGGGACAACTCAATGTGGAAATTACATATAAACCAATAAGTTTGAAATCTATAAAGGAATAAGATTTCAAATCAAGTCTACATTTCATTCTTATAACCATTTTATGACCAGAAGTTCTAGAGCTAAGCCAACCTCTCCAATGTAGAAAGTAAAATGTTTCTAATTTTTAGTATTTAGATATTATGGATCATTCATAACTCATTAAAAATTTGATATATGTATATAAGGAAGAAATGGTCATCGATCTTACACTTCAATGGACAAAATCTATTGATCTAGATCCATTTGATTACCTTCAAGTTATGGAATAATATTTTTTTACTAGATCTAATAGATGCTACACAACCACTTGCTCTTGTAGCCCCACATCATTTCCATAACACATACATCAATTGTTTGCTTCAAATTCCTACCTTTGGTGATTTGGGGAATATTTTGAAAATCCTTGTTAGCTAATACAATGAGGGAAACATTTACATTGCCCCAAATATCACTATCATCATTAACACTGAAGTAATGGCTAAAGCTTTGGGCATGTCTACAAAGGGAAATTCTCTTACTCCCTAAAAGTCAAGAATGCTTCCTATTCTTTATTAATTTATATATGTATATGTTCAAGGTTCCATAGGAATCCCAATTAAATATATCCAAGATTAACTAGTGCATGTCTTGGTTGAGTGCATTACACATAGATTTTGATAGACCACCAAGTCTACAAAACAAATCCCCAAAGGAGTGGTTGGTACTACATATTACATGATCCACCATAATCATCATTTCAACTAGACTAAGCAATTTGTATAATATCTACTTATGAATATTGATAAGTACCACATGAATTCCAAAAAAACCTTCTAATACCAATTTTTGTTATTTTTTCTATGTTTCACTTAATGGAAGTTCCCTAAAGGAGAGGTGCACTAGACATTAACTAATGGCCAACACAATAATTTCATAATTTAATATGGACACCTAAGCATGGTTCTCTAACTCATTAGTTAAATTTCAAGAAATTATGGGAGAAGTGTTTGTATATTTTTGTTATAAACCCATGGATGCCACTAGATGTCATGTAATACCCGAGACAACATGTTATTGTCACTTTACTTCTAAAAAGGTGTCCTGATTTATATACATGAGTTTATTAGATTGTAGTTTAGAACCCTAACATATTTTTTTTTACCATGGCCATGGTGTAGGATGATGTCACTAAGAAAAAAACATATGTAACTAGGCGTATGACACCTCTTCAATCCATACCACTTCGTGTAGAAGTTCCTTCAGTGAAACAATAACTAAAAGCCACAACCTTATAGTAGTAGAAAGGAAAATGAAAGATATTCACAAAATTGAAACCATCACCTCCACCAAATTACAATATGAGGATTAAAATAACTTGGATGGATGACCCCAACATACCATAGATCACAAGGTCTTATGAACTACCTTAGATGGGTATTGATGAGTACGAGGTCTACTAGGTAATGCTTGAAGATATGGTAGGTGACCTATATGAGAAGGAAGAGGAGAAGGATTTATTATTATAAAAGGTAGTGCACATAATTTAAGTGCACAAAAAATTCCATCTAAGTTTTTGGGTCAAAATACCACCATTCTCAACATCTATATTTGTTGTAACCATGTGTGAAGAGGCTAAACAAATATAGATGATGACTAAACTCTTTAGGAAGAAACTTTGTACCACTTTTATAATCATCAATGTATTTACCCACTACCTAATAGTATATTATATACTCTAGTATGTAGATGTAGAACTTGATGAGAGGATAGGATTTATCCTACTTTTAAATAATGCACATTTGGTAGAGCATCTATTATGCATCAAGTGCAACCTTCTCCTTCCTTGATTTCACCACCAACCAAACATAGGTTGGTTACTTTGGGGAATAAGAAAGAATTTGTTTCCAGCTCTGTTATCTATATTAGTGATTCATCTCCCATATAACAAGACCTTGATATCAAAGAGATGATACTAGATTAGCCTTTAGCTAAAGAAAAAAAGATTTCATGGGAGGAAACAACTTGCATAACAAAACAATGAGTATGTTAAGAAGAAATGAAATACCACAAGGAGTAGGCCAAACAAAAAAAAAGAGAAATAACATCATAAATTTGAGGAATCCAATCCTAAACAAAAGGCCCATGATGTAAAATCTCGATGCTAATAGGCTATCATAGAAGTAAGGAAGGCACAAAAAACTGTTAATGCAACAAACTAGGCACAGGAGGTGCACCAAAAAATATGGATGAAAAATAGAGGAATAAAGAAGCTATTTTCACTTTTATTTGAACCCTTTGAAGATATTCCTAATCTCTCTTCATCTAAGTGGCACAATAGAGCACCTCTAGGCTTGTGGGTAGCTTAAGGATGAGGTGAATCTCTAGATAGGGCAAGCTCCCTTGATGTACCACTTTGGATTACAACTACACCTAAAATTTGGGGGGGGGGGGGGGGAGGAGGAAGGGAGAGAGATAAATGAAAGTAAACTATTCTAAGTGAGGTGATGCATTGAATAAGATGATGACTTCTAACTAGTATCATGTTACACATGAGAACAAATGACTAACCAAACATACACTCTTTCAATCTACATCTTCTTACATCAATGTTACATTATGAGGTTATGGATGAATGTGCAAAGATAAGAGGAATAGATGAGAGGAATTTAATTTAATTAATTAAAATACTAACTCACTCAATCCTTTACATTTATTATAACACTTCATACACCCAACAATAAGAATCTTTTCAACTGCAAATAGGGTGAAAGAATGAGACAACATGCTAAGAAATCCATAGTCTTCACTGCACAAGATTCATCATCCAAGTAAAAAAAACTTATTAATAGTCATGAAGAGGTAAAAATCAGTAGTATTATTGATCAAATGGTATGAAAATGAGCATAGATTCACCATACTCAGGTGCAGCATAAGTTACAATGGCCAAAATGACTAGTTATTATAGAACTTGAGAGAGAGAGAAGAAGCAAGAAGTCCAAGGGTCACAAGGACAGATTTAAAGTTGATAAAATCAGTTAATTTTACATGATAATAGGATGTGGTATTAACAATGAAAGATCAAGAATCATAATTTCCCATCCAAGTCATCAAACTCTTACAAAGTGGCATGAAACTCCTCATTCTGGCTCAGAAAATTGCCTTCATGATTTGGACCTATTTGAACATCCCAAAACTAATTAAGGATAGGTATTATAATTTTTATGAATGGGAAGGATTTTATACATGCCTCTCCATGAATAAGTTTCATGCTTGGTCATTTTGAATCATTTGAGAATGAGCCATTAACATTTATAGTTCAAAAAACTCCTCCTTCATGTACCCTACACACTTGGCCTAAAAATTGGCTTAATTTTTCCATGATAATCCATGGGAGGAAATGGATTATAATTTTAAAGACCCTTCATGGCCTTATAATCACTAGACACACATTAAAATTACTTCCACTTATATTTTTCACACTTCTCACTAACTTGTCCAATACACCAGTTTTGACTGGATGAGATGAAGCTATTTTATTTCATACTTAATATTCCTTTAAAATTATTAAATATACATATTGAGTTATAAAAATTATATATCTTCTTCCAAAACTTTATTTCATCCTAAAAATCCTTCTATAACTTGTAAAACACACAAAATGGTCAAAAATACCCTATTTTTTACCTTGTTCATACAATTTCATATATCCAAAAAGCATGGGGAGGATACTAATAGAGTACTATAAAATTTAAAATCATCATCCTAAGATAAATATACCATTAGATTATTTATCCAACTCCATTTCTCTAAACTAGTCACTAGCAAGGTTTTAAGAGGGTTTTAGGCCTATTTTTGTTCTTAAGGTTTGTTCATAAATTTCTGATATTGGAGTTGCATAAAAATTCCAAAAATTGATTTTTAAATACATTTTATAAATCCTCTAAACATTTTTGTCTCCCATGCAAAGCATCAAGGATATATGATTGTTCAAACTTGTCCTATTTAGCCTTTTCCTTCATTTTATGTAGGTATAGTGTTGACTCTAAGACAAAAATGGATTCATTAGTGTTTCCTTTGCATATAAATATTTTTAAAACATATATTATGTCCCCATATATATGATAAAATTCATGTTAATTATCATCTCATGCTATAATTATGAATGACCCCTCATTTGTCCTTAGGCTTGAACCTTGCCTAATAGGCTTGACTTAACCTTAGCCCTCAAAATGAATTTTTATGGTTTTAATTACCTCAAAATATCTCAAAAATATATAATATGATCCAATAGACATTCCACAATCAATTGGAAATCTCACTCAGGGCTAAAAGTGAAAATGATCTCACACTTGGTCTTTATGCCTGAAACTACCATATGGGCCTGGATGCAACTCTTATGGTTTAGTCTATTCCATTGAGATTTAAAATTTATTGTTTTATTATTTATAATTTACTAGGTTTTTTCCATATTTATATACTTATTATAAAGGTTCAAACATCACCTCGTTCGTCTCTTTGCATCCATTTCTCAAAACTACCAATTAGTGTACGTAGGGAAGTGCCCTCTATCTAAGACAAAATATAGGGAACTTCCCCTATTTTTATAGAAAAAAATAAATATATTAGGGGATTTTAAAAGTTTTATATGTTATTTTCACAAAAAAACCACCTCTTTATTAGATCAATAGACCCCTTAACTTTTTCAAATTCCAAGGTAGACTTGTGGAGAGTAGACTATATAGGGTTTAACCACATGGAGTGATATGTTTCTTGATTGAAGCTCTATCTCTCCTTGTTTTTTGACATGTAATGATTTTAATATTTAATAAAAAAATTCAAAAATGTGTTTTAATACAATTCTTCACCTAAATATTCTCACATATCCCTCATACTCTGCTTAGCTAGGACTGAGTATAACATTGACTATGTTTTGTTATTTTCCTTCCTTAGGAGTGACTCCTGTAAGCTACATTTCATGTATAATTATTTGAAAACAATATTTAAACCTTAAAAAAACCTTCCAAAATTAAAATTTTAATTTCCTTTCTTTAATTCACCCATTGGGGGTTGGGTTGCTCATAGGGCCAATCATAGTTAGTTGATTGTGTTCCTTGTACTCTTCTCCAAAAGTGATCCCTGTAGGTTATCCTTGCATGTTTAAGCTTGAAATAAAAGTCTATAGACCAATTTATATAATTTTTGATTCAATTGTATTCTTCTTGACTCACTTTTATTCTAAAACTCCTTAACCATAGTCCTTTTTTGCTTCTACCTCTCACAGTCAACTATAGTTGACTATGAGAGATTTTGAAGGTGTACTTGCCTATTATAGGCATTGAAAACAATAATAAAACCCTCAAAGAAAATATTTAAACCATATTATAACTTAAATTTATCCTTTTATTCTTGTATTAAGGTTTACCACTGAGGTTATCAAGCCTATTGCTCATTGTAGCCTTATAATCACCTATAATTTGTTATAGGTGCACATTGTAAGTATAAATGAGCTTAGAAGGTCATCATTTGAATCTTAAGACACTTTAACTTTTAAATAATCTCCCCATAATTTAAAAAATAATAAAGATGCCTAACACTCATATATTTTAGATAAAATTAACTTTTCAAACTTGGACCTTATATGGGATGTAGGTGCATCTTTTTAGGCCATTTATACAAACTAAAGGTGTACATGGGAAGCAAAAATAATATATCCTCCTCCTTCAAAGATATTTATGCCATGAATGTTTATTTTAATCATTTTGAACCATCCTCTTATGGGACATGGTCTAATTTTAAACTTGAGTGAAGTCCTTTTTGGACTTAGGCCTGCAGGTTTCACTGCCTATTCTCAGTACATAAATTGACAAGTTTGAGCCCTTCAACAACTAATCTCCATTGCTTAACTACCATTTTTACTCTGCCAATTCAGTGTATATACTAGATGTTACAAGTCTAAGACATTACAATTCCTTAGAATATTTTGTGACCATGTCATATGTTATTCCCAAAATGCTCATGCACCTTTATTTTCACCTTTTGGGGATTAGAGTCCTAAAATAGTCATCTTTTACTTTTGAAGGTGGATTTTCAAACTTGTTTAGAAATACATCCTTTCAAACAAGTCTCCCATGATATTTTCACCATATTAATACCTTAAGTAAGGTTAATTACTTATTCAACTTCCATATTAGTATCTCCATATCTCTGTTAAGCCACATGTAGGTGGACAAAATCATGCATACAAGTAGTAAGGTGTAAATATGGATAGTAACATTGTAATTGGCCTTTAATGGGTTGTATATCCATCTTAAAACATTAAAATTAATTCCTTACACATAAAATAACTTTAAAACACCACTAAATCTTATGTTTTAGCATGAATTCATATCAAGAAGCTCTTGTAGATGCACATTAATGGCTGCTTGATTATAATTATTATACATGACTACTATAATCATGGAGATTACTTTTAAGAATAGAGTTTGGAATGGAAATGGAATATACAACAAATTTAAAACATGTTAAACATCCTATCACAAACCTATTAATCCATGAACAAGCATGAAGTTCCTAAAAATGGTGAAACTATTTGTAACTTAGAAAGGTGTATCCTCTTATAAATTTGAGCTACTTGACTCATCCAAACACCTTTAAAAATGAAAATGAGAATGGGAAAAATTTGAGTATTTCAACATCATCTAGAAACAACCTAAGTAAATGGTTCATACTGACTTGTCCAAAATGAATCAAAACCTATAGGGTGCATGAAATAGCAAGCAAAAAATTATAGTCAACTTCATGAGGATGGTTCATGAATCACAGGCCACCATTATTCAAAATATTTATATGGAAATAAATTTATATGAGTTTAATTTCACCTCCATAAGGATTTTGATTTGAAACATCCTCTGTTAGCCATACCAAGTACAAACCTGAAGACTACTTTTGCTTGCCAAGAATGGTGAAAAAGGAGCACAATGATTTCTGGATAAAAATGGAATTTTCAAATAACTTAAAATATGGAAAAAAGCTTAAGGAATATAAAAGGACATTATATGATCTTATCCCATATGGCACACTTCCCCATGGGTTGTACAAGTGCCAAACTCATCTTTTTTCTGAAGAAAACTACCCTTTCCTTTGCATAACCTACCACTTTTGAGGTTTGATATTTGATTAAGACATTTTATGACACGTCACATGAAATCATATTTTTTAATATTCACACTTCCTAATAAATCCATAAAACTCATTAAATGCCCCTTTTGTACCTTAAAATGACTCAAAATGACTAAAATGACTAAAATGACTAAGGA
Organism: Torreya grandis; assembly: GCA_037957365.1. Classification (NCBI taxonomy): domain Eukaryota; kingdom Viridiplantae; phylum Streptophyta; class Pinopsida; order Cupressales; family Taxaceae; genus Torreya; species Torreya grandis. Next base: position 3,252,548 of record JARHVA010000639.1, on the reverse strand, counting down.
CCAAGGATATTATAACATTAAATGACATTAATTAAACTATAAAATACCTTTTTACATATTTATTATACCCCTAAAACACCTAACAGTCATGTTTTTACCTAGGGTTGCCTTAATTTGACCTAAAAGTCAAATTGGGTCAATAAATTGGTGATTCATAGGGGTAGCATGTCTACTATGCTAACTAGACTAGTAGCCTTATCATTCCATTGGCATTAGAGAGTCATTTTAAGTCTAAGACATAACAAGAAGACTTTTACCATAGGATTTGATCAATACAAGACAACTAATTACCTCAACCACACAAAACAAAGGACACACAAGTAAAGTAAACACACTAACAAGATACACACACATGTGCTCAAATCACTTATGGGAATCAAAGAAAAAACAAATACACACAACTATAAAATAACCATACCTCATTTTTAGGATCAACATGAAATTTTATTGAATCTTATTTTTCATGATATGAACCATGGTGTTAAGCATGTTTCTTCTTGAATTAGATGCTTTGTAAATCAACCCTATTCCTTGGCACTTCACTTGATCTGCTCTCAAGTGGATCATCTTCAAATAGGTCTCCAATGTATATATACTTCTCTTTAACATGTTCACATACTTCATACTGCTTCCCAATCTGAATTTCATGGTCAATTTGTATCTCCTTAGTAAACATGGCTTCAAGAGGAGTAGTTTCATGTTCTTTAAAAGATTGAGGCTAATAGGAGCTTGTTTCATCCTTCAAGATCTGATGTGTTTCTCCCAAATAGTTGAGAGGATTATATCCCATATTGATTAATTCAATAATATCATCATGAAATGTATATGCCTCTTTTAAGGACATATTTGAAAGGTTATTTTTCCTTTGCATACTTACTTGAGTGTCAATGTTGTCTTCTCCATCTTTGACTAGATCATAGATTCCTTGAAGAGGAGTATAACCTACTCCAATGACTAAGAAAAAATCATACCAAGGCTGATTAGTATATTTTTATTTCTCATCCATGATGTATTTCATAGTTATGGAAGAATCAATGACCATTTCTCCCTCTTTGACAAAAGGAAAACATTCTTCCTCATCAACCCAATCAGAAATTTCAACACAAGACACCACCTCTTTTCATAATTTATGACCTCTTGAAGGATATAAATCTGCATATCAACTTAAAAAACATGAATTTGGTTCTTAATGGCTGAAATATCTTTCATCTCCTTCTCTTTATTGGTGATGCCAAGACTAGGCATCTTGAAGTCATGTGACTTAGTCCAATGAGCCTGCCAAGGAACTAGAATTTATTCAAGAAATATTTCTAAGTTTTTATAAACCAAATACTCCTCATTAGGTTACCATACCATATTTCCATCAATTCAAAGGGTTATTGGGTGAGTACAATATGAACTAGTTGGTGGAGGTGGCACATAAAACTCAAAATCAGATTGAGAGTGAAGTGTAGAGGATTCTTTTGGAAGCTCTTGAGGAAAGGGAGGCAGACCTTGGGAGAAAAAAAATTAAATTTATTCCTTCCATTTGAGAATAAATTCATTCACATCTGATATTTTTCTTGAGTAATATCTTGAGGAATGGTGGATGGGGTGTGTTTAGGCATAGGATCTTCTTTTGGGTCTAAACCTTCCATCACACCTTGACTTAATAATTTCATCTTTGCCTCTAACTCTTCAATTTGTTTGGCTAGGTTCTCTTACAAAAGTCTTTCTTGAAGGTCATATGAGTTTTCATAAGAAGGATGAGTAAAATAGTGTTGACATGGAAGATAAGAGGTCTTTTGAGGAAGGGTGGGAGGCACTTACAAAGGACCAAATTCATTTTCAACTTCACACTCAACAATTCTTATATCCTCTTTCTTTCCCCATGATTCAATTATCTTACTTCAGCTTAGGATGTTAGGATTATAAGTTTTTTTTTGAGGTTGTGATGCAATTTAGGGTATAATAAGTGTTTAATGAAATTTTAATCTCCTTAGGGTTGGATTCTCCATGTTGTCTCCAACTTGGAATCTCAAATCTAGAGGTCTCTCCTTGAGATGGGGATGTAATGTGAGAGGGAAATGAGGACTTGAATTCCACTTACTTTACTACTAATATGGACTAAATCATATACATATTATCCAACTCAATTTTCCTATCAATATTTTCTTCAAAAATAATTTTTCTCTCTTCAAATCTCTCTTCCAACTAATTGGAAAAAGGATGAATTTGATATCCTTGATTGGGATCATAAGTAGGGATCAAATATGGTTGATAGGAAACTTGGGGAAGTGGATGAAGGTTGATATATTTGGTGATTTTGACTTTCATGAAATCTTAGGATATCCTCTAAGGAATAAACTAGGTCACTCACATCAAGCATCTCACTTGTGAGCTTTTTCCAATTGATTCTCTCATTAGGTACCCACTCTCTTTTAAACAAATCTAATGCATCTCTCACCTTATAAATAAGATGATTAGGAACCTATTGACCACATCAACTTAGAATATCAAGCTTAAAAATATACCTCTCATATCCCAAAAGTGTTTATTTTAAGGTGGAAATGGATGGTCTTGAGAAGTGACTAGGTTGACTAGGAGGATCATGACATTGAGAAGGTTGGATATAGGATTGATACATTTCATGAATGGAATAATAAACCTCATGTTGAAGCTGGTACACTTCATGATAGGGCTGATTAAGAACTTGTTCTTATTGATAGGGAATGAAAAAATCTTACAATGTCTTACCAACTTGTGTAAAATAGTAATCAACATCAAAATTATCCATGTAACCTCATTAAAAGCAAGAACACAAAAAAATATATTACCAACAATATTCAAAAGTAAACCTGGGCTACTTGACTAGTTAATGTATCTTTAGAGTCACCATTGATGGTTTGATAAATGCCTCCAAAGGCTGATTTTTGAAAGACAACACCAAAAATATTTCAACCTCTATAATTAAGAGTCCCACCAGGCATGCCAAAAAATGTTGTCACTTGGATTTTCACCCTTTGAGGATATTCCTAAGCTCTCCTCATCCAAGTGGCACAATGGAAACACCTCTAGGATTTTGGGTAGCCTAATTATGAGGTGAATCTTTAGATAGGGATATTTCCCTTGATGTACCACTTTGGATTGAAACTACACCTAATTTTTTTTTGGGGGGGAAATGTAGAGACATAAGTGAAATCAAATCACACTTCTCACTAGCTTATTTAATATGCTAATTTTTACTATCTGAGATGAATATATTTTATTACATATTTAGTATTCATTTAAAAATATTAAATTTACATAAGGAGTTATAACAAGTATATATATTCCTCCCAAACTTTATTGAATCTGAACACTACTTAAAAATACAAACACACAAAATGGTCAAAAATATCTTATTTTTCTCCTTGTTCATACAAGTTCATAAAGAAAAAATGCATGGGGAGGATATTGAGAGAGTATTATTAAATTTTAAATCATCATCATAATAACAATGGTCCATTAGATAATCTATCAAAATCCATTTCTCTAAACTACTCACTAGCAAGGTTTTAGGAGGGTTTTAGGCCTATTTTCGTTATTAAGGTTTGTTTATAAAGTTATGACATTGGATTTGAAAAAAATTCCAAAAAATTATTTTTAAATACCTCTTATAACTCCTATAATCCTCTTTGTATCCCATGAAAAGTATCAAAAGAGATATGAGTGTTCAAACTTATCCTATCAAGCCTTTTCCTCCATTTCCTATAGGTCTAGTGTTGTCTCTGAGCCAAAATGGCTTCCTCAAGGTTTAATTTGAATATAAATAGTTTTATAGCATATATTATGTCCCCATATACATTATCCAATTCATGTTAATGATCATCTCATCCTAGAATTGTGAATAACCCCTCATTTAGCCTTAGGCTTAAACCTTGCCTCTTAGGCTTAAACCTTGCCTAATAGGCTTGACTGTACCTTAGAGCTCAGAATGACTTTTGATGTTTTTACTTGACTAAAAATAGATAAAAAAAAATATAATATGATCCCCAAAAAAATTTACAATAAATTATAAATATCACTTAGGGATAAAAATGAAAATGATCTCACACTTGGTCTTTATGCCTAAAACTACCATATAGGTCTGACTGCAACTCTTATGGTTTAGAATATTCCATTGAGATTTACCATTTATATTTTTGTTATTAATAATTTAATATGTTTTTTCCATATTTATATAATAATTTTAAAGTTTAATAAATTACCTCATTCAACTCTTTGCCTTTATTTCTCAAAACTGCTAGTTAGTGCACCTAGGGAAGTGCACTCTATCTGAGACAAAACAAAGGGAACTTACCCTATTTTTATATAAAAAATACATATTTTATAGGATTATAAAATTAATATATGTTATATACACAAAAAAACTGATCTTTATTATATCAATATACCCCTTAACTTCTTCAAATTCCAAGGTAGACTTGTGGAGAGTAGACTATGCAAGGTTTAACAACATGGAGTGATATATTGATTAATTGGAGCTCTATCTCTTGTTTTTTTGTGATATGAAAGGATGTAAATATTTAATAAAAACATTAAAAAATATATTTTAATATAATTAATCACCTCAATATTCTCACATATCCCTCATGCTCTGCTTAGCTAGGACTAAGTATAACCTTGACTATGTTTTGCTATTTTCCTTCCTTAGGAGTGACTCCTGTAATATAAATTACATTAATAAGGATTTAAAAATATTATTTAAACCTAAATTAAACCTTCCAAAATTAAATTTTCAATTTCCTTTCTTTACTTCACACATTTGGGGTTGGGTTGCTCATAGGGTTAGTCACAGTTACTTGAATGTGTTCCATGTGCTCTTCTCCAAAAGTGACCCCTGTAGGTTGTCTTTGCATGTTTAAACTTTAAATTAAAGTATAAATACCCATTTATATCTCCTTTGAGTCACTTTTATTATTATTTGATCCATTTAATTATTTTTTTATGCTGAAACTCCTTAAACACAGTCCTTTTTTGCTTCTACCTCTCACAATTAACTACAGTTGACTGTGAGAGGTTTTGAAGGTGTACTTGCCTATTCTAGGCATTAAAAACAACAATAAAACCATAAAATGAAATATTTAAACCATATTATAAATTTAATTTATCCTTTAATTCTTGGATTAAGGTTTACCACTAAGGTTATCAAGCCTATTACTCATGGTAGCCCTACAGTCACCTACAACTGGATGTAGGTGCACATTATAGGTATAAATGAGCTTAGAAGGTCATAATTTACCTCTTAATAAACTTGAAAATTTTAATAGTCTCCTAATAATATGAAAAATACTATACATTCCTAACACTAATATATTTTAAGAGATATGAAACTTTTCAAACTTGGACCTTATAGTGGTTAAAGGTGCATCTTTTCAAGCCATTTGTATGGACTGAAGGTGTACATGGGAAGAAAAAATAATAAATCCTCTAACTTCAAATATATTTATGCCATGAATGTTAATTTGAATCATTTGGAACCATCATCTTATGGGTCATAGTCTAATTTTCAACTTGAGTGAATAAAATTCCACTTTGGACTCAGGCTTGTAGGTTTCACTACCTATTCTCAGTAAATAAATTGACAAGTTTGAGCCCTTCAACAAATAATCTCCATCGCTTAAATACCATTTTTACTATACCAAGTCTAAGCCATTATTATGACTCAAAATATTTTGTGACCATGTCATATGTTATTCCCAAAATGCTCATAGGCCTCTGTTTTCACCTTTTGGGGATTGAAGTCTTGAAATAATCATCTTTTGCTTTTGAAGGTGGATTTTAAACCTTGTTTAGAAATCCATCCTTTCAAACAAGTCTCCCATGATATTTTCACCATATTAAGACCTTAAGGAAGGTTCATTACTTATTCAAATTCCATACTAGTATGTCCATATCTTTGTTAAGCCACCTGTAGGTGGACAAAAGCATGCATATAGACAGTAAGGTGTAAATATGTCTAGTAGCATTGTAATTAGATTTAAATGGGCTATATATCCATCTTAAAAAATTAAAATTCATTACTCACACATAAAATAACTTGAAAACACCATTAAAGCTCCTGTTCCAGCATGAAGTCATCTTAAGAAGCTCCTGTAGATGCACATTAATCACTGCATGACTGTAAATGTTGTACATGATTGCTATATTCATGGATATTGATTTAAATAATGTATTTTTAAATGAAAATGGAATATAAAACACATTGAAAATGTGTGAAATATCCCATCACAACCCTCTTAATCTATGAACAAGAATGAAGTTCTTGAAAATGGTGAAACTACCGGTAACTTAGAAAGGTGTATCCTCTTCCAAATTTGAGCTACTTGACTCATCCAAACAACTTAAAACATGAAAATGAGCATGATAAACATTTAAGTATTAGGTAAAAATCATCTATAACTAACCTAAGTAACTATTTCATATAGACTTGCCTAAAATAAAGCAAAACATATAGGGTACATGAAATAACAAGCAAAAAAGTATAGTCAACTTCATGAGCATGGTTCATGAAGCACATGACACCAATATTAAAAATATTTATATGTAAATTAAGTTTTATAATTTTTATTTCACCTCCGCAAGGTTTTTTATTTGAAACCTCTTCTACTAGTCATACCAAGTACATATTAGTGTAGGTTTTTATTTTTCCCTATTTATTAATTAGGGAAATTATATTTGTGCATACATGGAGTTTTCCTATATTTGTGGGATAGGATAGCTTATGTGGAGATGTGTGTCATAGATGTGTCATAGGTGTCATAAGTAACTCCCGTGATGGGAGTTACTTCTCTATTCTTAGCACCTTGTCACCACCTTTCATGGAGGAGTTACAGTCTATTCTTGGGGTGCCTTGGCCACCTTTTGTGGAGGAGTTACTTAAGTGCTCTCCTATATGTATTCTTTACTTTGGTCATCTCATGTTAACATTCAAAAAAAAAATAGTTTAGTGTTTTTTTTTAAAACTTGAATCTTCAACCTACGAAGACGAAGGGTGAGGCCTGGGTTGGCAGGAGGCCAATTCCCCCTCACAAAGACCTCCTTTGGATTCCTTGATCCATGCCAAATCCAATGAGTGGTTGGAAGGCCACTTTATCTCTCAAAACAGACATTTTTTAATGTTTTAGTGCTTTTTTTTGCAAAAACACTAGTTTAGAGGAAAATTGAACCTTTAATATCTTGCAAACTGTAGCTCAGATTTGGGTTCCATTTTTTGCAAAAATGTTTGTAATTAAATTATCCATAGTTTAGAATTTTTATTTTTAAAAAATGCACTAGTTTATAAAGTGCCTAAAATTTGGGTCTCTTGGGATGCATTTTCAGCTGAGTTCAACGTCTGTTTGCTTAAATTCTTACACTGATTGCTCTAAGACACATTCTTGGCTGAGCCTGACATCTTTTGAGTGTGAACTTGTATATTTGGGGGGGCTCAAAATTTTAGGGGGGTGTGATTACTTTTCACAACTTGCAAATCCTTGCTTTCATTCTCCTTTCTGCATAATTTCACAACTTGCAATCAACACAACTTCACCTAAATTCAGCTTAAAATGGATTCTTTTCAACTTAAACCCCTAAAACCCTTCAAATATCATGAATGGAAGGTTAAAATGTCAAACATTCTTAGAAGCAAAGGGTTGTATAGGATCACCATGGGTATTGAAGTAAAACCCAACACTGATGCTGAAAAGGTCAAGTGGTACAACCGTAGTGATGAAGCCTATGGATTATTGAGCTTTTCCATGTCTCTAGAACTTCTCTTATGTTTAGAAACATCCAAGACTCCTAAATACATATGGGACACCTTAGAAATCTTATTTGGGAAGCTTGATGAGATGAGAGGTCATGAGCTCGAAAATGAACTCATAAGTCTAAGTCCTAACAACTTTGACACCCTATAGGACTTCTTCACTAAGTTTAAGGCCCTTAGATTGAAATTGAAAGAATGCATGATAGAGAATAAAGATGATCAACTCATCCTTTCTATTCTCGCAAAGTTAGGTCCAAGTTATTCAGTCTTTGTCTCAACTTTCCATGCCACAAAAATTGCCCTTGGCACTACATGGAAAATGCCTTCTTTGGATTCATTCATTGTCAACTTGACTAGGGAAAAAGATAAGCTAATTCAAATGGGCACAATGAAGTCTACTCAACTCCAAGATTTGATAGCTGGAAATGGTAAGGACAAGACTTCAACAAAGGAGAAGAAGAAAAAGAACAAGGACCAGGAGAAGAAGAAAGAAAACAACAATCCTACCAAAAACAACACTGAGTCTTCCTCCTCCAATGCTAAACCTAAGAAGGAGAAGGTTAAGTATGCCTATTGTAAAAAGGCAGGGCATGATGAACACAAATACATGAAAAAATAAATAGATCACCTAACTCATCTTCTAGAGAAGCACAACATAGGTGTTCCTGAGTCCATCAAGCAGAATTCATCTACCCAAGATTCTACCAAGGCAAAAGGCAAGGGTAGGGAGAAAGAAAAAGGCAAGGCCCTTGTAGTTACATCATTTTATACATCTTCATGTGTCATTGACTCAGGTGCTTCTCACCACATGGGCTCTTCCCTAGTTGAGTTTTCATCTTTAGAGCCTTGTAGCATGACTTCAATTAGTTTGGGTGATGACACATCAATTTCTATTGTAGGGAGAGGGTCAGTTGAAATGGAAGGAGGAACATTCAATAATTTTATAAGTGTTCCTCATCTTTCAACCAATCTCCTATCAGTGTACCGAATCACTCACATTGGTCAGGGCATGAGAGTTGAGTTTTCACCAGATTCAGTGGCTATCAGGGAGTTGCATAGTGATACTACAGTGGTAGTAGGTAGGGCAGATCACAAAGCAAGGTTATACAACTTCTCACATTTTCACCTGATTCTTCTCCAATAGCATTGCTGACTCATTCAGATGGAGTTAGAAAATTATGGCATGAGTGGTTTGGCCACCTTAACTACCGCTACCTTGAGCAACTTTGCAAAAATGACATGGTCATTGGCTTGCCTCATGTCCAATTCTCAAAAGGAATTTGCAAGGTGTGCTCCCTTAGGAAGCATCCTGAAGCAAAATTTGACAAATGCAAATCTTGGAGGGATTCACAACCTTTGGAGTTAGTCCACAATTATGTATCGGGACCCTTTCCCAAACCATCTTTCACAAGGGCCAAGTACATCCTCACTTTCATTGATGATTTATCTAGGTACACTTGGATATATTTTCTCAAACAAAAGTCTGAGGTGTTTGAAAATTTTATAGAATTTAAGGCTCTTGTTGAGAAATGGAGTGAGAAATCCATCAAGGTTCTTCAAACTAATAATGGAGGGGAGTATGTCAGCAACAGGTTTGACCAGTTTTGCACCACAGAGGGGATTGATTTTCAGCACATAGTCACTTACAGTCCTTCACAGAATGGGGTTGAAAAATGCAAAAATAGGTTCTTGAAATAGATGGGTAGCTATATGATTCACTCAAAATCCTTAGCACCATAGTACTGGGCCAAATCCATCAATTGTGCTTGCCACATTCAAAACAAGGTTCCTCACAAAGCTTTGAAAGGGATAACACCCTTTGAAGCTTGGCATAAAAAGAAACATGATGTTGAGCACCTCAAGGTTTTTAGATCCCCAACCATGGCCCACATACCAAAGAAGAAATGCAAAGATATGGAATGTCAGTCCAAGCCTTACATCTTTGTAGGATATTCGTATAGTATTAAGGGGTATCACCTTTTAGATCTAGTCACTCATGAGTTGTTCATTGAGAGAAGTATCCATTTTCAGGAGAGTCCTAGAGACTCAACACTTGACACTTATTCTCCCTCATTGGATCTACTTCTTCATGATGATCCCCCATCAGATTCAAATTAGCCAAAATAGGTTCTTGAGCCAGAGACATCTTCTTATTTGAGTTCAGATAGTGAGGACAGTGATGCAGAGTCATCTACCTCTAGTCAATCAGAGGATGAGGAATTAGCACCTGACTCACCCACTTTTGGGCCACTTTGGGCTAGACAGACACTTGAAAGTGCTAGCACTTGGGCAGGAGATCCCATAGATGATAGATGTACTAGGGGGGATTTTTAGAGAGAACCACATGCTTATTTGCTTCAGTTTTGGATCCACAGACTTTTTGAGAGGCATCAAGGGTACCTTAGTGGGATAATGCTATGGAGGAAGAATATTCTTCCTTAATCAAAAATCACACTTGGGATTTGACTTCACTTCCTAAGGGAAGAAACATGGTTCAATGTAGGTGGGTATATCATACCAAGTTTGCAGCAGATGGGTCAATTGATAAGTACAAGGTGCGATTGGTCACCAAGGGTTTCTCACAGGTGGCAGGCATTGACTACTCAGATACCTTTACACCCATTGTAAAGATGACTTCTATCTAACTCACCTTGGCTACTACCATAACATATACTTGGGATGTGCACCAGATGGATGTGAAGAGTTCCTTTCTTCACAAAGACCTAGAGGAGGAGATATACATGGAGTAGTCGCCAGGATTTATTCAAGATTATTCCTTAGTATGCAAACTTAGGAAATCAATCTATGGCCTCAAACAGGCCCCTCAAGCTTGGTATGCCAAGATGGATTCCTTCTTTCTCATAGTGGGTTTCACTAGGTGCCATTCTGATCCCAATGTCTACTTCTTATGGCAGGATGATTCGCTCTTGATTTTGGTTCTATATGTTGATGACCTTTTGATCACCAGGAGTTCTTCACCAGCTATTACAATGGTGAAGGCATCTCTTCAGGATAGATTTGACATGACAAACTTGGGTTTGTTGCACTACTTCCTTGGCATTGAGATCTCATAGTCAGATTTAGGGATTTCTCTTGCATAGCCTAAGTATGCTCTTGACTTATTGGCTCGATTTCACATGGCTAATTGCAAGCCATCTCTAACTCCCTTTCTATCAAGAGTCAAGCTTGAGGCTGACTGTTCTTCACCATTGGTTGATGCCACTCAGTATCGATAACTTGTTGGTAGTCTCATCTACTTGACTCACACCAGGCCTAACATATCATATATAGTGGGACTTGTCTCCAAATTTATGCAGGAACCTCATGAGCTGTATTGGAAAGTAGATAAGAGGATCTTGCATTACATATAGGGTTCATAGAGATATAAGATTCATTACAGATTTAGTATAGAGGTTGACTTGGTTGGATAGACAGATTCAGACTAGGCTAGTGATTCATAGATTTGCAGGTCCACTTTTGGTTACAGTTTCTTTTTAGGTTATGGTCCTATCAGTTGGTCTAGCAAGAAACAGAATGCTATTGCTATATCATCCATAGAGGTAGAGTACAGGGAAATTGTTAATGCATTTACTGAGGCTATTTGGGTTTAGGGGATTCTTTCTGAGTTTGGCATTCCTATTAGGCAAACCACCATCATTTATTGTGACAACTAGAGTACCATTCAGATTTGCAAGAATTCATTTTAGCACCAGTGAACCAAGCACATAGAGATTCACATGCATTTCATTCAGGAGCTTATTCATAGTCAGGTCAATGACTTGATATTTTTCCAGTCTTCATAGTAGGTTGTAGACATCTTCACCAAACCTTTCACCAAGAGCAAGTTCATTCATCTACGAGCTCTTCTTGGGGTACGGTCTACATCTGCAACAACATCATCTTCAGGGGGGCCTTCTAGCCTCTTCATTTCTTTTATGTCTCTCTTTTGGGGGGGGGGAGTTTTTTTCCTATGGGTTTTATCCTTTTCTCTATCTTATGGAGATTGCATTTGTACATGGGTACCTCATCAAGCCTAGTTGTTGGGACCCATTTTATATTTCCACACTACCCACCTAAGCTGTGCTTATGGGGGTGTATTAGTGTAGGTTTTTATTTTTCCCTATTTATTAATTAGGAAAATTATATTTGTGCATACATGGAGTTTTCTTACATTTATGGGATAGGCTAGCTTATGTGGAGATGTGTGTCATATATGTGTCGTAGGTGTCATAAAAATGTCATAAGTAACTCCCTTGATGGGAGTTACTTCTCTATTCTTAGCACCTTGTCACCAAATTTCATGGAGGAGTTATAGTCTATTCTTGGGGTGCTTTGGCCACCTTTTGTGGAGGAGTTAATTACATGCTCTCCTATATGTATTCTTCACTTTGGTCATCTCATGTTAATCAGATTTTGGTTTTCTCCATTTTGTCTTGTGTAATTTATCTTCTTGTATAATTTCAAATTGCTTTAGCATCTATGTGGTGTGCACTTGCTTCATCTCGTGTGATCACGTCTCCATTACATTTGCATTATCTGGATTCTAGAAATAACTCTGATAGTACAAACCTAAAGACTACTTTTACTTGCCAAAAAGGGTGAAAAAGGAGTAGAATGGTTTTAGGCCAAAAATATCACTTTCAAAGAACTTTAAACATATAAATGATCTTGAGAAAGTTTAAAGGACATTATATGATATTATCCCATGTTTCACACTTCCCCATGGGCCCGTATAAGTGCCAAACTCACATTTTTTCTCAATAAAACTACCCTTTCATCTAAAGAATATACCAATTTTCAATTTTGATAGTTTATTAAGACATATTAGGACACATGTCACATGAAATCATATTTTTTAATCTTAACACTTCTCAATAAATCCTTATAACTCATTAAATGCCCTTTTTTGAACTCAAAATGACTAAAGGGACTAAAATGACTAAGGACCAAGGCTAGTATAACATTAAATGACATTAATTAACCTATAAAACACCTTTTGACAAATGTATTTAGACCCTTGAAACACCTAAAATTCATGTTTTTTACCTAGGGGTGCCCCAATTTGACCTAAAAGTCACATTTGGTCAATAGAGGTTATACTAGAAGTCAAGGCCAAAGTAGAAGAAGACAAAAAATGACAAGATGTAGATGCATAAACAAAGAAGGCTTTAGAGGATGACACTCTCACCTAGTAGTGAGATGATGAAGTTGAGAGGAAAAATAAAGAAGAAGGAGGAGGAGGAGGAGGAGGAGGAGGAGGAGGAGGAAGAGAAGGAGGAGAAGGAGGAGGAGGAGCAGGAGCAGAAGAAGAAGGAGAAGAAGAAGAAGAAGAAGAAGAAGAAGAAGCAACAGTAGCAAGAGCAGGAGCAGGAGCAGGAGGAGGATGAGGAAGAGCAAGAGGAGTAAGAGGAGGAGGAGGAAGAGGAGGAGGAGAAGGAGGAGGTGCAAAAAGAGTAGGAGGAGGAGAAGGAGAAGGAAAAGGATAAGGAGAAGGAGAAGGAGAATGAGCAGGAGGAGAATGAGTAGGAGGAGAAGGAGTACAAGTAGAAGGAGGAGGAGGAGGAGGAGGAGGAGGAGGATAAGGAGGAATAGGAGGAGGAGGAGAAGGAGGAGGAGAAGAAGGAGGAGGTTCAGGAGGAGGAAGAAGGAGGATCAGGAGGAAGGAGTAGGAAGAGGAAGAATGAGGAGGAGGAGGAAGAAAGAGTAGAAGGAGCAGGAGGAGTAGGAAGAAGGAGGAAGAGGAGAAGGAGAAGGATAAGGAAAAGGAAAAGGAGGAGGAGGAGGAGAAGGAGGAGGAGGATTATGAGGAGGAAGAAGGAGGAGTAGGAGGAAGAAGGATTAGGAGGAAGAAGGAGCAGGAGGAGGAAGAAGGAGCAGGAGGAAGAAGAAGGAGCATAAGGAGGAGAAGGAGGAGGATCAGGAGGAGAAGGATCAGAAGTAGAAGGAGGAGGAGGAGGAGGATAAGGAGAAGGAGAAGAAGGAGGAGGATTAGGAGGAGGAAGGAGGAGTAGGAGGAAGAAGGAAGAGGAGGAGGAAGAAGGAGTAGAAGGAGCAGGAGGAGTAGGAGTAGGAGAAGGAGAAGGAGAAGGAAAAGGAGAAGTAGAAGGAGAAAGAGGAGAAGGAGCAGGAGCAGGAGGAGAAGGAGTAGAAGCAAGAGGAGGAGGAGGAGGAGGAGGAGGAAAAGGAGAAGGAGAATAAGGAGGAAGAGCAAGAGGAGGAATAAGGAGGAGTAAGAGGAAGGAGGAGTAGGAGGAGGAAGAAGGAGGAAGAAGGAGTAGGAGGAGCAGAAGGAGCAGGAGGAACAGGAAGAAGGAGGAGGAGGAGAAGGAGGAGGAGAAAGAGAAGGAGGAGAAGGAGGAGGATAATAAGAAGGAGGAGGAGGAGAAGGAGGAGGAGGAGGAGGAGGAGAAGGAAGGAGAAGAAGGAAGGAGAAGAAGGAGAAGAAGAAGAAGAAGAAGAAGGAAGAGGAGGAGGAGGAGGAGGAGGAGGAGGAAGAGGAGAAAAAGAAGGAGAAGAAGGAGGAGGAGGAGGAGGAGGAGGAGGAGGAGGAGGAGAAGAAGAAGAAGAAGAAGAAGAAGAAGAAGAATAAGAAGAAGAAGAAGAAGAAGAAAAAGAAGAAAACTTCTGTAATTAATAGGCTCAAGCACAAGAGGAACAAGTGCATGTAGTCAAGGCATAGGTTGATCTAGAGGCATAGGCATATGTAAAGGCCAAATAAGACAATTTTGGTATTATTTAAGAGTATAAAAAGGAAGAACATGTGAAAAAATAATATTTGGGGGAATAGGAAAAGAAGAAATCCGAGGAATAAGAATACAAAAATAAAGCAGTTTAGGAAGCAAAGAGAAATAGGATGGAGATGTTGTGAAATAACTTAAGAATAAAGAATATGTAAAGGTATAGCAATAAAAAGTGTCTAAGTAATAGAAAAAAGATGGGTTTGAACAATCATTACAAGAAGAAAACAAATATATAGCTACAACAAGTGAGCAACAACTGGCCTTGCCTTTGGAAGGAGTCTGGCTCTAGGATGTTCTAACTATGGGTGATTGGTGCACCACCTTTTACCCTCTAATTATGACCATGCCACAACCTGATCATTTAGATATTGTATTAATTTTGGAATCCTTCCCACTTCATTATGAAACATCATTATATGTTTATAGGTTACTATTGAAGTAGTTGGAGGGTGATGTGACATTCTAAGAGTCCATCTCACATAAGGCCACCTCATTGGAGCAATAGGTCAATCAAACTAAGTCTGATAACATCGATTTGAAGACCTAAATTGAAGAATTTGTATGAATAATAAAGGATATTATAAAAATTTGGTCACTTAAGCAATCAAGGACCAAGTTATGTCCAACCAGTGTAGACTCAAGACACTTATCTCTGAGTTAACAAAATATTGGTGCATAGTGTAGAAACTATGTGTATTGGAAACATTAGGATATTATTTAAAGCCTAAGGAATCCAAAATAATCACTCTTCTAGAGTAATATTAAGTTATTATTTATGTTTTTATAGTTTAAGCCCAACAGGTCACATGTATCTTGCTTGACTGGAAGTAGAAGTTGGATACTATATTAACTAGTTCAAACACAGACTTTGCAAAGGCTGCCAAAACTAAAGACCCCATGGTAAGCCATAGTAAAATTATGGAGAATAAGGATATAAAAATCCAATAATAATTAAATTCTATGGATAATGTCCATGTCAAACTTTTGGAATGGCAGAGCCAACTATTGCATAGTTTTTTTACAGACCTCCAAGCTCAAAGACACACAAACAAGATAGAGTAGCTAAGTGGAGAGAATAATAAAGGGTTGTGAATACCAAGGATATATTGAGAAAAATTAATGATGTATAACTCAAGTATATAATTTGATACCATGCTCTGTTATGTACCCTAATGAATTTGATACAAGAAGTGATGTTTGATTAAAACACATATAAAATAGATCTGACTCCTTTCACTAGCTTAATTATGTAGATTATGATTACATCTACCTATAGGTTGCCTTCATAGCTCTATTAGATCATCACACAATGTAAGGATTCTCAATCCCATTCCAAGGAATCTTCTATTTAACTTTCATCTACATTCATGCTGCCACATTTGAGTTAAGTACTACGCAGACTATAAATTTTGAAAATTTTGTATTGTGGAAGACTTAGTAAGATAAGCGGATTTAGGTTGGTTGATAACCCATAAATGGTAGCCACCTAGTTATTATATCCTATGGAAACCCCAAAAATGGTGGTAGGTTGGTACACTACTTAGTTAAAAACTCAAAAGGGTGTGTAAGTAGTGTGTAAGAGGTAAAAACTAGAAACAACACCTTAAGTAATTATTGTGATTCTTACTGGTCCAACCATTTCTTCAGCTCCCTATAACTTGTGCATTCTTAGATATACAACATTGTCTTGGATGAGACATAATTTTAAGTTCAATAAAAAGTTGTTATAATAATTTAGATTGTAAATATTCATAGGATATTTATCTAATATTCATGCATTATGCACTTATTTTATCATTGTATAGATTATTTTATCTTATCATCATGAGTTGTAATAAGCTAGAATATGAAGAGACTCTACTTTTGGTGCCATGTATGAGAATATGATTAACATTCATAGATTTGAAATGTCTATATATAATTTTTTTTTGTAATAATAAGAGGGTTCCACTATTATAAGAAATCAATAGAGATTATTTAGTTATGGTTAGCTGTATGATTTTTTGTTATGTTCCTTGCGTGTGCTCTCATTTGTAATGTCTTGGTTAATTTATATCTAAACTATTAAAAATGAATTATTAAGTTTATACAATACTTTTTGTTCTTAAATTACTCAATAATGTAAAATAATTAATGCAACTTACATTTTTCATCCAATTTCCTATATTTTATGATAAACTATTCTACATACATGAAGTATCTCATAGCTATCTTCATCTTGCTCATGTTTTTATGATTTAGTAATCTCTTCTAACAAGTATTTATAATAATTATTGTAAATCCTTATTTCTTAAAATGTACACTTGTCAAAGTATTAAATACTTATGTGAAATGTATCAAAAGAAAATACATATTCAACATGAATAAAAATTGGTTTAGTTATTAGAACTAGGTGAAAAATCTTAAAATTGGAAATATTAAGGCTTTTTGTGCCTATATTTTGATTTTTGTGTGAAAATTTTCATAATAAAATATCAAAAAACTAAGGAAAGTAATGGCATCCAATTCTAGTCCTTACTATTTGATACTATCATTGTCAAAAAATGCAATTTTATTAGTGTAGATATAAAAACAAGCAACTAAATAGCATAATAGGGTAGAATAGGTCAATATTTTGAATTGTTTATATATATAAATAAAAATTGAAGATCCAAGTGGAAAAAACATTAATAATATATAAGGGCTTATAATAATTGAACAAATTGATCATATGTTCAAGTAGTAGTATAAGAACATGATGTGACAATAAAGAAGTTATGCACAATCAGATTTTTTATTTTTTGAAATAGTTTGTAATTATAATAAGTATATTAATTTCAAAGTGTATGATGTTATGTAGATACTAAAATCTAATTTATGTATTAATATAATATTTTACACTTGGAAAATATCCATCATGGTTGTATCTTGAAGTTATAGACCTCTCCACTGTCAAAAATCTCACATTCACCATTTCTTTTTGCCTAATTAATTATCTCTTAATATGACCACTATTATTATTAGGAAAAGGCCTTCTATACTATGAAAAAATATCTAAACCTAATTATTATCCTTCACTACTAGTTCTAGACATTTACCTATTTTCTAGCTTCTTGGACACTTGCATCCCAGATAGATACCTGTGTCAATGCAAGTGTCCACTTTTCTTACAAAGTTTCCAATGCCAAAAAGTCATCTAATTTTCAAATTAAATGTATCCTAAAGGTTAACCTAAGTGATTTATTATAATATATTTTTAAAATGGACATATATACAAGATAAACCCTGATTCATTCCTTGCCTAGATATGGCATACAACTCATAAAGCATGAGAATTATTTCCATAAGTTTAAATCATTCAAAAAGAACCCATAAGCCATATTTACCAAGTTACAAACTAGGTCACTGCATGTCTATTCTTATCACACGTTACATATTTGTTCACACACAAGCCAACATGTATGGGATAACTACATAAGTCTAAGGCCCTCTTCAAAGTATTGGATATTTAGGTATTTCCCATTGACAAATGGGTCAATGGGACATCTTGACATCATGATCCCACTAGCCCATTTTTCTCACACTCACTACAAGGATGAATAAGCTAGGGTTTAACCAATTTAAAAATAATAACATGTGTATGTGAGATGAAGACATCATAAAAAAGGTGTCAAACACCCCAGAAGGGTCTAGTTGGTTACATCCAAATATATTCAATAATTTATACAAGATACATGTATCAAAGTCAAACACCTATGTTGATACAAATGTCTATATCCAATGCAAGTGTCTGAGGCCACAAAAATAATATTTCAAAAATCTAATGACTATTTTAGTATCATCTTGCAGTCCACTTCCATTTTATTATAGGTTAAACCTATATGAGCATAATAAAATAGATAAGTATCATTATTCCCAATTCATTATAATATCTATCAATAGTTTTACTTTACTATTTTTAATAGTATCAGTTGTATAAATTTATAATATTATTTATTTAAGTGTAATTAATTGACCTACTCATTAGGTTAGTTCATAATCCTTTTGAAAAATCTAATCTAATACCCCTTAACCCTATATACCCCTTATTATCTAAATTTAGGGTTAAATTTTTGGTGAACCCAATTATTGTTCTCAAAACCCTAGATCAACCTAGGGTTACCTATTTTTCTTTCTCTAATTTTTGGTTTCTAAACTACAAATATTATAAAATCATATTTGTTTTTATTTTAAAGGAATTAATTATAGATGCATGTCTCATTCAATTCCTTTTCCAATATTTCATAGTGTCCCTTATTTTTTATTGTTCCTACATGGATAAATTAACCAAAAACCTAAGAAAGGATAAAAATAAAATTTATTTCTACAACTCCTTTTACAATGTTATAGAGCCAATATATAGACACCAATGTGCATGTTCCTATCCCTTTGTTCCACCTAGATACTATTCAAATGATAGCTACCATCCCACACACATTATTTACCCATAACTTATATTGGATTATATTTCCCATGTTGTCACAACTCAAAAAGGTAAAGGTGCCCAACTTATCCCACCACTTGTTACTACACAAAAGGTTCCTCTTAAGCCTAGACTTGCTATCAATTCAAAAGGATATGATATTATTGACCAATCGAGTAACATACATGTTAAAATTCCAATCCTTGAACTCTTATATCAAATTACTATTTACAATGATATTTTATACAAAGCATTACATGACACCCAAGTACCAAATGGTAGTGAACCGACCTATTTTATAGATATTATGAAATCTCTCAAAAATAATTCAAATATTATTATCTTTTAGCCATAATATTTACCATTAAAATGTCTTCTTCATTAAAATTTACATTTGTTCATACAAGTGTGTATCCTTCACAATCGAATCAAAAGAGTCTTAGTTGATAATGGTTTGGGCCTCAATATTTATGGCATGGATTTCATAGTCACCATGGGTATTAGCACAAATCTTATTTAAAAATCAAATATGCATATCAAAGGATTTGATAGTTCACATAGCCCTTCAGTTTACCAAATCACATTAAATATGCCATTGGGAAAAAAATTAGTTCCAACTACATTCCAAGTAATATCTTAGTCATTGCATTATAACTTATTTTTAGATAGACCATGGATACATACCATGGAATCCATCCCATCTACATTACATAGTTGTGTGAAATTTATACATTATGGGATATTATTCACCATGTTTACTGATGATGAACCCTTCAAGTTTTGCAAACTGATACATTATCACATATAAGGGATACCTAAAGTGGTACCACCTCAACATTGTATTCCAATTGAAAATATGCATACATATGAAATGGGGGAGTCAAACACAATGAATCCTTTAAATCAATAAAAAAATTAAAGAACTAATCACTCAAGTGCACATGGATGTACATCAAGAATAAGAACCATTACCAAATGAGATAATGTCACCAAAACAATAATAAAATACAACATTTGATCTTGTTTTATTGGTTAAAATTGAGTAGTAAGATGAAAAAGTTACATATTAATATAATAGTGATGATGAACTTCCTCATAACATGACTGATGAATAATTGAAAAAAAATAGTTTTGATCCACTTCAACATCTTTTTTATAACATATTGACACCTCCAAATCCTAGTACATATAAATTAAATTTATCACTAAAGGATACAAAACTACATCTAGATAAAGTTAGGATAAAAATAACAGATGCATATGTGAATGTTATTATTCAACCCATCCCTCTTGGCTAGAAAAATTAAGCCAACATTATAAGGGACCAATGTAAATAAACCATGTGAACAATATGGAGTCATCTAAAAACATCCATAATATATTATCAAAGTAAGATATTCCATATTTAATTATTCCTATGCTACTTGAGCATAGCATGATATTTTTACCTACTAATAGACAAAATTTTGGAATCAAACTCATTCCTAAAAGGGATCACTATATTTTTCTTACCATAAAATCACTAGACATAATACTAATCAATGTGAAACATTTCAAAACTATATTAATAAATGCAAAGGTGATGGGCACACATAATTTATGCTCGAGTTAAAAAATGACTAAATACTTCCAATATTTCCACACAAAAGCAATCTGAAAAGAGACAAAGACATGAAAATTTAACAATTACCATAAACATTAATGGTGTCTCCTAGCACATTTGCAAATTGATACAAATAATTTTGACACTATTTTTAATTTATCATACTTACCTACATTCAAGATTATTATCGAATAAGTACAACATTGTTCTATTTTTCATGAATCCCTTAGATATATTTAGTTACCCATAGCATGTAGACATAAATTCATAAATAGCACCATCTGGGTAATGGATACAAAACCATATCTCACATTTTTTTGGATAATATTGAACAATATAAATTAAATAAATAATTGATACCCTTTATATATGTCTTGCTTACAAATTCCAAAAGAAACTAATCTGCATATTACAGGGTGTAAAAAATGATAAATCTATAGTAACAACATATGAAATTCCCTTACAAGATGATATTAAATCACTCAAAGTGATGTGGCGTAAACATTTTTGGTAAAATTATGATCTTAAAAAACCATCAGATTGTAATTAATATTTTGAGTGGGAGGAATAATCTCATTGAATTTAAAGCTTCACAAATACAAAAAAAATCATATTCCAAAAATGCCCAAAACATTCAAATAATTCAAAAATATAAAAAATCAACATGTTCCTAGTTATACTATTTATTATACATATGTTGTTTTATATATGTTAGTAGATAGCATATCACTCCTTTAAATGTGTTAATGGGGACAAAAATGGTTCCAAATACATTCCAAGTAATGTCTCAGTCATTTCATTGTAACTTAATTTTGGGTAAACCATGGATACATACCATGGAAGCCATCCTATCTACATTACATCGATGTGTCAAATTCATACATGATGGGACCTTATGAACATGTGAATTCTTGTTATTTAATCCATCTTCTTGGCTAAAAATATTAATCCAACCTTAAAAAGGGACCAACATAAATATACCATGTGAATAATGTGGAGTCCTTTAATAACCTCCACAAAATATTATCCATATATTAACAAACCAAGATGTTCCAAATTTAATTATTCCTATGTTACTTGAAGATTGCATAGTATCTTTACTCCTAATAAACATAGATCATGAAATAAAATCATTACTAAAAAGGGATAACTATATTATGCTTACCATCAGATAATTGGACATAATACTAATCAATGTGTGGCATTCTAGAACCATATTCCAAAATACAAAGGTGAGAGACACATACAAGTTCTGCCTAAGAAGGAAAATGGCTAAATAATTAAAACATTTCCACACAAAAGAAATCTACAAAGTGACAATGACATGAAAATATAATAATTACCAAAAATATTTATGGTGGATCTTGAACGCATTTTCAAATCGATACAAATAATTGGGACACTATTTGTAATGTATCATACTTACCTAGATTGGGGAGTATTATCAAAGAAATACAAAATCATCTTATTTTCCCCAAATTTCTTGCATATATTTATTTACCCATGGCATATGGACCTAAAATGATAAATAACATCATATGGGTAATGGATACAAAACCAAATCTCACATTTTATTTTGTAAGATATTGGGCAATAGAAATGAAATCAAAGATTGATACCATTAATATCTTTCTTACTTACCAATTCTAAAATAAAGTAATTTGCATACTATAGAATGGATAAAATGATAAATTTATAGAAAAATTAGATGGCATTCCCTTACTATATGATATAGAATCACTCAAAATGATGTGGCATAAAAAATATTTGCAAAAGTATGATACAAGAAAAACTATCACATATTAATTTATCTTCTAAGTTGGAGGAATAACTCTTTACATTTAAATTAAGATTTGTAAATACAAAAAAAATCAAATATTCAAAAAATACAAAAAAAAATTAGCTTAATTTTATTTGTACTATTTCTTATACATATGTGGTTTTCTCCATGTTAGTAGGTGAAATATCATTCCTTTCAATATACATGAATTTCACACTTCATTTAAGTGTGATACATGCATACCTAGGTACATGATATATGCACCTATAGATGTTTGGATTTCCATATACTCACATCCTAAGTACATTAGGTGAATATTCCTCTTTGATCATGATACACCCAAGTTACATTATTCTTTGATCACATTCCATTATCATGTTTGAGCTTATGTACTTACACATGCTTTTATCAATGATTATACCTTTCACAGTGTACATAATATACTATGTAATTAACATTGCTTGCAAACATATATATTTAGGGCCTAGTATGTTATGTTCATGTTGGTTGCTTATTTTCCTTACTTTCTATTGTCTTGCATTATATTTTCTATTGGAGAATTTGAATATGCTCTATTGATTATGGCCCCTATATTTGTGCTTTCCTATTTTGACACTTGAATATGCCATTTTTTGTTGTATGTGGGAATTTAAATATGTTATTATATGCTTTATGTACATTTAACTTAGTCATGTCCATTTAATTTTATTGTGTTTAAACATGCCCCTTTTATGAGGTCACCTTGGACCATTTCTTGTTACTTTGCTTTTGAGTGATCTTGTGTTTGTGCTTTATTTCTTGTTGAGCTTGTACTACTAGCCTCTAGATGTTTCCATGATCTACATCATGCATCTTAGGACTTGATGTAATCACATATTGAACACCTATAATTATACATCTACCTAAAAATGTTACTCATATATGTTACATGAGCTATACATAGCTTATATAGTTATATTATCCTTTTGAGTTAAGGTAACTATGCAATTCTACTTCCCATCACCTCAAAATGGGGGGAATACTAGTGTGGGAAAGTCATAGATGCATGGCTTCCACACTTTCACCATTTTATATTCCAGTGGGGGCATGTCAAAAAGGCATGACTTCCACACTTATTCAATAATCATATTCTTTAGATTATAGTGATGTCATATTATGTAAACATGTTCTCCACATTTTACACTAGTTCTCAGATTCTCTAGATTTAGTGGGGGTATGTCATAGAAACATGTCCTCCATACTTTCACCACTTTTAGGTTCACCAAATTTAATATTTATATTTTTTAGGTACACCTTTGTGGAAACATTCTATATACTGATACTATTACTATACCCATATTTCATCTTGAGACATATATGAGGTGCACATGCCATGTAAAGGGCACCCTAAATTATAAAACCAAATAATTTTATATATTTAAAATACTAATATAGATTGTTATTATACCCAGGTTGGAATTTATGAACTGTTAATCAACCAATCTACTAAAATATTTGGTTCACTTTTGGAAGGTTGAGTTGGTTAAATAGCTCAATCTTGCCAAGATTATAATTTGGACATGATCAAATCATATAAATTTACTAGACATATAGGTTTTATTTTATTAAATAATCCATCCTCACCATATATATATTATGATTTTATTGAATCACTCGCATGCACCAAATCACTTAGTTGTATGATTGAGATGAAACAATCTTAATGGATATGTTGGAACTCACCTTTATATAAATGTTTGGGGAATTGTTCCTCCAATCTCAATATATATGTGCACTTGAAAGTACATATTTTTCATAATCTAAGATTTAATGCTTTATAATGTTTCATCCTTTCAAATTAAATTTCTAAAAGGCAAGATGATTGCAACAACACACATGTGTATTGATAACCTTACTCTTTCTACTTTTAAGCATTTCAAATTCCTTCAATTTCAAGTTTCAAATATTGATTATATACAATAAAATAATCTTGGTTGTATCTCAAACAAAGATAAGGTGTGTTATACAAACCTAGGTATGCATTTATTTCCTTTAAACTTGTAATTTCATTAATATATTAAAGGGGAGGAAAATGTAGATACTAAAATCTGATTTATGTAATAATCTAGTCTTGTACACTTGGAAGATATCCATCATGGTTGTACCTTTCAGTTATAGACATACCTTTTATCACACTAAATTTCACCCTTGATTAGGTTTTTCATGCCTCCTCACTTAGGTGATATCATGAAGACACCTTTAGGCTATGGGTGGCATAAATAATGAGGTAAATCACTAGATAATACTAGCTCCCTAGATGTTTGAACTTGAAACTACAACTAAGCCTATGGTTTGCAAGGGAAAATGGATAGAAATAATCAAAAATAACTTAACGAAGGAGGTGATGAACCAAATTTTTTGACCAATAACACACATTTGGATATGAAAAATGAGCATAGAGCTGACCTATTCATATGTTACTCTGAATCTACTCCTCTTACATTAGTATTTCAATATGAAGGTGGTAGATGATGAGTAGGTTAGAAGGGATGGTTTTCAAGAGGTATAAATGACACTAATGGAATATTACCTCACTTAACCTTCACAATATTACTTAAACACTCCATATGACCTATAAGAGTGAGCTCAAAATGTGAATAGGTGACAGAATGAGACAACATGTCAAGGAGAACTGAATCAACACTAGACAAAATCAATTATTCATGCATAAAAACTATAGTATATTCATAAGAAAAGGTAAAAAATATTGTATATTATTTCAGTGGATTAAAAAATGATTAGTTATTCTCTATACTCAATTTAAGGATGCATTACAATGCCAAAATCATGCATATATATAGAAGAGAATGAGAAGGAGAGAGAAGATGGGCATTAGACAAGCCCATGAAAAGTGTCATCCACCTCAAATAAATTACCATAAAAATTAAGGGTGAGAGAATATTTTTTAATATTTATAAATAAGTGTTTCTTTGAGTTTATGATTCCTTGATCAAAGTGGCATAGGATATCATCATTGTCCTCTATGTCTCATCCTTTCATTCATGACACTGTCCATTCACATTGTAGGAAGATCTATAAGTCTATGTTTGACACATGGAAATATTGGTCATGATTATTTTAGTCTTAAAATTCCATATTTTTATACTTTAATGATTTTATCATCTTGATGGGAGTGAGACCTGAAGCTCAAGCTTCTTCATATTGACAAGAACTTGCACTTTCATTATGTGAGCTTAGTTGATTCAAAATAGGCCATGAAAATGAGACCATCTCTTCATCAAAGGTCCAATAATTTATAGAGGATTTAAATCACATATTTCCAACCTCATAAATTTTTATTAAAGGATCATGTTGTCCATGTTTATCTTATAGACCACCTTCAAGGACTGACATGTAGATGCATTTGGTCTCTTAGAGTATTTGATGACATGATTGCTTACTACAAGGTTTCTTGATCCTGTTTTTAACTTGTATGTCACTTTTTAGGTCTTAGAGATATTTTAGGGAGACCAAAAAACCTTCTCCCATGCTCAAAATGTCCTCACAACTAGATAAAATGCTTTTACATACCCAAATCCTTGTAAATAAGCCTAAAATTGCCACTTCTAGGCTATTTTTCATACATTATACTCTCCACACACACCAAAAATGGATAATTATGGTACTATTAGGACATAAATAAGTCATTAAATTCATACCAAGACTAAAATATTTAATTTTAGGTCATTTTAAAGACAAACACAGTCATCTGGTCTTTATTAGGGTATTAGGAGGGTTTTAGATGCATTTCTTTCTTAACGATTGTTCATAAAGTTAAGGTAATAAAGTTATGAATAAATGATAAAAAAATTTAGTATGGTAATCCTAATAACACATAAAATATATATTTTTACTCATTAAAAACCTCCTTGAAGTTCCAAGGAAAAAACTATGCATTCTCAAGCTCCTCACAAGGCAAAACAATATTTTAAGGTGGCTTCTTTTCTTAATTAGTGTTCATAATGTATAGGATAATTGAGGAAAAAATAATTATATAATATTATATTGTTTTAAATTCCATAAAACCTCAAATATCCATTCCTTCCCATGCATTTACTCCATGAAGTTATGATCTTATAAAGATAGCTTATCAGGCATTGAAGGACTGTGGGAGTGCATTTGATGTTTATTTTATATTTCTTGATATAAAAGCTATTAAATTGTTTATTTATGATTTTGGAATGATATTTGAGAATTTTAAAATATATTATGACATGGTACAATGGTTAATATAAGTTTTTGATTCCTCAGACTCACTAGAACTTCTATTAGCCCATTGTAAGGGTTTATGGACAATCTTTTTGTGAATAACACTCATAATATTTATTTGGTACTTTATAATAATTTAAGTGAGTCTAAAACATGTATAAATATATTATAAAGTATTATTAACCTCATAATAACATTCATACCTCAAATTAACCCAATATTTTGCAATTTTTCTTCATGATTTAAGGTGCATGCTTGTATGTGACTATTAGGCTTATTAACTGTAACCTTTTGAGAATGAACCAATTGAGTTCATTTTGGTGTTATATGTGATTAAAATATGAATATAATATTCACTTTACATATTCATTACCTATAAAATCCTAATTAATCCCTTATCTAACCCCTATGTGTGTCCCTTCTCTTAATCTACCTGTGATAGGCCTCTAAGTGCTTAAGTAGGACTTTAAGCCTGATTAGGATTCTTGGTCCTCTCAATCACCTTGAAATATTATGAATAATTTATTATAATTTAAAAAACCATTTTGGTATATCTCTTTGTCTCACCCACATAAATCACAAGTTCCATTTAACACAATAATCACACTTTTTTATTACATCTATAATAGGCCTATAGGTCTTTATTTACACCTAATACTTATCAAAGATTTGAGAATACATATTTGGATAGAATATTATTATTCCATTAATATAAAATATTTATTTAAATATCCTTCATGGCTTCATCATTCGTCATGGGTTATAATTTCCAACCTGGGCTCACAAAATAATCACTCCAATTACCTCTTAGATGCAAAGTTGTAGGTCTAATTTTTCAGCTCAACACTATTTCCAAGCCATTCTTGAGATATCTAACTTTCCAAAGATGTTTAAAATTTTAACTTCTTATATATGATAATATTCACCTATTACAATCCCACACACATATTTCAAATGCAAAATAAGTTTTTCTTCTTCATAGGTTTACTCATAGTCTTGATACAATCCATCTAGGTTTGTATATTTATACTCTCTTGTTGTTTTCAGACTATAGATGGTTTGCCTAAATAAAAGAATAAGATGTGATTCTTTTATAAAAAATCTAATTGTAAATTTAATATAATTAATGTTATTTTACTAAATGTTGGGTTATTTTAGTTAATTATAGCACTAGTGCTGAAGTTTATCCCAACAAACTAGCATGATGGCCTTATCACGTGAGATTTAGGTCTTGTGCACTCACTCAAAGCATGCAATGAAATACTAGTTCTAGAAGTTTTTGTAAAATATTAATAAATTTTTGTCCATATCTTTCTCTTTATGTAGTTTTAAACAAGGATTATTTAAGAGCACAAATATACTACTATGATCCTACTAGTTCCAAATGTAATTATTATTATTACTACATGGATCACCATAATTATCTAGCATTAGTGACTTAGAAAAGAAAAAGATACCAATAACAAGAGAGTAAGAAATAACTCATATCCAGGTCTAGAACTTAGTGCATTCTATGATTCAAGACACAAATTGTGCAAATATGATAGCTCATATTAGATGCTTAATGAACCAAAAGGTAAAGCTTCATCATGTATTCTCCAAAGGATCCTCTTCACAAAATATTACACCAAAGGTATTTATACTTTTTTTACTTGACCAAGTGTTACAATAATTGATGTTATGAGTGAATGGCACATGAAATCTCAATAGACTAAGATTCATGGCACTTACAATAAGTTATTCCTAAAGACTTCGGTCCCCACACCCCTAGATCATCACTCTATTTTATATATTAGTGGCCATGTGTTCCATTCCCTGTGAGATGGTGAAAAACCTCCCATTAATAATGATGAAGTGTCCCATATGAATCACTCTCCTAACTACTCCCACTTCCCACACACTCCCTTAGTCTTTTTCTTTTATTTCGAGTCTAATGTTTTTGGGTTCTTTATAAATTTTTATCCTTTGATTGGGTCCTCTCTTGCTAGTCCCTTCTATGTCATCATCCTCTCACATCATTGTCCTCTTGTGCCTAATAGGTTATGTGCTATAGTGATTCTATGCCTATTATTCATACACCATGGTCTTCTTATGCCATGGTCCTTATGCACCATGTCAATTCCAAACCAAAATAGAACAACACTTAGTCAAAATTTCTTATCAACACTAGACCTCGAATCAACTTTCTTATCAACACTAGCATCCTTTTGGACATCCTCTAGTGTAGATAATGTCTTATTGACTTTTCCTTGAAGGGTTATAAAACATACATTTAGTTATTGGTAATAGTTATTAATGGCATCCTCCATTATCTCTTCATCTCTAAATGATTTTACATGCTCAACATGGTCTATTATTGGGAATTCAACATCAACTAACTACTTCCTTAGAACCTTTTCAGCTTGAAGTTGAGCCTCTAAGACTTTATTAGGGCATGTTAAGTACATAAAAATGACATCCAAAATTTGGATAACTTACCCAACTCTATTTAATTCATGCTTATAGATGTCAATGGCCATGGATACCACTATTTCTATCCCCTTGTCTCTTGGCACAAGTTGATCTTTGTATTTCTTAAGTAGTAGTTCAATTACAGTCTCTAGCTTTCCAATGGCATCCTTTTCAATAGGTACACCATTTTCAAGTGTTACATCTTCCTTAAAAAATATTTTGCAAAAGGTTAAAACCCTTAATTTTGCCTCTATGGCCGCTTGTAGCTTTTTATTTCATTGAATCCACTTCCTCAATGAGTGCTTGCTCTCTGAAATCACTTTATTATACATGTTTATAACCTAGGCATGTATTCTCTCTACAATACATGCATTAGAATCCAATAAAATAATCTAGCATATTGTTTCCATCCCAAATTTCAAAAATGTAGTGCTTTCTATCAATGGGGTGAGCTTTTAGAGATCAACCCTAATTAATTCTAGAAACACTAGAGCCTGTGAGCCCAAAGAGATGCTATCTAGTGGGATCTCAAAATCATGCTCCTCATTATACATCTTGAGTAGGATGGATAATTTATTACTAGTTTTGAGAGTCACTTCCTTAGGATAAAAATTCATCTAAAGATAAATTATTCTATCCTCTATGTTAAACTAGTAATGTTCACATATAGTGGTCACCATTCTTTCATCTTCTTACCCTTATGAATCAATCAATTCCTTTCCCTTCTGGGTTCTCATTCAAACTTGGCCTCCTCATGGTCACCAGTGGCCATCCCACTATCTTCCTCACCATCCTCCTCATTATACCCTCTTTCAACATTAGTCAGGGTATCATCAGATGTGGCCTTCTCTTGTATTGGGGAGGGATTTCTCTCAGAATCGAATTTTGAGATATAGATATACACTTAAGGAGACTCTTATTAAGGTACTTGCCTTGGAGGTTTTTGTGGGGTAGCTCTTGTGGTAGTGGTACTTGGGGGAGATGGTGGTGGGGGTAGAGAAAGTGAGAAGGTGGAGGTGGAGAAGGTAGAGGAGAAAGGGGAAGAGTAGGCTGAGGGGATGAAGGGTCAAAAATAGATGAGTGTGAAGGTTTAGAGTGAGAAGGGGATAGAGAAGTGTGGGGAGGGGATGGAGATGGATGAGGTGGTGAAGGTGAAGGGTGAGGTAGAGGTGGAGAAGGTGTAGAGGTATGGGAATAAATAGGTCTAGAAGGCTATGCCTCTACCATCCCTTCCCTATTTTAGGGGGCATATTGCCCACTTAAACTTGTGGCCACATCTGGTCACTTATTTTTCTTTAGCTGCAGTGATTGGGGGAGTGTTTCTTTATGGTCTCCACCTTGTGGGTCCTTACAGGGGTGAATCATGTATAATAACCTATGAGGTTTCTCCCTAATCAAAGTCTTCTTGACCTATATGTCAGTCAAGTCCATCTCCATCCTCTCCATATAGGTCTTCTTTCCTAGGTATACATAAAATTTGTGGAGGGTGTGAAGCTCCATGTCAATCCTCTCTACCTATAAAATGATAGGATACACATCATATATATAATTTATGGAGTCTATGAAGTACCACATAGAGAATGCATAAGCCAACTTGAGCCATGCTAAAAGATATTTGAATAGATTCATGTAGAAATAGATGGGGAAGAAATCTTATTTTACATTGAACTATACCTAATTTGTATCTAGGGGGTATGTCCTTCAGAATGTGTCACTCATTTTTTAATGCTGATTTCATCCCATCAAACCAATACCTCATATTTATCTTGTATGAGGGGGTGATATGATAGAGGCAAGTAAATGCCTTGTAGCACTCGCTAGGGGACTTGTGAGTGGGAGGGTACACCCACTTCAATGCACCCAAACTATAGTTTGGTACTCTAATCTCATAGAATACCATCAATAGATGGATTAATCCCTAAGGGAACCTATACTTGGGCATCTAATAGGCCCTCTTCACATCTTCAATTATTTTTTGGATAATGTATAGGGCCCAGTTATACTTTAGTCCTTATGAGACTTGGTGAGCAATATAAAGGTGTGTTATGTCCACTTCCTTCTAGCGATCGATCCATCTGATCTTGGTAAAAATGATCTACATTGTGACTTGAAGGGTAGGATCTTTTAGGTTCTTAATGTGCATCACATGCCCTTTCTTTTGATACATTATTGCCATGGTGGTCTTCTATATCTACTCTATGTTGGCCAAGAAATCAATCACACTCAACCCTGAGCACTATAGTCCCATGACTTTGCTAATTCTATCAAGGGTGATCTTCATTCTATGCCCAATAAAGTAGATATAGACCTTGTGGACATGTCAAAGGAGAAACTATATTTCCTCTATAGGTTTACCAAAATATGGAACCTCAAAGAGTTGGAAAAGTCATGTGGTTTCTAGCTATTTCTTAATTGTTAAATCGTACACCACTTGATTTCTTGTATTGGTGGCCTTGACTTGGTAACATTTTGGAGCTTGACCTCATTTCCTAGTTGTCAATGGTTGTCAAAAAAAATAGTGGTTGTTGAGACTTTGGAGACCCAGTTCTCCATGCATAATACTGAGTATGGGTATTTCATCTCTTCTATTAATAGGGAAGAAGGTAGAGATGGTTGGGCCTTCTATTCCACTGACATCTGTACCTACTTTCCTTTCTTCATCATTTTTTTGATTTTCTAATTCCATGCATATTATCACTTCTCCTTTTATTCTCTGTACTTGTTCTCCTAGGTGTTGATCTTATTCCTCTAGAGTCTCTTCCTTAATGGGAACCTAGTCTCCTCTACTCACATCTTCTTCTTTTGGTATTGCTAGAAATTTTCAAGTCTTATAACCTTTTTCTTAGGCTACATTACCCTTTGAGGAGCTTGAAGGTTAATTCATGACCATCCCATGTTTCCAAATGGATATATGGGTGTAAAAAAATTACTTTAGTTTTTTGAGATTAATCACTTCATTAATGGTGGACTTAAAACCTGCAACTTCAAAAATTACTACTCTTTCCCACCAAAGTAGAATTAGAAAATCTCTCCTTGATTGGGTTACAACCTATGTGTCTTGTCAAGGGTATAAAAACTCTACTCTACTTATGATTTTATTAGTTCAACTCTGATGTGGTTGCTTACTTTTTGGATTTGGTTCATCACTCATTCATAGCTCTGGTAATTCAAAAATCAATGCAATGCATAAAATGAATTTATCTTGCCTATTTATACGATCCATAGGGGGTATACCCTCATTAATCCTTCCTTTTACATATCACTTCATAGAAAAAATGCATATATTTTAATGACTATCATATTTCTAACCTTGGCTTATGTAATTAATTATTTAATGCTTTTGTCCCTTCACAACTTTGGCATGTTTCTTGCCATAACTAACCTCATCACATTAATGGCACATCCCTTGTCACACTTTTCTTGGAAGTGGGTGACATATGTATACCACCCTTTCATTGTGGTGGAAGATAGTGATTGCATTTTAAATTTATAACATATGGTAGGAACCTTACCCCTTAGTGTCTTAAGTGACTCATGCACCATTAATAACCTTTATGACTTTAAGACTTGCACGGTCACATATTTCATGTTCCTAACTATCTTGCACACTTTTTATTTTTACCCTGTCATGTGACTTCTTACCCCACACTAAAATAATTCATGGTCCTCCATGAAAACAACAAGAACATAAAAATAAAATAACAATAAAGAAGATTTGAGTGCAATAAAGACAACACTTTTATTGAAAGAAGTAAATCCTAATCTAATGGTATAAGCCTTATTGATTATAGAAGTTTAGTTATTTTTAAATGAAATACAGTTGAATCTAACTTCCATTATAGTGCCTTAGGAAGAATTGACCATTCATTCTTTATAACCAACATGCCCTAATAGGTCAAATGCTATGTATTATAAATAGACCATCCTAATAGATTTAGATATTTCCAAAGTGGCACACAAACTTAGATTCATACAATAAGACCCTCATTCCTAAAGAAAAGACTTTATTCTTGATATGGTGATCATGCCATGCCTTTTGCTTGAATTTATATATATTCCTAGCTCCAATGAGTGAGGAATCAGGTCTCATCTTATTGGATTAAAATATCTAAGCACACTTTCAAGTATGCCTCATCATCCAACTATCTTATGTGCATGATACAAAGGGATGACACCAAGAAATCTAATGGTATCACTGCTTCCTTTCCATACACCAAACTGAATGATGTGTTTTTGTTTAGGCACTTAGGTAATTAGGTGAACCCACAGTATTGTAGACACCCAATCATCTTGGTTAGTATGGCCAACATTACATTTTTTTTTTAAATTGGTACCTAGGATCTTATTGAAAGCTTCAATAGTTATATTGGATTATAGGTGGTATGGTGTTATCTTGTGGTGTGTGATCATGAACTTGATCAACAAGATGAAAATCATTTCATTCAAAAAGTGTGTACCACAATCACTATTGAAATTGAGGGGGCACCCAAACTAAGTTATTATGTTCTCCCAAATGATCCACATAGTAGTATAATATTTTATTGATGTTACTTTAACCTAGTGTGTAAGATAATTAGTTGTTGTAATGATGTATCGAGAACCCATTCCTCATCTTCTTGGAGTGATGGGCCCCATGAAATCAATAGACCATTTTTGAAAAGGTTCCTAAGAAGGCATGGGTTGTAAAGGCATAAAATCTCTCCTATTAATTTTACTTACATGGTGGTAGATGTCACATTGCCTAAAATATGCCTTAGTATATTGGAATAGAGTTAGACACCAAAGCCTAGCTAGTAGAACCTTGCATGTTGTAGCCTCTCCAGCATAATGTTCACCTTTAATACCTTTGTGAAATTTAAAAAGTACCTCACAGTGTTCATGTTGCATTACACAATGGTGAAACATCTCATCATGATCCATTTTGTAAAGATCACCTACTATAAGATGAAAGGGTGTGACATGGATTGTAAGCTGTTTTTTCTCTTATGAGGTTAGAGACTTAGGTGTAGAGCCAGTGTTTTAAAATGTTGTAATATCTTCTAGTTATTCAGGTACCTATGTAACTCAAAAGATCTACACATCAGGAAGATCATCTTATATGGTGCATGGGGGTTATATGTTCTTAATATAGGATAGGTGGTTAGGTTTATAGTTAACCTTCCTAAGTTTCACCATTACAAAAAAAATTAATTCTTAGAACAACACAATCTAGTGGAAAATCCTTCCATGAAACATTATTTTGTTAACTAGGTACTTTAAATCCTCATGATCTATATAAAAATAAATGGAGTGGCTAGAAGGTACTATCAAAACTTTTTCAAGGCATAAAAAATTAAAAAATCTTTGTGTTTCATGGTGGTATAGTTTCATTCATTCGGTGTGAGATTCCTACTAGTAAAATAAATAGGGTGATCTACGTGACGGTCCCCTAATTATGCAAGGATTATAACAAGAGACATGCTAGATGCATTTCTATGGACATGAAATGGCTTTGTCCAATTGGGGAACTATAGAATAAGATTAGTGACCAAATTTTCCTTGAGTGATTCAAAGGCTTCTTTAAAAGAACTAGTCCATATAAATTTCTCGTTGTGCTTTAAAAGTTCTTCCAGGGTGTAAAAATCTTGGCATAACCATGAATAGACTTTTTGTAATAACCTATGTGTCCTAGGAAGGTGTACACCTCTTATTGAATTTTGGGTGTTGGTGGGAGAAGAATCATAGATACCTTCACTAGGTTCACTAGGAGTATTTCCTTACAAATATTATGCCTTAAGATCACACAAAAAGGTGTCATGAATAGGCACTTCTTCAAGTTTAAGGATATTTAAAATACCCAAAAGTGCTAAATCATGAGTCTAAGATTATCATAATGGTCCTTAACCTAGATGTATACCATCCAATCATCTAAATAGACTTGGAGGAATTTTTGAATGAATTCCTTAAATGGTTGAACTTATATGCATGAGAACACTACCAGGGCATTTTTTAATCCAAAGGGCATAATAGCATATGAAAATGATCCCTATTCTATGGTAAATATCATATTAAGTTGGTCTTCTTCAAATATTTAGACCTGATGGTACCTAGAGAATAAATATATAAAGGATTATACTTCATAACCAATAACACCTTCAAGAATTTACTTCTTGAATGGGATTAAAAAAGGATCTATCAAATAAGATGCATTGAGAACTCAATAGTCTGCATAGATACATATGCATCCATCCTTTTTGATACTAATCACCATGGGACTAAATTAATTAGATTCAATAATGGGAGTGATTGCTCTAGCATGGAGCATACTAGAAATCTCCTCTTTAATGTGTGGTCTGAGATTAGGGTTCATCTTGTATGGTTATTTTTCCATTAGTTAAGCATCATCGACTAGCTTGATGTGCATCTTCCCTAAAGATGGGTGGACGCCCTTCATTTCTCTATAGTTATTTAGGAAACAATCTTGATATTCTCTTAGAAACTCAATTTTTTTTAAATATATATATTATTCTAGTAGTTTCCAATGGTGTCCATCTTTTTTTCTTTTTCGGTGCCAATGTTGCATTGAATAGTCTTGTTTCTCTCTATTTTTTTTCTAAGTGTGAAAAGAAGAAACTAGTTATGAAGGGTGTGGAAGAATACCTATTAAAGTGTGTACATTGGATCCAAGTTATTTTGGAGATATCCTATTTGGATTGGGAGGATGACATAAAAATAAGAAAACACTAAAAGAGACTTGTTTGTTAGATAAGTATATGGGTGGATTGCCTAGCATGAGCTAGATCCTAGAAGCAAAAGCTTTCTATGAGGCTGTCAATCTACGCACTTTAAAAAACTACGTTGAAATGATGAAATAAAAATATTTTGCATAAAAATATAAAATTACTTATATTAAAAATATAAAGTAACCAAATTTAAGATAATAAAGTTAAATTCTTTGCTAAATTAACCAAAATAAAGCAGCTAGTTTGATTATACTAATGCTGAAAATTGGTTAAGGCAAAGTTGTGGTTTTGGGTTTGAAATTGGTTTGGTTTGTCTTGTGACAAGGACTAAAGTTTTGTTTAAGGTTGTTATATGGTCAAATTGGTAGAGATAAATGGTGATTAATAAAGATAAAGGGGTAAATGGTCTAGAAAGCAAAGAAATAAATGGTGGTTAAGTAGGCAAGGTTATGGTTATGGTTCAAGATAATCCAAAGAAGGAGAAAGGTAAAGATGGAAATGGGATAAATTCAAATGGAAAAATGGGTAAAAGGGTAAGAAAGAAATAAGGCATAAGGGATAAAGGGATAAGTGGTGAAGAGGTAAGTGGGTGAAAGGGATAAGAAAGAAAGGAGGTAAAAAAGAGATAAAGAGATAAATGGTGAAGAGGTAAATGGGTAAATAGAATAAAGAGAAAGAAGAGGTTAAGGGTAAAGAGGAAAAGGGGTGAAAGGTAAATAAGAAGGCCAAAGTGTTATGGTTTTGAGATCAGGAAAGAAGAGACCAAAGGGGGATAAGGAGGAAGAAATTAAAAATGCAAAATAATACAAATTACCTTGATGTTTGTTGAAGATGGCTTGACGATGACTAGTTGAAGATGATTTGTTGAAGATTTGGTATATTTTAATTGATTGAGATATTATCTCCAAGATGATGATGATCTACTTCAAGTGGATGACCTCCTTAAAAAACCTGTAACAAAATTTGAACAACAAAAAATACTAATTTACCACTTTCCAACTTAACCTTGGGTGAAGGAGAGGGGGGAGGTATTTATAGCATATGTTGTGAAGATTCATGACAAAATAATAATAATAATAATGTAATTATGGCACCATTTTATATGTGGTGGATGAATTAGTCAAAATGGGGTGGGTGGGGATTCCCATTTAGATTGGTGAGTGTCCCATTTGGGTTAAGAAGTCAAAAATGGGTGCCCTTGTCTTTTCCAAAGTACTAAAGAGGTAGGTATCTTATTTTTAAGGTTAATTTCATGTGTGAAGGTAAATCACATGTTTACTAACGTTAATTTGAGGGGAAATTCACCATATTTCAAGGGGGTCCTTTTGATGCTTAAATGAGGACATCAAGCACTTTGAGAAGGGTCGTAGGTGGGGTATGATGTCCCACATCAAGCCACATCACTTTTAGGCCATGTTACTAGCTATATCACCTTACCATGCACTTTCCATGTCATCATGAATAGTGATAGTGGGTCCCATAGTGAATAGTGATAATGAATAGTACTTTCAAATAGTGATTTTTAATAATATTATGTGACTAGAATAATAGTGATTTAGTTATTTTAAGAGGGGTTTGTTAGGGTTTAAAAAGGTTTATGGGGTATTTAGGGGGTTCCGAGGCACTTAGTAATAAAAAACTATATGTGTGCAATTTTCTAGTGTCTACATTTTGCCCCCTTTTGTTATGTAGCTTTAAATTAACAAGCTAAAAAACAAAAACAAATAACTTGGTCAAAGGTCAAGGTGCCCTAAGTATGAGAGGAATTTTTTCCCTTGAAATCAAGAGTTGATGAGGAAAGGCCAAATCAAGTGTAGGTTTCATAAGCAATTGGTGGGGAGGCATTAGGTGGTGACACAAAGTAGCTAGGCATGTGAAATGCCAATGTGTGAAAGGTGACTAAGAATGGTAGTCAAGATTATGTAAAGACTAAAGTCACCAATGTTGGTAAAAATAAGGTCAATCCTAAAAGGACACATGATAGGGATAACTAGTCCATAACATTGGTCATAGCTGATCGAGTTAGGCCTATCAAGTCATCTAGACAGGCTTAGTGTTGGTCACAAGTATCCATGGTAGGAAGTGCTCCTATAAAAAAACACAATTGGTCAGGTCATGCATGAGATGGTGTCAACATTCAAAATTTCAACATGGTAAGGTTGGTCATTGTAGTCAAAATTTATTTCAAAATATGCCAATGTTTTGGGTCAAAAGAACCCAACATCAAGGTGGATGTGGTGAAAGAATGGATGGATTAGGTATGGGTTGGAAGGGGATGGTCAAGCTGACTCTAGATGCACTTGTTGACCTATGCTTTACCAAGCCTTAGAAAATATAACACTACTTAGATTTCTATGGTGACCTGATGGGTTCTTTCATCACCATCCAAATAAGTTGACATTGGGCACATTTCACAACAATGTCATTAACAAGCTATAGAAGGGTATTATTCAAGTATTCAGGGAAGAAAAGTATTAGAGTGAGTAAATGAGAACTGGAAAAGATTCAAACCTATAACCCTTGAGCTAGTGGGGCCCCAAAATAAGTAAGCACTAAGTTTTGAGAGAAAGAGATTGAGGGGCATTAGAATATGGAGTGAGGTAAATAATAAAAATATTAATTAAATGAGGGATAAGGTTGAAGGAAGGATGAAAATAAATCATATAAATGAAAAACCAAGACTGAAAATAGAATAAAAATGTCCAAATTGGGGAGTTGGAAAGGAATGTGGTGTGAAATAAGTCTAAAAGAGACAAAGGATAAAATAATTAAGTGGAAGAGGTGACTTATAGGAGAGGTTACTAGGTGGAATATGATGAAATAACATGTCTATTTCAAGGCATAAGAAGATGTAGTGTAGGAAGAGAGAATCAAGGGAAATTATTAGTTGGAAGGTAGGGTGCATGGGAGGGAGTAGCTAGCAACCCCATGTAGGTATCCCAAAAATTCCATTTAAAGGTGGTTTTAGTTTTGATTCTAACATCTCTGAAGGTCAGAGTAAAGGGGTTTAAAATAGGCAAGACCAAAGGGGGTGGGGAATTGGTGGATTTTCATCTTGATGGCTTAGTGACATTTAGGCTTGTTGGTTGATCGTATGAGCCCATAGTCTTGGAAAATTATGTTATAAATATGTAGGATCAGTATATATCTCACAATAAACCAAAATTGAGTGGAAGGCCTTTGAGGCCGTAATATGCTCAAAATGGGTAGAGGGTTTAAAAGCGAGAAAGGTGATAGGTAGGATGAAGGGAGTAGATGGAGAGGGATAAAAAAGAGGGTCTGAGTGCAACACATAGAGGAATTAAAGGAAGAAAGGGGTGAACATAAAGTAATGAACATAACCATACTTCATGCATTAAAGCAAGGGCATGGAGGACACAAGGAAGCAAACAAGGAGATGTACATAGAAATAGTACAACTAGTGACCAAACTATATTGAGTGAGAAGGTGGAGTGCCAGTGGGAGAGAATAAAAGAGTTTCAACAAGGTATGAGGTGGAGGTAGACTAGGATATGGATGAAGAAATAGGTAGAGAAAATAATAAGGTCACAGATAAAGATGAAGATGGAGAATGATGGAAGCATCCAAGCTGGTCATATAGGAGGAAAAATTAGGTTGAGAAGAACAATGAATGTCCTCAAGGGAGACAAAAAAAAAATGAAATGAAATGGAGAGAAGAGAAGAGAAGAGAAATAAAAGGTGGAAGATGCAGGGTGAGGGATGCACTAAAGAATGATAGATAAGAGAATTGAAAAATATGGGGAAATAAGTGTAACAATTGTGAAGGGTAATGGGAGGATGAGAAATATGGGAGGTCATGAATGGTTTGAATATAATTCTAAAAATAGA
This sequence comes from Torreya grandis, assembly GCA_037957365.1. Lineage (NCBI taxonomy): Eukaryota > Viridiplantae > Streptophyta > Pinopsida > Cupressales > Taxaceae > Torreya > Torreya grandis. The sequence goes on along the minus strand of JARHVA010000639.1, from coordinate 3,212,946 downwards.
CCAAGGAGAAAATAATTTGGTGATGAAAATGAAAAATAAGGAAATAATGGAAGAAAGGAAATAGGAGGAAAATGGAATGAAATGAGGACACAAATGGAATGATAGGAGAGTGAAGAATCAGGTGGTATTTTTACCAAGGAAGCGTGAATGATGATAGGTAAGGAAAGGAAAAATGAAGTAAAGTAGATGGTGGTTTTAGAGATGAGAATGGGATGGAAAATGGGAAAGGGGTTAATAAAAATAAGGGGAAGCAAAGGATGGGTGGGTAAGAAGGTGAAGAGAGAAGGTAGGCATCAATCAACTTGTTAGAAGATATTGATAAGATGAATGGGTGATTAGAAGATATTTTCAAGTCAAAAAGTGGTGAGGTGGTGAAGAAATAGGGGGATGAAATGAAAGGGCATGAGATGAAACTAAGGGATGAAGATCAAGGATGATAAGAACAAAAGGAAGAATTGAAGTAGGGATACAAATCATGGGTACTCACACAGATGCAAAAGATAAGTGAGTATTGAGATAGAAATAGGAAACGGAGAATGCAAAGGGAAAAAGGCAAGAAGATATAAGAAGAAAAGGGAAATTATGGAAGGTTTCTCAAAAGATGAGGGCCCAGTTAGAAGCTAGTCATGGAAGAAAATAAGAAGACAAAATGGATGAAAGGGTGGAAAAAGAAAATAAGATGAATGGAAAATGGGTACAATGGGAAGAGTGGAAAAATGGTAAAGAGTGGTGGTACACGTAAAGAAAAAGTATAGCAACAAAAAAAATAGAAAGTTTACAAGATGCACAGTATGATGGGGAATTGGTGAGGAAAAGAGAGTGATAAATAGGGTATGACAAATAGCCAAGGGAAAGGGGAGATGATGAGGATGGAGAAATAAGTTGATGGGGATAAAGGGAAAGGTTGGTAATAAGGTGAGAGAGATTTAAAAATTGCAAAATGTGGGTGGGGAAGTGAGTTTTGAAGCATACACAAGGAAAGATGATGGGGAGGCCAATGAAGTAGAGTAGGTGGTGGTTTTATGGGTTATACGAGGAAGGTTTTCAACCTTTGTGTTAAAAGAGATTGACAAGATGGAAGGAGGTAGGTGGTGAGGAGATAGGTAGAGAAGTGGAGGAAAAGAGATTAGGTGAGAAGGGAAAATAAAGTAAAGGAAGTGGATGAGCTGACCTTAGTAACTGAGCATTGTCTACACAGTCCAAAAAGACCTCAAGCCAATGTAGTTCTCCCAACAATGGGGGAAACACTTAAGAGGAAGTATTAGATGGTGTTAAAACATAAGGATTATTAAGAAATATTTCAAAGCTTCCTTGATGTAAGATGCCCTAATAAAGAGGTTGTTAGCAATGGAAATGAGTGAAAAGGAAAAAAGGGGATGGTAATTAGTTTTTAATGGTTGAGATGCTCGTAGAAGTGAAGCAGTGCCTACATAGTTTGTAGGCATCAGGTTAATGTAGTTCAGCAAGGTTGGGTGAGTGGTGTTTAGATTAGCTGCCCCAATTTAATGGACCACATGGGTTGGTTTGGGCTGATGGAGAAGGTTTTGTAAAATAGTGGTTTGGGTTTTGGTGAAGGTGATGGAGAAAGTGTATGGTGTATATTGGTGAATAGTTACCATAATGATCCCACATTTATTAGGATGAAAGACATAGATGGGTAAGGTAGGATAAATAAGAAGGGAATACAATGTTAAGCACCAAAAATGACCTTCAATGGAGCTAATCCAAAGGAGAGGTGCCATTGTAAGGAGCTTGCATCTTCTCATATTGTGTAAGGGTATAAGTATAGTGCTAGCCTCTCACTATGCGTCAAGTTTTAGGAGGTGGGTATCTATCAAGATCTGCACAGTCATGCTAGTGAAAGGTCATCATCATTATGAGCTATGTTTTAAGGGAAATAGTGAAATGAGGACCTATAAAGAATTTATTTGATGGATATGTAGATTATACGAGTTAGATAATGGGTAGCGTGGTGAGTGATAGATTATTTACCATGCATAACCCAAGAGCTGCATGGGTAGGTTAGATGAAAGGTAGCCATGTCTACATCCTCTATCCTAGAATTGATGACTTGGTGCTCCACTTAGAAAAGTCCCTTGTAGTATGGAGATATGTGGTCCAAGATATTGGTTATACAATTGGATTAGATAGTGATCATTCCCCTATTATGGGTAAACTTTTAGCTAGCATAAAAGAAAAGACTGCCATGTTAGAGCAAGCATTGCCAATGGTTGGGGTCTAACATTTAGAGCATGTGGTAATGGGATAGTAGTAATAGGAGGGTAGAGGGGATAGGAAGGTGAATGTATTATTGTGATTTCATGGTGACCTACCATTAGTGGAAGAGTTTCTACAGTGGTAAGGATTTGGTAGTTACCACCACCAGTAAAAGTGGCAGTTTGAAAGGCATGATTGTTATAGTGGCCCATGGTTGGAAGCCAATTTATGTCAACCAGGCCAAAGGTGGAAATTATGCAAATGACCACTAGGCCTATAAGGTTTTCAAGTTTATAAAGTAAAGAAAGACATCATATGTGAATTAGATGATAAGGGTAACAAAATGATATCATGATAGTGCATAATGGCTTTATCAAGACAACCAATCATATCGAGGGTGATGTCTCCATGTGAAAATGTAGGAAGATATGATTGTTTCAAGTGGGAATATTATTCAAGGGAATAAATGACATTATATGACCTTCTCAATTGGTAGAATGGAGAACCAGGGTATTGAGGAAGAATGGGTAGTTATTCTATTTAAATAATCATGATAAGGACTAGTACCATGATCAGATCATGTCCTTCATGCAAGCACATCTATATTCACACAATCATCATTTGAATTTATATTTCAAATGATGTTGTATGTCTTTCCACACACTAATATTATCATCTTTGACCAAATTGATAATCAATAACAAAAACAATAATGAATAGGAGTGTCATCCCCTGATCCTACACTAATATTACTGTCTAGCTCATGAGGCAAACTTTCTTAAATAAATGATTCCTTCTTCATAAGGTATGCCAATGTATGTATGTAAATTTAATTCTTGGGAGTAATCAAGTAAAATGATGGTTGAACACAAATCTAGAGTCAGTAGATAATTAGTCTAATTCTTTGATAGGAAAATAATGTATACATGTGTTTTAGGCAATGTGTAATCTGATGACTATGTATGTGTCATGCAATTCCTCACACCCTAAATAAAATATTGCACAATTTGTTATGTAAAAAATGTGTTGAATGTCACTGGTTGAATGGTATCATGATTAAGGTTGTGTGGATACTTATGATTTTTATGGTTATTGTTATGATTGGTATGGTTGTGATTGTTATAATCTCACTGAATGTAAAAAGAATGATTATTGTTGATGCAACACTGGATGGTAAAAGCTACGAGGAAAACACTAACCAAGAAAATTAAGAATAGGGCACAATGATTTTTTTTGACAAGGACTAAAAACAAACCTGAAGTGAGATCAGATTAATGAATATAAGCCCCTCAAATACTATGCATGAGTGGTCATTAGTTGATAAAAAAATTTCTTGATCATAAGGTGTCAAGTAAGCTCTAAATCCCTTAATTTATAGATAGTCTAAGGAAATAATCCTCTTCATAAACGATGTCGTGTAAGGAAATACAAAGAGAGGGAATGTGGAATTCAAGAGGTAGAATAGCCTCTATGCTAAAGACCAGGGAAAAAGGTATAGCACCTGTTGCGGTTTAAATGCTAGTGTGATAGGCCCATAAAATAAATGGGATGATGTGTCAATCCTAGCCTGAAGCACTTAAAAATTTAGTTAGCATTTTGAAGAGAGTTTTATTAGAGGATTCTACCTATCCATTTGCTTATGGATGGTAGGACAAGGAATGGTTGATTTTGATGCCAAAAGCATCGCAGAGAGCTTAAACTTTATTGTTTTTCAATGATTTGTTGTTATCTATTATGATTTTGTGAGGGACACTAAAATGATAGATAATGTGATGATTGATAAAATATATATATTTTTTTGCTTTGATGGAGATAATGGGGATGGTCTCCACCCATTTAGTGAAATATTCTATAGCGGTGATGATATATTAGTGTCACTAAGAAGAGTGAGGATTGATTTCTCCAATGAGATCTAGCCCCCACTGTGAGAAGGGCCAATAATCAATGGATACTTGAAGGTCGTGAGTGGCTGCATTATGAAAGTTAGCATTTTTTTGGAATTTAACATGTTTTTACATAGTCATAGCTATCCTAATTAAGGGTTGGCTAATAGTAACCCAGACATAGGATTCTTTTAGCAATAGCAAGGCCACTAAAATGTCCCCCATAAACACCATCATGGCTTTCTTTGATGGCATCAGGAATCTCATGACTACATAAAAAAGAGAGGATAAGACCATAAAAACCATGTTTATATAGGATTCCCCCTAGTATGGTATAATGAGAGGAGCCCTACAATAAAGCCTTTCGGTAATTTTTTGAGAGGTCAGGTAGAATGATGCCCAGGTTAAGGTAATTAAAGGTTTGGTCATAACAAACATTGGAAGGAGATGTCTCCATACTACAAATGGTTGGAAGGTCTTAACTAATATATGAGGACCTAATGAAATAGTGGATGGTGACAAACAATTTAGATTCTAAAGGTTGAGAGGGTATTTGAGATACAAGAGAGGCCATTATGTCTGTAAAATGTTTAGTAGATTGAGGCACTAATTGGATTTGATGACGGTCAAAAGATGTTAAGATATCATTAATGAAGATCATATACTTTTTTTAAATGTCATTTTTACACTAATAGGACCCATTGACTTGGTTAATCATGAGTTGAGAATCACCAAAGATAGAAATGGTTTTGATTTTTAAGGTGAGAGTGGTTTGGAGATTGATGACCAAAGATTTGTATTCTACCATGTTGTTAGTACATTTAAATTCTATTTTAAAGGATAGTGGAAGAGGTTCACCATGAAGGGGTATGAGAATTATACCTTCACCCCCATAATGTTGGCATTTAGAGCCATCAAAAAACATGGTCATTTGGTAAGAGGATTCTCCCTGAGAAAGAGTTGTAATAGACTCATCAAGAAATGTTAATGGAATGGGTTAGTTATCTAGGAGAGGGGATTCAACTAATTGATCAGTAATGACTTGCCCTTTAATGGATTTTTGGTGAAGAAACTCAAGATCAAACTCAACTAGAAGTATAATCCACTTAGCCATACATTGATTTTGGTATGGCTTGGAGTGCATATACTTTAGTGGGTCAGTGTTAGTGATAACATATGTTTTTTGATTAAGAAGGTAGTGACGAAGCTTAGAGGCAACAAAAAAGAGAGTGAGATAAAACTTTTGAAGAAGGGTATATTATGTATCATACTATAGAAGCATGTGATTGATATAGTAAATGGGTTGCTCCTTGTTTTGTTCATCCCAATGAACTAACATGGCACTTAAAGAGTGATCAGTGGTAGATATGTAAAGGTAGAAAGGCTGATCATCCCTAGGTGGGATAAGAATAGGTGGAGAAAGAAAGTAATCTTTAAGTGAATCAAAGTTTTGTTGAAAATATTTGGTCCACCTAAAGGAGGTGTCTTTCTTTAAGAGCTGGTGAAAGGGTTGGCATCTATCTCATAATTGAGAGATGAAGTGACAAATAGATTAGAGTTTTCCCTATAGACTATGAAGTTGCTTAAGGTTTGTTGGACTAGGAATTTATAGGATGGCCTTGAATTTAGTAGGGTCAATCTCAATTCCATATATGGAGATGATAAAGAAAATAAACTTTCTATACTAAACCCCAAAAATGAATTTCTTGGGATTGAGCCAAACATGGAATTAGATTAGTCAATAAAAAATGATAGTAAATACAAATAAATAGTCCTTGAAGTGTATATATTTCTTGAGGAGATTGTCCACATAATCTTCTACAATTTTATGAATAAGATTGTGGAAGATATAGGTCATGGCCTATTGATAAGTTTCTCCCACATTTTTTAAGCCAAAGGTATGACCCAATAACATAAGGTTCCTTAAGGAGTAATGAAGGTGGTTTTATATTGGTCTAAGGGGGTTATCAGGATCTAATTGTATCTTGAAAAGCCATGCATAAAGGATAAGATCTCATGACCTATGGTAAGGTCAACTAGTTGGTCCATGTTGGGTAAAGGAAAGTCATCTTTGGGGCATACAAGGTTAAGGTCTCAAAAATCCACACAAAGGCAGATTTCCCCAGTGGGCTTGGTAATGATAATAATATTAGAGACCCATTATGGGTATTCAATGGGTTGAATAAAGTTGATGGATAAAATATGTTGAAGTTATTACTTAATGAGAAGAGCTATACGAGGGTGCATTTTCTAAAGCTTTTATTATACCAACTTAACCTCTAGATGGGTAACGATGTTATGAAGGGTGATGGAGGGGTTAATCCTAGGCATATCCTGATAAGACCAAGTAAATGCGATGCTATGATCCTAAAATAAGGTAGGATAATCATGTTTCTCATTTGAGTCTAAGGATTGGCCTAGTTTAATGATATGAGGATTCTCCTAGGTTCCTAAGTTAATGTCAATAGTTGATTCATTGAGCATGGTCTGGTTTTTTAGAGGGAAGGATTTATGGATGGGAGAGTCTCCTACACCAAGGTAGGTGAGGATAAAATTGTCATCTTGGCACTAAATGCTATAGATGGTGGGTTAATTATGGTTGATAATTTCAAGGTGGATGGAAGGAAAGGTTTTAGTTTGGCCACCATCATGATATTTTAGTGGACCTAAACTAATGGTACCAATAAAAAAAATCTGAATGGGATGATGTCAGAGTCTCTAGATTGAGAAGATGTATTGGGAGAAGATGGAATCTCCTCCATAGGGATATCAATAGGCTTTTGTGAGGTAGGTTCTTCTGATGGTTCAAGCTTGAGCCTAAATAATTCATAATGTTTTTGAGTCTTGATAATGGGCAATTCATAAGGTCCTTATTCTTATAGGCCCATACCAAATTATTTCCAAGCATAACGGTGAAAATAGGTCCTTGCAAAGGTTGGGTTGCTTATATAGGAGAAATCATAAGGAAAGGTTGAATATATGGAGTGGTGATAGGAGCAAGGAGTGGTTGATCAAGTCCCCCATAGAAAAAGTATGTTCAATTGTTGGGAAGTCCAAAGGGGATGATGGTACCTATGTTGGGGTCATAAGAAGGGTTGTTTTGAAGGTTCCCATATTCCTAGGGAGTCAAAAAGGCATTTAAGGATAAAATTCAGTGCTCCCCAATAGAAAAGCATTGGAAAGCTTGTGTCAAGGAGTCCTCAATAGGAATCTAGGAAGAAGAAATATAATACACTAGTTAAAGCTTCATAATTATTAAGGGTAGAAGCACTTTGGGCTGTGGTTGATGGTGCAGTTGTGTTAATGGGATTGGTTGATTGTGAGGGAGATGAAGGTGGAAGAAGGACATCATTAGGCCTATAGGTCATGTTGCAACATGTAAAAGGACTAGGATCAGCCTTGATGATTATGACTTGCCCTTCATCTTTGAATTTAACACAATAGTGTAAAGTGGAGGGAATGAAACTCATAGCCTAGATCTAGGGGCATCCAAGTAAAATGTTATATTAGAATTCACCCTCCACAACATAAAATAGCTCAAGGATTTGTGAGGTTCCAAGTGTATTTGAAGAACGGTCCCTAAGGTAGTAGCCATGGTGTCATTAAAGGATCAAAGAACCTTTGTGATTTCAAACATGATATTCTTTAGTAAATATAGCTGATCAAAAGCATAGGAGGATATTATGTTGATGTTGGCTTCTCCATCAATTATCCCCCTTTTGATGTGGATGTCATTGATATATAAAACGATAAATAGAAGTGGGTCAAATTGCTTAGAGTGTGCTAGAGGTATATCAAAATCTTGGAAGGTGACAATAATAGAATGTTGGAGGGTCCCAACAAAGGAGGCAAGGGGTTGAGGGTCATCTGGCTAAACCTCATTGGATTATAGGGAATCTATTAATGTCTGACGATGATGAGGTGAAGTGTTGATCAACTCATAAAGTCTCATTTTCAATAGTGCTTGATGAAGTTGCTTCAACATAGTTTGTTTAATGGATGTAGAAAAATTGGTGGGAGGTACACCTAAGATGGATAATTTGGGTCTAGGTGATGGCCTAGGTGGTGGTGTTGGTGTTTGGTCTTGGTTAGGAGGCCGAGAATTTGAAAGATATGTCTATGGAATGGACACATTGGCTCTTATTTTACCCCTTTATTATGCTCAATATTGGGTAATCATGTGGATGGTATGGATAATGGGCTTAGTTGAATTGGGTGATTACTTCGGCTCTTTTCCCTTGCCTATAGATGAGAGTGAGGAGTCAAAATATGTTGGGATAGTGGTTGGGTTGGTTAGGTTGGTAGTTGGGCTAGTAAGGTAGGTGAAAGTGGTTCATCTAATGGAAAATCATCATCCTCATATAGATTATGAATAAGAGCTTGGAGAGTTTTTTAACTCTTCATATTATGTCCTAGTGTCCTATGGTATGCACAGATACGAGTATTAATGAACCAAGAGGGTTTGGTGTTAGAAGGGGTGAATGGTTTAATAGGTGGAAGTTTAATGGAGGAGGTTTTCAATAGCCTCTATAAAATAATAGAGTAAGATTCTTTAGAGGTGTTGAGGGTGTTGAGATGCTCATTAGAGAAATAATAACTTTCTTAGGCATTGTCTTGACCTTAGAGAGGGTTGGTGATTGGGTAGATGGTTTAGATTAGGTTGGCTTAGCTATGATCAAGTTAATGCTAGATGGTTTTGAAGTAGAGGATGAGGGGTTGATAATAGGTGGAAAAGTAGAGGGGGATAAATTAGCTAAGAATGATGAAGAAGTTGATGGCATAGGTGGTGAATGGGTAGACATAGAAAATGGCATTGGTTTAATTGAAGTAGAATAAGTGACTATGATGGTATAAGGGTGGGGTCCCAAAATAGATGGAAAATGAGAAGGAGGTGACATAGGTCTAACTTGAGGATGAGGTTTAAGTAACTTTTGTCAGGACCCCCTACTCTTGAAGAGCACAGTTGATTACCTTTGTATAAGCAACTAAACACGGAATTTAACCAGAAGTAACAAGTAACTAGAAATTCAAAAATAACACAGAATATGAGAGACAATACACAATTGTATTAATATTCTTTCAGAAGGAAATACAACAAAGAAGATGCCACAGTCTTCTTCATACTCCTCTAGGGCTCCCACACCTCTAGGGCATAAACAATAAATCTCTTCAAGAGTTCTCTCTCTCTCAATCATGGTCACAATAAACAACTCAAACACAGAGTTGTTGTTCACCTCCACTAGTCAATACCACTACTGCCAGTACCACCGAGTATACACACATACTCAAGTCCAAGTACACAACGCACTCCAAGTAGATCTCCCATAAACTTGCAACAACCTGTAAATCAAATCGATCTTAATTACACATGTAGATCTCACCTGATCTTGCTATTCCATAGATCAACCTGGCCTTGCACACCTGCTGACCTAGATCATACACACCCCAAAGAACCCTTGTCCTTGCCTCACCAAGTCCTTATGATTCTCCCAACTAGCACCCCTATGAATCTTCTACCAGATCTTCCTATCCTGTAGATCTACCTGATCATACACACTTGGCACTGTGGCACTATGAGGAGCTAACCTTGCTCTCTTCCCTCTAAAGGAGCTAACCTTGCTCTCTCTATCTAGCACACTTTACAATATAGCCCATGAGTCTATTAAATAGATCCCATACAAATAATAATTAGACTTTCCAATTACAATAATTAGAAACTGTAGCTCAAGAATAAAATTAGTCCTTAACATGCAAACAATCAGTTCATTAACAAATTGTTCATAAAATCGATAGTTCTAAAACCGCATAGGCGATCAATGTCAGCAGCTTCCTATCTACTCTTGACCAACGTCAGTTGGCCTGATCGATGCTAGTGACTGTGACACTCAACAACCTCCTCCATGTTTGCATATAGTGAAGCTTTTAGCTCCACAACCTAACAATCTCCCACTTGGAGATAAACAGCCGCACCTATACCTGTACCTATACACTATCTAATTTGTTTCATGGCTTGTATCCCTCTTCAAGATCAATCCTAAAGACCAACCAACACACATCCTATGGTGCAGCGCATGTCATCCAAGTAACCTACCACATCTAAATCTACATACCTATGTAGAGAAGTCGCTGACCCTGTATAACATGTTAACCTACTGCTGGTCCCTCTCAAATACCTGAGAACCCACTAAACTGCTCTCCAGTGCTTCTTTCCCAGATTGACTACAAACTTACTGACAACACCTACTGCTGGGGAAAAAATAGGTCTAGTACACATGTACTTAACCTCATCATGTGAATTGGGACAATTTTCTGTGAACTATCTATCCATAGGTGTGCTAAATGATTCTGCATCCTGCATGTTAAACCATGCCACTACCTTATTCACACAATCATCTTGAGATAACATCAACTTGTGATCTTCCCTATCTCTAAGAATACTCATGCCAAAGAATTTTGCTACTCCCAAATTCTTCATGACATACCATTGAACTAGCTTTACCTTTAGCTCAGCAAAACCCTGCATGTGTGACCCTACAACAAGCATACACACAACATATAGTAACATGATAATGTCATAGCCACTATCCAACTTGGTAAAATAAACACAATGGTTACAATGACATTGACTAAATCCATGCTTTATCATACACATATCAAACTTGTACCACTGTCTTGCAGCTTGCTCAAGACCATATACCCTAGCCTTCCATCTCACATGTCCATTCTCTCTCTTCTTTAACCAAGGAATCCATTCATCTTTTAGTGCTTTAATACTAGTTGCCAACTCTACCAAATCTCCCATTTGGTTCTCTTCCAAAGAATTCATGTCATGCTCCCACTATTTCCTGGATCCTACCTGCTCTTCAGTGAGAAACAAGTATAAAGAAGGAGAATAACAAATTTGAGGCTTAATTACACTTTTAGTCCTCAATATGGGTGTTTGAGACCCCTTGACAGCTTGCTATCTGCCCAAAATCCATTTCCTGGTCGACCCTGGTCTGCACCTGACCGATGTCAAATCCACCTGATCACCAATGCCAGTTTCTTGACCGACGTCGGTGTCTTCCTAGTCTCCAATGTCGGTTCCATGACCGACGCTGGTGTCCACCTACCTGACACCACTGACTTCTTTAGTCTGCACATGACCGACATTGGTACCTGCCTGTTTGACATCGGTTCCTCTTGATTGATGCTGGTAACTGTGTTTCCCTGTGAGTGATGACTTTTTCCCTGTGAGCTCACCTTGGATCAAAACCCTATCCAAACTGCCCTACTCAAAGTTATTCAGTCCCATCCACTGATCTCTGTCCATCATCTCCTCCATAAACACCAAGGATTTTCAGTTCTTAAGTTTTTCAAAGACATCTGACTTCCTCTTAAGAACATGCATCTCCTTCTTGCTCATGTGACCAAGCCTACAAAGCCACATCTTCACAATAGAAGAAGAATCAGTAATATAAGTAGATAGATAAATGATACCTACTTTCTTAACACCTTCTAATTCATGTGCATCCACTATGAGAGTTATTGTGCATCTCTCATCACCCAACTTTCTTGAAGAAATTAGCCTCATCTTCAAGACTGGGACCTGCATGACCTTCTTCAACACCCATGTATTGGCCGTCTGCAATTTCAGCCACACTTCCCCTTTACCAATACTTTGACAAGGCTCACCAACCCCTAAATAAATCTTTCCAAAGTCTCCATGGACCTTAACATGGAAAAATACTCTATTTGGGGCTGCATGGAAAGAGGCAATAGAATCTATAAACCAAGATTCTACTTTATCCACAGAACATATAAGAGCAACTAGTGCAATAATACCTACAACACATGCTTCTTTATTTCCTTCATGCTGATCTTCTACCAACCAGCAATCTTTCTTTACCTGGTCTTTCTTTTCATAACACTGTAATTGATCATTCTTGCCTTTGAATTCCTCCATACTTTCTTCTTCCATTGCTATACTCCCACTCAATCAAAAACCCCTAAGAGTGCCCTATAATCAACAAACACTTAACAAGCTCTGACCACCTGTTAGTTGATCCTAGCTCTGATACCACTTGTCAGTGGTATCAAGCTCTAAACCAACACCCTGGCTCTGATACCAATTGTCAGGAACCCCTGCTCTTGAAGAGCACAGTTGATTACCTTTGTATAAGCAACTAAACACATAATTTAACCATAAGTAACAAGTAACTAGAAATTTAGAAATAACACAGAATATGAGAGATAATACCCAATTGTATTAATACTATTCCAGAAGGAAATACAACAAAGAAGATGCCATAGTCTTCTTCACACTCCTCTAGGGCTCCCACACCTCTAGGGCATAAACAATAAATCTCTTCAAGAGTTCTCTCTCTCAATCATGGTCACAACAAACAACTCAAACACAGAGTTGTTGTTCACCTCCACCAGTCAGTATCACTACTGCTAGTACCACTGAGTATACACACATACTCAAGTCTAAGTACACAATGCACTCTAATTAGATCTCCCATGAACTTTCAACAACCTACAAATCAAACCGATCTTACTTACACATGTAGATCTCACCTAATCTTGGTATGCTACAGATCAACCTAGCCTTGCACACCTACCGAACTAGATCATACACACCTCGAAGAACCCTTGTCCTTACCTCACCAAGTCTTTGTGATTCTCCCAACCAGCACCCCTATGGATCTTCTACCAGATCTTGTTGTCCCGCAGATCTACCTGATCATACACACTTGGCACTATGGCACTATGAGGAGCTAACCTTTCTCTCTTCCCTCTAAAGGAGCTAACCTTGCTCTCTCTCTATCTAGCACACTTTACAATACAACCCATGAGTCTATTAAATAGATCCCATACAAACAATAATTAGACTTTCCAATTATAATAATTAGAAACCATAGCTCAAGACTAAAATTTGTCCTTAACATGCAAACAACCGGTTTGTTAACAAACTATTCATGAAAATGACAGTTTCAAAACCGCACAGGCAACTGATGTTGGCAGCTTCCTATCTACTCCTGACCGATGTCAGTTGGCCTGACGGATGCCCGTGACTGTGACACTCAGCAACCTCCTCCATGTTTGCATACAGTGAAGCTTTTAGCTCCATAACCTAACAACTTTACCCTTTGATCCATCTTGGTTGGTGGTTTTTTAGGTGTATTAGAGGGGGTTAGGCCTAATCTAATGGGAGATGGGTGATGCTAGGTGTGGGAAGGACACCCAAATTCTTGGCTGGTTTAGATAGAAGATTATGAGATGATCTAGGTGGAGGTGGGTGATATGGTTACCTCATGTCTTGGGGGAAATAATCGGTTGGAAATTGGATGCTAATGAAGTTGAGGATTTGATTTTGTTTGGGTATGGGAGCCCCAAACGATGGTAGGAAGTGGTTCTATCTAGGTTGGGTTATGAGTCTAATTCCAAACTTTACACTAACCAAGAAAAGGGCTTATAAATGAGTTTTATTCCATGATTTGTTGTTTCAAATGTCAAGCCTTTGGGTGAAGAAGAGGGGATGTTTCATCTATACTTGAGCTAAAAGGTTCCAAAATAATGGTTGCTTGTGGGGTGATTAAGAGAGGGGATGTTTGTTTGATCAAGATGTAGGTATGGTCCTAACTTCTTTATTTTTTAGGGTATCCATAATAGAAGATGAGAGTTCTAACATGTCACTTGGTGGGGTAGAGGAATGGATGGTTATATCAATGGCTAGTTTTGTGAAAGGAGAGGTGGGCATGGATATGATTTGATCAAGTAGAGAAGTGGGGGCTATAAATCCTTCTACTTGGGTCTTCGAAGGGATAAGAGGTGAATTTTCTTCTTTCATAGGTGAGGTTGGTGAAGAGGAAATTGGTATATGAGGCTCGTCCTCCATGGGTTCATTTATGATGATGTTGATTGTGATTTCCTCATGAGATGATGATGGTTCAAATTGATTGTCATGGGTTTGGGTAGGTGGAAGGATGGTTAGGTAATGGTTTACAAAGAATATTGTGAGAATGGTTGGGGGTGCATTAGGTTTATCAAACATCAATTCACCATTGTCAATTAGGTTTTGGATAAGAATTTTAAAATTGTTACACTAGTTTATGCCATGTCCAATGACCCGATGGAAAGCATAATGGTCATTTTCATTATACCACCCACACACAGGGTGAGAGGCGTCAAATTGTTGAGATGGCTTGATCGGTGGAAGTTGAATAACATTAGATTTTAGTAATTTATCCAACATAGAGGTATAACATTCTCCTATAGGGGTGAATTTTTTAGGGTGAACCCAACTCTGATTTTAGTTTGGTGGGTAAGAAGGATTGGAAGGTTTGTTTTGGTGTGGCTAGTTAAGGGATGAAGGTGGGGCAGTTTCCAAGACAATCACATTTGAAAATGTTTTATATTTAGAATTGGGTTGGTTAGTTGTTTTGGAGGAAGAGGGGTCATTAGGTTTAAAAGTGGAATTCTTATTTCATAATTTCAATTTATCCTCATCTATGGCTTGATTTTTGAGTTTGAATGCCATTGTGAATCCTTCATCAAAGGTTCTAAATGTTTTCACCTGAAGGGTAGGAGTAACGTGTTTTATGCATCCCCAAGAGAAAAGTTTAATGGGTTATATTTGGGGTAGTGAAAATGATAATTGATTAATGAGGCCTCACCATCGTATAATGAAGTTAGTAATTGATTCATCATCAAATTGCTTGATAGAATAGATTCAATTATGGAGAACTTCTTGGATATATTGATAGAAAAATGTTCTAAGAAAATTTGGGCGAGTTGGAAAAATGAGAAGATAAAATGTTTAGGAAGGGCACTATACCAATTTAAGGTAGTCCCTAATAAAGACATAGGGAAGGTTCAGAGAAGAAGGGCATTATCATAGGAAATCAAGTAACAAAAATGGTGAAATTCCCTCAAATATTACTAAGGATCCTCTTTCCCTTAAAATTTAGAGAATTTGGGAAGATCCCATTGAGGAGGATAAGCATGAATAAAGATAGAAAGGTTGATAGGGTCATTGCAGATTTGGTCATAGGATAAAATATTATGGGACCTAGAGATAGATGATTCGAGCTAGATCATCTTATCTAAAAGCATCTTAATTAGGTCAGGTTGGGATTGGGTAGTTACATAATTTGGTGGCAAGTTTTGCTGAGGTTGGGTTGTAGCTATGAATTGGTATGTGGTAGGAGGTTCATAAGCAAACACGTATTAGTATGTGGTAATTTGAGGTTGGGATAGTGTCCCCACAATACTAATAGGCATTAAGGGTTGGGTGCAAGGTGTAATATATCCCAAAAAGTTAGGGATATATTGATAGGAAGCTATAGGGGCTTGCAGAGGAACTGATAGTGATTAGTTTAGGGGTACATTTGGGTTGGTTGATGGGGGCATGGTTTGGGTTGGTAATGCTAAGTGTTTATGGGTTGTTAAGGGATAGTGACCCTAGTGCTAATAGGGGGAAGTGTTTGTGGTATGGAGAGTACCAAGTTGTAAAAGGGGGTTGAGGTTGGTATATTGGTTAAGGTGAAGGGAATGGTAGAAATGGGTATGGAAGACACTGTGTCAGCAAAAGGGGTAAAAGTGATAAGGGGTAAATTTGAGCCAACATTAGAGGTATTGGTTGGAGTAACAAGTGTTTGGGTGGTGGTTGTAGATGGACCAATGGTAGAAGATGAAGCTTAGCCAACCAAAGGGTAGGATGATGCAAAACCAACCATGAGGTGGTGTGGCATACCATAGGGTGGATCCATGGGAGGAACTGAATCCATAAAATTATGATAGGTAAGGTATTAAGATAGTGTTGTAAAGAAACCAATTTTTCTTCTAGAAAGGTGGCAAAATCTGAATCATTTTCAAGGATTGTTGAAGGAACCGTAGGTAGAGGAGAATGGTATAGTGAAGCATGGGGTGATCTATCAATGTCTAAAGTATAATCCATGGATGAAGATGAAGAAGAAGATGGTGGTAAATTGTTTTGGTTTTTCACTTGTTGTTTGGTGAAGACCATATGAGAAATTTATAAATGGATAATGAACCTCTCACCTCACATAATGAGCAAACAAAGAAAAACCCAAAGCAAACAAAGCACACACTAAAAGCATAATTAATCCTATGATGTATTTTAAATAACTTTTGGATTATGCCCTAAAGAGTGGAAAAGGGTAAATTGGATTGTAAGTCAGGTACTAAAAAATCCATCTAAAGAAGGTTTTGGTATGAATTTTGGTGCTCAAATAACTTTTACTAGACCGAGTACATGGCCTGTACTAGGGGCTTTCTCCCTTTACTTCATGATCTCACAGCCACTGTGGGCACTTAGCCAATATATAATATTTGTCTAGAGTTTATACTCTACCAAAGAATGCAGTGGGTCCTCCCCTTGGTGATGAAATTATAATGGGTCTTGTCTCAAATAATTTTTAATGTTTAATTTGTGCGTGTGGTTTAGTAGTGTAACATATGTGTACTACGATTAATTCATAATGCATTTAACTAATCTAGGTGAGCTAATAATTAAGAAGGTAATAAAATGAATGCACTCAATTTTAACCTAAAATAAGGGTTTGGTGTATTTTAATGCAAATAATAAATAGCTAAAATGAACCTAAATGTAAGATGTAAAATGCAACCTATCCCTAGGATGAAAACGTTTTTTTTAAGATTTTTGGAAAAGAAGAAAGGAAAGAATTTTTTATTTTTTGGAATATAAAAATGAAATAAATTTAAGAGAATTGAAATTTCACTAAATGTAACAATATGTCTAAAAAAATATTAACCTATAAGGGGTCCCACCAGGTGTGCCAAAATGTTTCTCTCCATTTTCTACTTTTTTCTAAGTGTGAAAAGAAGAAACTAGTTATGAAGGGTGTGGAAGAATACCTATTAAAGTAAACACATTGGATCTAAGTGATTGTGGATATATCCTCTTTGTCTTGGGAGGATGACTTTAAAATAATAAAACACTAAAATATACTTGTTTATTAGAAAAGTAGATGGGTGGATTGCCTAGCGTGAGCTAGATCCTAGAAGCAAAAGCTTTCTAGGAGGTTGTCAATCCACCTAACTTAAAAAATTAATTTTAAATGATGAAAGAAAAATATTTTTTATAAAAATATAAAATTAATGATATTAAAAATAACAAGTAACTAAATTTGAGACAATTAATTTAAATGCTTTGCTAAATTAACCAAAATTAAGCAACTAGTTTGATTATACTAATGCTGAAAATTGGTTAAGACAAGGTTATGGTTTTGGGTTTGGAAATGGTTTGCTTTGTCTTGTGGAAAGGGATAAAGTTTTGGTTAATGTTGGTAAATGGTAAAATTGGTAGAGATAAATGGTGATTAATAAATATAAAGGGGTAAATGGTCTAGAAAGCAAAGAAACAAATGGTGGTTAAGTAGGCAAGGTTATGGTTCAAGATAATCAAAAGAAGGAAAAAGGTAAAGATGGTAAGGGGATAAAGGAAAATGGACAAATGGGTAAAATTTTAAGAAATAAATAAGGTATAATGGATAAAGGGATAAGTGGTGAATATGTAAGTGGGTGAAAGGGATAAGAAAGAAAGGAGATAAAAAGGGGATAAAGGGACAAATGGTGAAGAGGTAAATGGGTAAATGGAATAAAGAGAAAGAAGAGGTTAAGGATAAAGAGGAAAAGGGGTGAAATTAAAATAAGGCCAAGGGGTTATGGTTTGGATATCAATAAATAAGAGGCCGAAGGGGGATAAGGAGGAAGAAATTAAAATTACAAAACAATATAAATTACCTTGATGTTTGTTGAGGATGGCTCATTGAAGATGCTTTGTTGAAGATTTTGGTAGAGTTTAATTTATTGAAATATTCTCTCCAAAATGATAATGATCAACTTCAATTGGATGACCTCCTTCAAAAACTTGCAACAAAATGTTAATAATAAAAAACACTAATTTACGACTTTCCAAGTTAACCTTGGGTGAAGGAGAGGGGGGTATTTATAGTATATATTATGAAGAGTCATGCCAAAATATAAATAATAGAAGTATGGAACCATATTCTATGTGGTGGATTAATTATTAAAAATGAGGTGGGTGGGGATTCCTATTTGGGTTGGTTAGTGTCCCATTTGGGTTAACAAGTCAAAAATGGGTGCCCTTTGTCTTTCCCAAAGTACTAAAGAGGTAGATATCTTATTTTTAAGGTTAATTTCATTTGTGAAGGTAAAATACATGTTTAATAATGGTACCTTGAGGGAAAATTTGACATATTTCAAGGTGGGGGCCTTATGATGCTTAAATGAGGTTAGAAAGCACTTTAAGAAGGGTCTCAGGTAGGGTATGATGTCCCACATCAAGCCACATCACTTTTAAGCCATGTCACTTGTCATATCAGCTTACCATGTCACTTGAAATGTCACATGCCATGTCACTTTCCATGTAACATGGCATGTCACTTGCCATGTCATATGTCATGTCATCATGACTAGTGATAGTGGGTCCCATAGTGAATAGTACTTTTGAATAGTACTTTCAAATAATGATTTTGAATAATATTACGTGACTAGAATAATAGTGGTTTGGCTATGTTAAGAGGGGTTTTATAAAGTTTAATAAGGTTTAGGGGATCTTTAGGTGGTCCTGAGGCATTTAGTCATCAAAAAATGTAACTATGCAGTTTTCTATTGTCTACAAGTCTAAATAGACCCATGATAAGGGTTGTTCATTTTAGGCCTTATGTCCTGAATAGTTTGTGTTCCAGTGATTATATAAACATCTAAATGGTTGGTGAAGGGGTCAAATGAAGTAGATCCTTCCCCTTCATTTACTTGAAAGACAAGCTTTTGCTTTCCCCAATGAATCTCTTCATGTTATTCTTCATCAAGAATTGGTGTAGGCATAGGAACTAGATGTGTTAAAGGCTCAGTGAACAAGTGTAAATATTCCTCAGGTTCTTGATGGATATTATATATGTGGTATTCCATGGGACTTGGGTATCCAAGAACTACTTCACACATGGCCTAGAGAGTGAGGCATAAGTCCATCCTTGGTGATGAATAAGAGAGTGATAAGGTCATGTTTTCCTTCAGTAACTATCAAAACCTGGTTCTCATATGTATCTCTTCATGAATATACTAGGCCCATGACCATGTACGTAAGGTCCCATATAATGCATGAACCCATAAGTACTCTAGTATGTATGTTTCCTCATTTCTCCACATTGTCTCACAAGTTTTAATGTGAGGTTCAGGTGCTTGCATGCCACTATAGCTAATTTTTCCCTTGACCTTATTGTCATAATGGAATATTTGGTATAGATTAGAACATACTTGAACCTATTACAAAAGTTAATATTTATGGGTACGCCATCATATTGTGATGGCGCCATCAAGAAGGTGATCTAATGACCTCATCTATTCATTCTCAGTGTCATAAAACTCTGTAAGATGTTAGAAAAATTCATGTACCTCTATTTGTCCTTGGATCAGTGGGGCTTCATCAATTATTTCCAAAAATGGTATTATTAGTGGCCATCTCATTTATAAACCCATGAGGTAAACAAACTTGTGATGTTATGGAGTGGGAACAGGAAGTTCTCATGACTATTGATGTTGATACATACTCTCCTAGTGAGATCATAGTCACCATGTCCTTAGTAATTACAAGCATTACTTGTAGTGTCAAAAATAGAATGGGTGTCTATCCACCATAGAACACCATATAGGGTTGGATCATATTGTTCATCATTTTGAGCAGTGACATTATATATATGGTTTATGTTCTCATCAACATTGATAGGTTATATGTAAAGATGTCCTTGTGCTTGATCCAATGGTATAACCATAGGACGTTTAATGTTCTAAAATCTAATATAATGTTTTTTAAAGCTCAAGTCTACATTTATCTCACAACACCAAGGTCTTCCTAGTAGAGATAGGTAATCATCATCTTTATCTAACTCTAGAACCTCAAAATCCACTTTGAATGGCACTCTAAGTATGTCGATCATGGGATTATTGAGGATCTTAATAGGATGAGCGTGAGTCTTATTTACCATAAATAAGACTTGGGGTGAATTTTGTAGTGTTAGAATAGACATTTTACACCAAACATCCTTGGTGAGGACATTAATTTTTGCACTAGTATCCACTAAAATATCCCTAATTACCTAGTCATCAATGGCAGCATTAACTAACATTTCTCTATCTTCTAGGGGAGTAGATGAACTAGGGATGTATTAAAACCAAGCATGATTTAAGTAGTGGTCTTCACTTTGTCAAATGATGTGAGGGTGAAATTAATTTGGTAGTCAGGATTGACTCTTAATCCAAGCATTGAGCTATGGGATAATATTCGCATCTAACATCCACTTACATAGTTCATAGAATTCATCCCATGACATAAGTCAAAGTTTAACTTCCATTTACATAACAACATGCTACATTACATTTTTTTTTTCGAGGAAATAAATCTCACCTTGAAGTTCTCATATGAGTACCATCATATCTTGGAGGACATCCCTTTGATAATAAGCATCAAGGTAATTTCTAGCTCATGGTTCTTCCTACTGTACCTTCTCAATTGGATTAGTTGTTGACTAGGTCTATCCCCCAGTATGAGTGGTAATGCTTACTTGTCTAAGTATAGAAATGGTCGGGAATGCATGAAATTATGGTTTATTAATTCAAATCATATTGATGCCCTTTTCATTTCACTCTTTGGTGATAACTACATATTGATTAAGATGCTCTTCCAACCAATGATCCTTTTTACAAAAAAGCACACGTCTTGTATTCTAGGTAATCCCTTTGATAGTAGTCTAGAGATCCACATTTGTAATAGGTTATGGGTGGGAAAAATCAACTCATCATCATCATCCTCTCCATCATCCATGGTAACCACCATTATCTTGAGTATTAGTGATTGAGGTTTGGCATGTGCCATGCACTCAAGTTTCATGGATATCACTGATCAATCGATAGTCATTGGTGTCATGAGTGTAGGCATAAAAAATTTTACAATAATTAGAAACTTTAGTGTGCATAACCCATTTTAAAAGAGGACAAGAGTGGAAATCATGCTCCTCATGGTATATTTCACATGTTTGTTTAAGGACCATGTGAATGTTCTTGCACAGGAAGTTAATATATGTATGTCTTTCAGATTCATAGTCTATACACCAAACACCATTTTGTATTTCATGTGAATTATTGATTATTAAATTTTCTAATTGTGATGCCATTAATTATATCTAGGTATCCATAAAGGGACTAATCCTAGTGTCAATGCTTCTAACCGCTTCAACATAGAGATTAGCTTTCATGGCCTTGTGTGGGCTAGTCAAAGTCCATTGTGATAGGGTTCACTAGAAGGGTAGTAACAGTCCTCCCAAAAACCATTATGCATGCAAGGTAGTGTTAATTTCAAAGGGTAGTTTAGATAGAAAGGTTCTAAAACTTTCATCATACTCAAGTACACTTTGTATAAATCCTTGTTTTATATCCTTTAGTGTTGCTATACTCTACTGCTCAAATTTAGGAATGTCAAACTCCTAAAATAAGCTTGTTTTGACCTGATCAAAATTAAAAACTACTTTTTGAGTGTTAAACTTTTGGTATCACTTATGAATGCATTCCAAGAGAATAGTTTTAAATTATATGGCTTTAGATTTAGAAGATGTGATGCCTCATGCCCTCCAAATCAGTTCACACTTATGGATATGCTCAACTGCATTCTCCACCCCTCAATATTTAGGAAAGTGTAATGTCATCTTGTAGTAGACCATGTTTAGTTAATGTGTTTGGGTGGGTGGTTTTTGGGAACCTCAAACCATAGTTCCTTAAGGAGGGAGTCCACTTCCTCCTATTCTACCCCTTAGTCCTCCTCTAGCACCTCTAGTAGTAGTGCCTATGGTATAAGGCATGGTAGCTAGTTGGTTAACCAGATTTGGGCCTATATTCTGTCTTTGAAGACAAAGTCTACTAGGTATCCCAAGTTGTGTCATATAATTCCTTTAAATAGGGATAGTGTTAAATATAAATGAGCCTCAACTGGCTCAATTTCAATATTCCTTACTGGTTTAGCTTCTAAATCCAAAATATCTATATCCCAATTTTGAATGTGTACTCCATCTAACTCAAAGGCATGAATGCACACAATGTTGGGGGAGTCAGGTTGGCTTAAACTTGGTTCTTACCATCTAGCTTATTTCTCCTTCATTAGATAGAAGTGGCATAGAATGTGGTTCAAAATTGATGGGGTCATTATGTGTTTCTATTTCCCTATGGATCCTAACAACACTCCTTGAGTTCTCCTAGTCTCTTCTACACTGCTAAATCCCATGTCCTTTGTCAAGCTTCATCATACTTTTATTTCTATAGTTCAAGCTAGCTAGCTACTGTTTTGAACCCAAAATATACAATCAACCTATACTCTCCCCTTCTAAATGTGTGGTTCATGCACAAGATGATTTAGCCATCCATTGGTATGGTTTCTAATCCAAGGTCAATAGTTAATTTCTTAATTTTGAAAGCAAAAGGTGTTAGATAGAGACTCCATGAATCTAAAAATAATTTGAATTTGGATTCTTTAGGACATGAATAGGTGGTCATAACATACTCCAAAATTTAGCTATTCTAAACTCTTTTCCACCAAAAGTTGACTGCTCATGTCCATGAGACTCCAAGTTGTGCTAGTGCCCTTTGCCATTTTAGTGTCCAAGACTGCCTCCTTATAGGGTTCCTTGATTATTTTTAGTATCCAAGCATGTAAAATAATCAAGATCTCTAAAAATAAGGTTTCATATAAGGGACTATAGATATTCTGCTTCACCCACTATCATGCAGAGATTCCTAGTCCAAAATACAAAACTGCAAACTTATCTTCAATAATGATAACCCATTATTCTATATTTTCTAGTGTAATAACTCAAACATTTTCTCATGACTATGATTCAAGTGCTTCAGGTCCTATAAATGGAACCAAAATGTTGGGTTATTTTAGTCAATTCTATCTTCAGCACTAAAGTTTATCCCAACAAGCTAATGCACTGGCCCTATCATGCAAGATTTAGGTCTTATGCGATCACCTAAAGTGCACAATGAAAGATTACTTCCCAAAGGTTTTGTAACATAGTAATATATCTTTTTCCATATCTTTCTCTTTATGTAGTTCCAAATAATGATTATTTAATAACATAAATATACTATATGATCCTACTAGTTCTAGATGTAATTATTATTATTACTACATGGATCACCATCATTTTCTAGCATTAGTGACTTAGAAAATAAAAATATATTAATAAAAAGAGACTAAAAAATAACTCATATCCAAGTCTATCACTTAGTGTATTGCATCATTCAAGACACAAATCAATAAAATCTGATAGCTCATATTAGATGCTTAATGAACCAAAAGGTAAAGCTTCATCATCTATTCTCCAAAATATCCTCTTCACAAAATATTACAATAGGGGTATTTATACTTGTTTTTCCCTGACCAAGTATTAAAATCAATAATGTTATGAGAGAATGCTACATGGACTATCAATAGACTGAGAGTCATGGCACTTACAATAATTTATTCCTAAAAAATTGACTCCTTATGCCCCTAGATCCTCACTCTATGTTATATATCAGTGGCCATGTGTTCCATTCCTTATAGATTGGTACAAAACCTCTGATTAATAAGGATGAAGTATCCTATATTAATCACTCTCTTAACCACTCCTACTTCCCACACACTCCCTTAGTCTTCTACTTTCATTCTGATTCTAATGTTCTTAGGTTCTCTATGACTTGTTATCCTTTGACTGGGTCCCCTTGTGCTAGTCCCTTTTGCATCATCATCCTCTCACATCATTGTCCTCTTACACCCAATAGATTCTACACCATGGTGCTTTTATGCCTGGTAGTCATGCATCATGGTCTTCCTATGCCATGGTATTTTTGCACCATACTAGTTTAATGCCAAAATAGGACAACACTTATTCAAAATTATGGGGCCAACACTAAACTTAACATACCTTAAACAGTCAATAAACCTCATATTCATCACTGAAATTGCATTTTGAAGGTAATGTTGTAGGTAGGCCTATAATTGTAATTGTTATATTCATCATGGATAGTCAAGTAGGGGTTTGGAAGTTTAATTGGAGCTGAGAAACAATATTAACATTTTAAATATATATTTAACACCATATTGTACTAATCTCATCAACACTAGAGGTTTTCACTTAGGAGGAATGGATACAAAATTTATTTAACTACATAGACTTATACATAGGCATTAAACTTTTTCATGCATATGATTTTTGGATTTAATATAGTGTAAAAGGAGTAAATTACTTGTTTTAATATTTATACCTTATTTATACTTTCTTTCAACCTCATTTATGTGGAAAATACCTCACACTTCTCAAGAAACCTGCCTAATCTTGCAAATTTTAGCAAAACACAACATTTATTACATTAACAAATTTGGACTTGGGAAAATAATATTAATATTTCCCCTTGGATTCATACCAATTTCCTCCAATCATTATTTTTCCCTCATCAATCTTTAAAGTACATTTAAATGTGAAAAAACTAAGCCTACAATGTTTTAGTAGGGGTTTTGACAACCTTAACTCCTTAACTATGGTTCATAAAGCATATCTCATAAAAACCAAAAATAATGCCTATACTTTCAAGGTAATAAGGTCCCTTATAAACCACAAATATAATTCAATCTAACTCTCTCTCCCCTTTGCATACCATCTTCAAATCGATTGGCCTTCTTGAGCCTATAAAGACCTGATGGAGAGATGGAATGGGTTTTATATTTGTTTAAATATTTAATACCTTAAAAATTATTTATTTTAATTGAATAACGTAATAATATACTTCCCATGCTTAAAAACCATTCAATTTAGTACTTATTTGATTTTCAAACATAGAAACCTTTTTGAAATTGCCTCTCGAGAAAGAATGAAACTGAACATGCATTGTAACTTCTAAAACTGACCTTATTTGACTATGTCCTACCACTTGCCACATTGAATGTGATTTTACGAGTTTCCCTTGTATGTATAAATCATCATTTTGCATTTGATCCACTTGACAAGCCTTATAATGCATTGGTAAGCTATGAAATGATTTTGAGAGGGCTAATACAAACTAATGCAAACCAATTATGCCTAAGATCACATTTAATGCTTTGATATATGAATTCCACTCTATAAAATTGTATTTGTACTAACTTAGACCTTTGTGACTTTTGACAATGAATTCCTACACAAGGAAAAGCTACAAAACAAGAAAAAAACCATAACCCCTCATTGCCTTAATTTCTCCAAATCTACTTTAATCTTTCCAATAACATGTCATCAAACTCTAATGAATGGGATTTATGACAAGACTAGGGTTTTTGATTCACTTTTCTTATATAGAACCTATAGGATACTCTAAAATGACCAAATATACTTGACTCATTACCTTAATTTCTCCAAATCTACTTTAATCTTTCCAGTAACATGTCATCAAACTCTAATGAATGGGATTTATGACAAGACTAGGGTTTTTGATTCACTCTTCTTATATAGAACCTGTAGGATACTCTAAAATGACCAAATATACTTGACAATACATCTTTTTATGATAAATATTTAACAATGGACCAAGACCAAAACTCTCAAATGGCTATCAATTTTTTTTAAAAAGTCTAGAAACAAAGTTTTCAATTGTACCCAATCATGATGGCCAATTTTGAATAAAATATTTGGAGACATCCTGGGATTTCATGCTTTTTATGCATCTAGACTAATAGCCTTCTTTCGTCCATTGGGCTATGGGATCACCTCAGCTCAACACAAACTATAAAAGACTTAGAAAACTGACCTACAACCTCTTGAGAATAATGAAAATTTTGATTATTTTTGGAAGCACAATCACTAAGATGGGGGGATGAATTAGTGTTTTAAAAAATTTCATTTAATTATGCACAATCAATCATGAATTATGAAAGAAACATTGAGATCTAGTAAAGCATAAAAAACCATTCAGATAAGTTAACACATATATGAGTGGGAAACCCTAAAGGGGGAAGAAAACCCACTATGACATATGAAAATGGAATATAGTACTATAAAACAGTATAAAAAATTATTTTGAGCACCAAATCAACTTGGAGCACAAACTCCAATAAATTCAAGTAACCACTTGACTAGGTTTTAGCAAACACCTATTTGCAATGAAGGACCAACTCCCTAAGTGACTTATCACTAACTTAACCAAATCATTAATTTTTATCACCAAACCTTTAATCTTATATTATGTTCTAATTTCAATACCTCTTTATACTCAACAATTCAATATTTCATTTGCTTAATTTGCATACATTCAAATAAGCCTAAATTGCCTTGTGCATATACTAGTCTCATGGTCACACACCACTTGGTCAACCACACATCTTCAATATCTTATTTAAAACACTTAATATGTATTATAACATATTATCAACATAAATCAAACATACTTTTAACCCATTTTGGTTTGCAATAACTCAATTAGGCCTCATTTCTTCTTTAGGTCTCATGGAGATCTAATTGCATTAGGTCTATCCTCTTAATGCCAAAACTTGATCTTCTTGGGCCCAAATGGATTTATATAACAACTAAAAAACATTAAAAAAATTATTAAATTAAATATTTTGACTTGATCCATTTTTTACTAGACCTATATCCTTTATTCATACCATGAAAACTCCTTTAAGAAAAACTACCCTATTAGGCTTGTGTACCTCAAAAGTCTATCTTGCAAAAGTGAAACTTAAAAACCCTTAATATAATGAAATTTTAAAAATTAAACATGTATAAATATTATAAATGACCTCATTTCATCACCAAATTCTTGGAACACTTCCACTCAATAGATAAAGGCTAAAGAACATCTTTGCAACTTCCTCACTCAGAACTGCAAATTCACCTCAAAAACCAGTCATGATGAATTGGACTTCAAACACCTATGTAAAAACTTGTCATAATTATTTATACATGAAAAAGGTATTTTTAGATATATATATATCATACTCATATAGAAAATTCATATGGTCTAATCCAAATATTGGTCTTGCAGACCAATTTCTTGACCTTATATTACACAGTCTTATCTGAATCAGATAGGTCATTTTGTGAGCAACTTTTTTCACCATATACACTAACCTAAAAATATTATAAAAGCATTATCATGACTTAAAATTAATAAATAAATCCTTCATTTAATTTTTTTCATCAATTTATCAAGCACAGATCTTCAAATCTATATTTTCATTTATGCCTAGGTTTTACACTATTTGTACCAATAGTTCTATCTACGATTGGATAAATTAGATGACCACATTAGAAAACTTTAAGGATATAAACTATCCATAAATAATCATGGACATGTAAAATGTGTCTCTATATTATTCTACCATCCATTTTGTTCTCTTGACCAATACAATTGTTGAGAGCTACAACAATTTCTTGACAAATAAACCTATATCTATGCATTTTCTCTCTCATAATATAATATATTTTCTAGGAATTTGAATCCATTATGAGCTGATTTGAATAAGATCTTTCACATTGGGTCCTTATTATGGTTTTAGGGTGGTTTAACATAGATTTTGGTGCTAA
Organism: Torreya grandis; assembly: GCA_037957365.1. Classification (NCBI taxonomy): domain Eukaryota; kingdom Viridiplantae; phylum Streptophyta; class Pinopsida; order Cupressales; family Taxaceae; genus Torreya; species Torreya grandis. Next base: position 3,185,213 of record JARHVA010000639.1, on the reverse strand, counting down.
CTATTGTTCATAAAGGACTACCCCTTAAATCCAAAACTAATGTTTGGAGATCTTAGCTAGGACCATTCCCAATCTCTCCTTAATAAATCATATTCACATGTAGAGGTTACATGTGCCAATAAACATCTAAAATTTCTTCTTAGGTCTTTAAACCTCACTCTATGAAATTGAGAAGGCCTAAAACACTAATTCATGCAATTTCTTTCAAAATATAACCTCAAACTTTGTGAACATGCCTAAAAAAAATTATATTACCTATGTCCATGCTCAAATATGCATACTTTCTTTGAAATCTGATCTTCATACCTCATTAGGCCAGGTAGGGTCTAAGATAGGTCTAGGTGTAGACTTAGTCTAAAGGTTTGACCTCTATAGACTCACCTTGAAACTCTAATGAATGCTTTAATTGCTAACATACATGATCAAACAATGACATAAAAAATTCACATGTTTGTGTTCATTTATTTTCATGTACATACCTCTTCATGTGATCCATAAACTTTAGAAAAATACGCTTACATAAATTGATTTTTTCTTAATAATAATAATTTACATAATTAAATAAAATTTAACTTAATTTATTTTAAACAACAATTTCTCAAGAGACATTAATAAAATAAACACACATAATTGATTATAAATTTTGGCACTATGGCCTACATCTTTGGGTCCTTTATAGGACAATCTATTAAAAATGCTTGAAAATACTTACAATACATTTTCAAAATAGAATTTCACCAATTTAAAACTTTTTCTTCAAGCAAAAATACCATAAGTCTCTTCTTGGAATTTTTCACAACTTTACCTTTATCTCCTTCATAAGCCTCCTAAACCTCTTAAGAAATAGTTGCTTTGGCTTCGACTCCAAAAATAGATGATTCAAAATTATCCCCTTGAGAACTTTATATATTTATTTGGACTTTTAGAATAATGTTGGAGGCATTATCCATTTATAAAATTTGGGAGATTCAAATCCCATGCCATTGTTTTGGGTGTTTATCCATATCCCCACATTAAAAGGGATATAAAGTTTGTTTTATCACAACAAAATCCCACAAAAATGGGATACACTTTGTTTAATAATTTAATAAAGGCATGAAATCATGGTAAAAAATGCCAATGCCTATGACATAGGAATTTAAAATGAACTTGGGATGTGGTAAATCCATGGCATGTTGTGGTGTCCCCAACTCAGCTCCAACTTGGCTAGTCACCCCAACTCAACAAGTCATAATTTGCACATATGAACTCCATTTTTTGAACCATAAAATGTGTCAAAAATATTAAGAATAGATATACACCATGGAAATATCTTTGAAACATTACATGATTGTTAATTTTTTTAGTTGACCATCTTTGACCACTTGTTGACTTACTTTGATCACAACTTGGATTGGTTACACAAGGAGTATATGAGCTCCATTTTCCACATTCAACATACCATTGGAAATTTATCAATAGGCCCTATGTAATAGTGTAGGTTTTGGTCTAATTTAAGACCTTTTATGAATTTACCTCTAGATCATACATCTCCACTAAGGTTTTTCATCTTAAAAAAATTAGTATTAGATTTGGTACTCCATGTGAGGATCTTTTCATGGCTATGGCTCTTGGAAACTAAATCTAACTCTAATGATCCTATGATTACCAGTTAGTTATAAAAATACTTTGATGAGTCTTCAGATTCTAAAACAATGAAAATTATGCATGACATTAGGTGTTATAAAAATAACCATTTTAAAATTTCCCTCTTAGGGTTTTACATAGCAACACAGTTTAAAAACATTTCCCTTATTAGATTTTTTCAAACACTGTGACTATATACAATGATTACAAACATTGACCATACTTGGGTTTTATGAATTTATAAACAATGCCTATATTCAAACATGTATACATATTTGCATATATTGAAACATATATATTGAAATATACAACTTGTCTTCTAGGTTGTTCCTGATGCTTCTCACGATGGCATCTTCATGTTGTCCTATAATGTTCCTATCTAAAATATACACGAGTAAAATAACACTAAAATTACCATTATCCTATAATGGTTATTGCTAATGTGCTTGCATGAGATATTTTATCCCATCTTTTACAATGTTATACTGATTTTCCTTCTTTGAAAATTGCCTTTCTCAGAGACAAATATGGTTCTCCTATGACAATGCCACTGAAATGGAGTGAAACCAAATCTAATTCAACTTCATCTAAAAAGTGGGAGCTAATTTCAAACCCTAGTTTACATGTTTTACTTACATGTATGTTACTACCATCATTTATCTTATCCAATGAATATGGTTTGAGATATTAGATTCTTTTGATAATTTTTATCAAAGATAAAATCTATCTTAGAATGCTTAACTATTATTCTTTTAAATAAGTGTTGTTTACCTTTCCAAGGTGTCAAACTCTGATCTATCAGCTTCTTATTGACTATCATTTCCCTTGTTGATGTTGTCTCTAGTTCTGATTAACAAGACTCTATCTGTTGCTTGACTAAAGTTGCAATTTCATCTTTTGTCTTAGGTTGTTGCTGATTTTTCCTATCTTCTTTAGACAACCTTATTTTGGAAATTTTCTTAAGCATATTTTTAGGACTTTCTTGGGAATAATCAAAAATACATTCAAGTATTTCATTTTTGCATACCTTGATGAGTAATTTGAAGAGGCATCATCCAATTTAGTTGTTGCATCTTCAAAGAGTGATTCTTCTGATTCTTTGGGGTGATCTAGCTTACTTCTTGAGTAATCATTCAACTCAACTTCTAAGGTAATTTTTCCTTCATCCCCATATCCTAATCCTACATAAATTGGTCTCTTTTCCACTTGGATAGGTTGGAAAATTCCTTGACCATTAATTCCAAGGCCTTTTCCTTCAAATCCCATTTTAGATAATAGCATAAAACATATTCCCTTTGTGTGATTTTCAAATGTATCAACACATGGACATGATAAATGTTTAGGGTTAACACATTCAGTATCCCTAACATTTTCAACATATCCAAAAGAGTTAATTTCATTATTTTCATTCTAAGAATATACATCAGAAGATACATTAATAATCAAAGCAATATTTGCTGCCAAACTTTCAACATCATTTTCATTAATAGGACTGAAAAAAGTGTACAAATTAGAGGAATCACTACTACAACTAGAATATATCTTAATTACTTGGCTTGTTCCAAACTGAACCTCATAAGTATGATTGGTCATTAGTTGGATCCCTTCTCCTAATGTAATGTCTCTAGTGTGTCGAGATGTGAGATAATAATGAACCAAAGTGATCTCCTTAGCTTCTCCTAAAACTATGTTGAGAGCTATGATATCAGAGAATTCCCTCCAATTCCAAAATTCAAGATGCCATAATGGGTTATATGTCTATGTACTATGCCATCAACTCCTTTGACTATATTAGTGTGAGGTAATGAAAGCATTGTTATCTTCAGACATTATGTGAGACCTTCAGTAATATAACTAGTCTAGAACTCTAGTTAAAATAGATCTTCATGAATTTCCCCTCAGTAATAGTAGTGTAGTTATGCCTTCGAGTTTCCTAAAAGAGCAGAATAATATCTGGTACTTTGGCTAGCAACAACTATCAAATAATAGATTATAGAGTTATTTGATGAGGTACTTCTAGTTGGGTTAATTGATGACTATTGGACACAGTTGTTACCTTGCCTCTCTCCTCATTCTACTTATTGAACCATAATAAAGCCTAATTTGGGTGAAGTATCTAGCATTATTTGACAATATGAACTCACCATCCATAATGTCAGCAAGTCTCTAAATATTCACACATCCTTTTCTTGTGTCAAAATTTTTGTTATAGTTTCACTCGTAGTGTATTAATGCTTTGTTGGAGTTTTTCAATTTAGAGCTCCTATCTTTGTTCTATCACTTGCCAACATTGCTCTTGAGATTGTAAAGTATTGCATTATTATAGTGACGAGGGTATTTATTAATAACTAATTTTTTGATAGCATTGGAGCCATTATTTTACAATAGTGATTTATATAAAAATGAAACCACAAATTCACCCATGAGCTTAGCTCTAATACCAACCTGATCCATAAAATTTATAAAAATACGCTTACATATATTAATTTTTTCTTAATAATAATTTATGAAATTAAATAACATTTAACTTGCAAATTTATTTTAAACAAAAATTTTATAAGAGACATCAAGAAAATCAACACATGCAATTGATTATGGAGTTTGGCACTATGGCCTACATCTCTGGGTCCTTTATAGGCTAATCTATTAAAAATACTTGAAAATAATCACAATATATTTTCAAAATAGAATTTCACCATTTGAAAAGTTATTCTTCAATAAAAATACAATAAGTCTCTTCTCAGACTTTTTCATGACTTCACCTCTATCTCCTTCTACAAGCCTCCTTAGCCTCTTAAGCAATAGTTGTTTTGTCTTCGAATATGAAAATAAATGATTTGAAATGAGCCCCTCTAGTACTTTATATAGTGATTTGGACTTCAAAAATAATGTTGAAGGAATTATCCATTTATCAAAATTGGGAGATTCGAATCCCATGCCATCATTTTTGGTGTTTATCCATATCCACACATTAAAAGGGATATAAAATTTGTTTTATCATAACAAAATCCCACAAAAATGGGATACACTTTGTTTAAGCCTTTAATAAATGCATGGGCTCATGGTAACCAATGTCAATTCCTATGGCATAGGCATTTAAAATCAACTTAAGATGTGGCAAATCCATGGCATGTCGTGGTGGCCCCAACTTGGCTCCAACTTGGTTGGTCATCCTAACTCAACTGGTCACCCCAACTCGACTGGTCACCCTAACACAGTTGGTAGGCCAACTCGGTAGGTCATAACTTGCATATACATAATCCATTTTTTCAAACCATAAAATGTATCATAAAGCTTACAATGAGCTCTACACCATGGAACTAGATTTTTAACATTCTATGATGGTCAATTTTTGAAGTTTGACCAACTTTGACCACTTGTTGACTTACTTTGACTGAAACTTGGAATAGCTACACAAGAACATATAAGTTCTATTTTCTACATTCCATATACCATTATAAATGTCTTAATGGTCCCTACACAATGGTGTAGGTTTTGATCTGCTTTAGGACCTTTTCCTAATTGACCTCTAGATTATCATGTCATGACTAAGCTCATGACTAGGCTTCTTATGCACTTTGACATCAATAACCTATAACTTCATGTAACCATAAGACATTAGTTGAAGTTAAATTCTCTTTTTATTTCTCTCATGACAACACTCTCTCAATGCACCTTGTCACATCACACACTACTAACTAGGCTTAGTCATCTTTTGACATCAACCTTCACAAGATGCACCTTTGACATCAATGACATTACTCAAAAATCTCTCATTTTATCATTGATGGAAACCAACCTCATAAAATTATCTCAATATACTATTCCATCCTCATTCTAAACTTTCTCCCCCTCTAACATAAATAACAAAGAGATGTTTTCAACTTCTTGGATCACACCTCTTGCAACCAAAACACACAGGATAATGAGTTTATGAAGCACCATACAAACATGATCCCCTAACTCCATGCATATATTCTCACCACTACTCACCATATTTTTGAGATAATGAACCAATTGATTATCTCCCCCTATGCACTTCACATCCTTAGTGACTACTAGAGGCAGGAATTACAACTAATTCATATTTTAGATGTTCAAATGTTGCCTTTAGAAGTCACTTGGTCAAAATGTCTACAATCTAATTCTTTTTAGAAACATATTAAAGTTTAAAACTTTGTTCACTTACCTTATCTATTAGGAAATCATACTTGATGGGGATGTGATTATTTATAGATTGCATGATAGGAATCTTTGAGACACTTATGGTACTTGGATTGTCACAATAGATAGGGCTAGGACTAACATACTCCACCTTGTAGTATTTTAAAGATCTATCTCATCCATAAGACTTGAGTGAAACATGAAGCTACTAAAATTTATTTAGTCTCACAAGTAGTAATACCATAAATGGTTTCTTCTTGATTATCCATGATAATAGGCACTATCCTAAGAAAAAATCTCCTCCACTAATGCTCTTCCTATCATTTAGACTCCTTACCCAATATGCATCTGTATAAGATAATAAATCAAAATCCTTGCTCCTTGGATACCATAACCCACACTCCATAGTCCCCTTGAGATACCTAAATATCCTTTTAACTATTTAAAAATGATTTTCCTTTGGGTCTACTTGAAATCTTTCCACAAGACCTACTGCTTGCATAATAGCAACTCTAGAGGTTGTAGTGTACAGCAAACTTCCAATCATTAACCTATATGATGTTTGATTGGACCATAGAGATTCATCTTCCTTTCTAAACTTACACCTTGTGATCATAGGTATACTAACTATGTTGTAATCTTCCATTTCAAATTTATTCAACATCTCTCTTATGTACTTAGCTTGTGAAATGAATATAAATCTTTATGATTTATTGATTTATAACCCAAAAAAGAATGATAGTTCTCCCAGCATGGACATATAAAAATCCTTATTCATCACATATGCAAAGGCCTTAATCATATTCTCATTATGTCCACCATATATTATGTCATACACATAGACAACTACTAGCAACTGATGGTCATATTATGTGTTTATGTACAAATTACTATCTACAACTCCTCTTTTTAATCCTTGGTCCAAAGATACCTATCCAATCTGGTGTATCAAGATTTGGGATATTTATTTAGACCATAAAGTCCCTTTTTCAATATACAAACATAGTCCTTGTTACCTGATAATGAGAAACCCTCATGTTGCTCTATGTACACCTCTTCTTCCAAGTTGTCATTCAAAAAAACTGATTTGACATCTATCTAATGCACCTTGTACCCTTTGAATATTGCATATGCTAAAAATAGTCTTATGGCCTCCAATATTGATAATGGAGCAAATGTATCCTCAAAATCTACCCCTTCTACTTGGGCATACCCCTTGCATACCAATATAGCCTTGTTCCTAGTGGCTTATCCATCTTCATTCAACTTGTTCCTAAACACCCATTTTGTGCCAATGATATTATTGTCTTTAGGCCTAGGAACTAGTTACCAAGTTTCATTATTTTATATTTGTATTAACTCCTCATTCATATCACCTATCCAAAACTTGTCTTTTTTTGCTTCTAGAAGGTTCTTAGGTTCAATATTAGAAAATAGATCAACATTCTCTTAATTTAGATTACTTACCAATCTTATCCTTATTTGTATACTATTGGATAATTATCAATAATGTCATTGTGATGTCATGTAGGCATCCAAGTGAGTGGAAAAAGTGCCTTGTTAGTCTAAGTGACAATGATAAAGTGTAAAATATGATTATCCTAGTATGCTTGAAGAAGGCTTGGTTAATCTTTAGATTTTGAATGCTTAGAGATGATTAGGGATGAGTCTATAGTATTGAGCATGTGTAAGGGGTCCTATAAGAGGTTTTATATACTTTGATAGCTTGTGTTCATGAGTGTATTTCATATGGTTAATCATTATTTTCATCTAGACATTTTAGGTCTAGTGGTATAAAATTTGAGTAGGCAGTTTGATGACATCACCACTACCACATGTGAATGAGTTAGGGGGAGTTGGTCATATGGTTGTGATAATTTTTTTTCCTATTTGTTATGAATTAAATTTTAGGTCATATGATGAAGCTCAAAATAAGATATATAAGTACAAATTTGGGCTCCCAATTAGTTTGTTAATGTTTTTCCATACTTAGACAAATTTATAATGTGGCAAGAAAAGTTGAGTAGACATTTTGATGTAATCATATTTCACACATGTGGTAGTTTCAAGAGATGTTGATCATATGGGTTTGTTTAGTTTTGTACCTAGTTGATATGTGCTAATTTTTAGTTCATGAAATGAAGCACATCAAAAGATATGCCTATGAAAAGTTGGACTTCCAAGTAGTTTTAGACATAGTTGGCTCTATGGCAGAAACATCTAAGTGAGTATATTAATGTAATTATATATTCCATGCATGAGGGTTTTAGATTATATTGATATATGGTTGGATTATCCTATGTGAGCAGATCGTATGGTCCAAATTTTAGATCATACATCTAAGCACAACAAAAATTATTAAGGTCCAAAGTTGGCCTTCCAAGTAGATTGTAATGGTTCCCATACTTAGTTGATTATGCAAGAGATAAATATCAGGACCAAATAAAGATTAAATAATTCATGAGTGATGGTACAGATTGATTTAATGATACATATCAAGTTAAAGAGGTCAAAGTGGCATTTTTTTAATGATAGGCAGAGGTAAAGACTAAGTTACTTTTAAGATTTGTTAGTGAGTAGGTTTTCATAAAATTTAAGATCAATAGAGTTTATTTAAAAAAATGAGTTCAAACTGTCCAATGTTTAACAAAAATAAATATCAATCTACGTACAAGAGATCAATGGAGTGTGTTTGTTCTAAGATGTCAGGAAAAAGTGAGATGATGCCAAGTGTTTGAATTAACATTTGGGTAATCATGCATTATGACTTAAAGTTAAAAGAAGATCTATGGTGTGTTATTAATCTAAGATTAGAGGGCATGAGATGAATTTTAAGTAACTAAAGTTTAACTTTGACCATTGGGATTTAAATATTCAAATTTGTAAAGGAAAAATTAGTGCTCAATTTTTATGTTATATCTTTCGATCTATCCAAAATTTGCTCATGGTGTAAAAGGAAAATTTGTAGAGGACTCGAAGGAAAATATATAAATATAGATTTAAATATTTGAAAGTGTGTACAAACTAAGATATTGAGGTTCAAAGTTGATTGTGTGTTTGTGTATATTCTACAAGTAACTTGAGAAGGGTATTTGAGCTGTGCTTATTGGTATCTCGATGTTTTAAGATGAACTATTGATCAGATCATGTTGTAGACTCCATGAGGATGTTATTTGTGTATTATAAATATTTGAAAAATCATATATAGTATGAAAAAAGGTTTAAAATTTGACTGTGTTCGCTTATAATGGTTATTATATAGAATGTTGTTTGAGCAAATTGTGCTTAAGCAAAACAGAACTATGATGGTTGTTAGAACTGAATGGGGACATATAGATCATGTGTCATGAGTAAATATGTTGGAAGGTGTTCCCATGTTCCTAGTTTCTTGGAGAAGTGTCAAAGAGGTGAATGGGTCATCATAGGACTTAAAAGGTGATTTAAGCTTATTTAAAAGAGAGTTATACTTAAGAGTGACCCATGTAAGATGCCCTAAGGGTGAAGGCATGTGTTGTGGCCAATAAGGAATATTTTATACTTGATAATTCATGAATTATATATAAATAATTAAACCAAATGTGATGGTTTCTAGTCTTGTGCAAGGATTGTATTTGAGGAGTATGTGTTGAAGCAAAGAAGAGAGGATAGGTAGTATGCATGCTAGATGAGTTGGTGAGAATAATAGTTTGTTCACTATTTGTATGACATGAAGGTCATATTTATAATGATTTATTAGTGATCTTTAAATTTGAGGATATGCAAAGAGGTTTGACTATTCATATGAGGATAATTTATGTAAAGAAGAAGAGAGATTGTGGCATGCTTATGTGAGAGGCATGTATAAGATAGAAAGGGAGTTTGTGTAGGGGTTAGATAATCAGATATCCATCATCAAGTGTTGAATACATCATTAATAATGTGGAGGTGTTCACTTAAAATAAGGGTCTAAAGGACTTGATCTTCCTGAGGGGTAGTTTCTCTTTATGAAAGAGGTGTTTCACTAAAGGCCTTTCATTAAAAGGACTTGATCAAGGTTTATGGTCTAAAGGACTTGACCAGTATCTTTTTTATAATATCTTATAGGATACATAGTCCATGTGTTTCAAGATTGAGAGTGGGTTTTATTACATATGAGGCTTTCCCATAGGAAATATGTGTTGTATAATTTATCTTCTGTGTGCATTGAATGAATGAGCTCTCTTATTAATGTTACTTGATCAAGTTGATATATGATAATTGTTTAATAATTTGAAAGGATTGGAATTGAAATTGAAATATTTAGGCTCATTAGTTCACCCCCACTCTTAATTTTTGTCCCTCTAACAATTGGTATTAGATCAAATCCTTTGGTAAAGGCTTAACATCTTGAAGGTGATCCAAGGTACAGTTTCTCTACTAAGAAAGCATTGATTTTCAATGGATCCAATTAAGATTGTTGGAGTTCAAGGATGAGGACATACATTATGTCCCTAGGGTTTGATGTATGGAAATATATTGTGGATAGTTATGTTGTCCCTACTACTCCTCCATCTAATGATGTAGACAAGAAGTTATTTGAGAATAATTCTAAGGCAATGAATGCCATTACCTATGGTCTTACAAAGACTAAGTCCACCAAGATAATCCATTGTAAATCTGATAAAGATATATGAGAAAAAATGGATATCATTTATGAAGGAGATTCAAAGGTTAAGCTTGCTAAGGTATAGACTCACAGAAGGCAATTTGAAAGCCTCAAGATGAAGGAAGAAGATTTTTTGGCATCCTTTCAATAAAGAGTTGATGAGATTGTGAGCATCATCAAAGCTATTGGAGAAAACCTTGAAGAGGCTAATATAGTTTCAAAAAATATTAAGGTATATATACCTCAAGTTTGATCCAAAATTATCTATTATAGAAGAAAATCTAATCTTACTCAGTTGAAGATGGATGAATTGCATGACACCCTTACTGCCTATGAGATGAGGAAGAATGATGATATACCACGAAAGAAGGAAGCAACTTTCAAGATTGAAATTAAGAAGAATAAGAATTTCCAAGGTAAAAAACTAGAGGATGACATTTTTTATATAGATGAGGATGAACTCATTGTTTTTATTTCAAATAAATTGAAAATGGGATCAGGAAAGTATAAGGGTAAACTACCCCTCAAATAATTCAATCATAGAGAGGTAGGACATTTTGATAATAAGTGACCTCATAAATATAAGAAGAATAATTATGAAGAGAATGTTAAAGGTCATGATGATGGAAGGAGATCATTCAGGTCTAACAAAATTAAAAAGAGATTCATAAGTTTTGATAACAAGAAGAAGTACTTCAAGGACAAGAAGAGTCTCTATACCAAAGAAGATTGCAACTCATCATATGAGAGTGAAGTTAGTGAATCAAAGTATGATCATGAAGATGATGGTTATATTGAAGATGAAGCCCTGTTCATGGCTAAGGAAAGTAGTTTCTCACATCAAAAGGAGTCTACTTGAAGTGTTTTAGATTATGATGAAGATGAGGTGGACTATGAGACTGCATTGACAAATGCTCTTGAAGAACTGAAGATTGAGATGAAGATAAAGAAGAATATGAAATCTAAAATCAAGGACTATGAGGTGTATTTGAGGCAAGAATGAATGAAAATTCCAAGGAACATGAAGATATGGTCAATCATATCATTTGTTAATTGGAAATCATATCTACAAACCTAAAATCTAAAGAAAATCAATGTTCAAGGTATGTAATTGAAAATGAGTCATTGAAATTTGAGTTAGAGAAGACATCTAATAAGGTGAAGTAATTTGTGAAATTTGAAAATATCTCAAGTGATCTAGATAATATTTTTAGTGGTTACAAGCATGAAAGTGATAGAACTAGTCTTGGATACAAAAGAACAAGAGAATGCAACTCAAGACAAGATAAAGATAATGTGAAAAGGACAATCATACTTTGAAGACAAATCTTCAAACAAAGAATGAAGGTGCTAGTAAAATGAAAAAAAAATAGATTAGACAACAAAATGTAATGAGTTATGCAAATTTTAATGGTTTCTACTATACTTGTAATCAGTTTGGGCATAGAGCTAGAGAATGCAAGATACCTATTAGAAATGAGTTTGCATGAAACTATGATGGGGGTCATCAGTCAAAATATGTGAACAAGGTTGAGTGTTTCATATGTCTTGATAAGGGACACTTTGATAATCATTTTATAAATAAATTAAGGTAAGTTGAGTTCAATTCAAGAAGAATGGTTTTATACAACTGCGAATAGAGAGGTCACACTACTAGATTCTACAAGTGAAGGCCTACAAATTAGAATAGGTTTAATCAGGCTCCTATAGTGAAAGGAAGAAATCAAGTTAACTCATGAAATACAAGGGTGGTAAGTATGAATAATAATGAGATTTTAGGACCAAGTAATGTATTTGTTATGGTGGAGAATGCTTCAGAAGTTGAAGAGTAATAAGTGCTATCATTATCTACTCATGTTATGAATAAAGAGATGAAGCTCAAGGAGAAGACCAAGGTGTTAGTTGAGGCTATTTATAATATGTGTATGGATCCAAGTGAATATCCAAATATTTTTGATCAAGTTTCATGTGAAGAACATTAGTTATCAGTTACTATTGATAAGGTTCCAAGTTATAAAGAAGATTCTACAGATGAAAAGGTATGTCATGAATCTATGTTGTCTCCATGTATTGTCAATCTAATCATAAAAAAGGAGAATGTTGTTGTGGATGAGCATGTTACTTATATTAATCCTAAGAAGAAGAAGAAGAATTTTAAGCATCAGATGATAAATGAGGAGAAGGAATATGAGGATTTTTGGGCAACTCTTAGTTTCATATTGTTCTAGGATATTGTGAAGTAGGATGTATCTGCCTGTGATTCTTAAGAGACATATTTATTCTAGAGAAGAAAGTTTGTGTACTCAAGATCATAATTCTAATATGTATAGATAATTGTGTTGATCTTATAAGGTCATTGGTTAAGGGGGAACAACAAGTTCATGAACTTGCTCCAGAGGTTTGTGAAAGAGCTATAGTACAAGGTCAGAATGGGTGTTTCTAGGTGGTTTAATGAGATTAATGGAGTGTAGAAAAGAGTTTGATGATTATAAAGTTTTGTTCACTTATTTATGATATGTTTTAGGTGGTTCTATGTATTGATGATCCTATTTGTGTATTTTGGAAGTTTATGTATGCTCTTGGGTTTATCTATCTTGTTGTAGGTCAAAAGTCATGACATAGGAAGCAATGGTTCCCAAAGGTGTGGAAGCTAAAAAACTGGTATATAAGTTTGTGATGGTTACCTCCATGTGTGAAAAATGTTTCAAAGGTGTATGTTGACTAGAATGAGGTTTGTCGACCTTGTTTGTTTTGAGTTTTTAGGGTTTTTGGCTATGATAGAAAAGTGATTTGCCTTATGAGTTGAGGTATCTTGATTATTAATGGTTTAATGGGCCAAATGGGTTATCAAATCATGTTTCACAAAAATTTAAAGGTTTGTGGTTTTCAAATTATTCATGTTGTCAAAATGGAGGCCTAATTAACTAGTAGGTTTGTGAAGGAAGTATGTTACATAGAATGATTTAGGTAATGTAAATTTGTGTGATTGAGGGGGAATATGATAGTGATTTAAATATTAATTTTAAATTCTTGAAGGTGTATCTACTGAAAGTTTTGGGCTCTACAAGTTCTAGGTAGGGCTATAAGGAGTCTAGACAGGCCTAGTAATGAAGATGTGATGTTTTGGATTAGTTTATCCAAAATATCAAGGAATGAGTGTTTGAAGTAGATTTATTAGGTTTGTTGACATCATATATCCTATTTTCTAAGTGGCATGAAGTTCTATTGGTGCTCCCTAAGGTGGATTGAAAGAAGAGGCTAGTAAGTAAATATGGTGGTTCTTCATGGTGTATGGAGATTTGAAGATGATCAAGAGGTGAAATGGCTCAAAAAATATTAGGGGGAGTCCCTCTCAGATTTTTCATGATATGTTTCATCATATTTTATTACTTTTGTGTATTATTTCTTCATTAGTTTTAGTTCTTGGCTAAAGAAAATGTTGGCATGTAGCAAGAAAAATTTGACAAGGCAAAGAAAAGGTAGGCTCAAGTTAAGGGGGTGTTTGTATCATATTTATAAGGTGGTAATTTCATATTTATGGTATTTTTACGTCCTCAAGATCATTTGGTGCCCACCTTGTCATTGTGTCAAAGGGGAAGAAAGTTCCTATTGTGAGAGTGCTTGAAGAGAGAGAAGAAAGGTGAGTTGTAAATTGATGGGTGTTGACATCAATAGTAAAGAGGGAGATTGTTGGATAATTATTAATGATGTCATGGTGATGTCATAGATGTGTCCAAGTGAGTGGATTCAGTTCCTTGTTGGTCTAAGTGATAATGACAAAGTGTGCAATATGCTTGAATAAGGTTTGGTTGATCTTTAGAGTTTGACTACTTAGAGATTATTAGGGATGAGTCTAAAGTATTGAACGTGTGAAATGGGTCTTATAAGAGGTTTTATATGATTTGAGTGCTTGTGTTAATGAGTGCATTTCATCTGGTTAATCATTATTTTCATCTAAACATTTTAGGTCTAGTGATAAAATAATTGAGTAGGTAGTTTGATGACATCACCATTGCCACATATTGATGAGTTAGGGGGAGTTGGTCATATGGTTGTGATAAAATTTGTGTCTGGTTTCTATGCACTAAATTTTATGTCATAAAATAAATCATAACATAAGATATGCAAGTGAAAATTTGGGCTCCCAAGTAGTTTGACAGTGTTTTTACATAGCTAAATTTGTAATGTGAAAAGAAAAGTTGAGTAGGCATTTTGATGTAATCATATTTCACACATGTGTTAGTTTTAGGAAAATTTGATCATATGGGTTTATTTATTTGTGTGCCTAGTTGATATGTATTAAGTTTTAGGTCATGCAATAAAGTGCATCAAAATAATGCATATGCAAAATTGGACTTTTAGGCAATTTTAGGCATAGTTGGATTTGTGGTAAAAAAATCTAAGTGAGTAGATTAATGGTGTAATATATCACATGCATAAGGGTTATACAAGTATATTGATATATGTATTGATTCTCCTATGTGAGGAGATCATATGGTCCAAATTTTAGATCATGCATCTAAGCACAGTAAAAGTTATGAAGGTCCAAAGTTGGCCTTCTAGGTAGATTGAAATAGTTCCCATACTTGGTCTATTTTGTAAGAGATAAATATCAAGACCAAATGAAGATCCAAATGTTTGTGGATGATCATATAGATTTATCTAATGGAATGCATTGAATCAAAGAGGTTAAAGTGACAATTGTTTAACAATAGGAAGAGGTAAAGGCCAAGATACATTTAAGATCTAATGACGAGCATGTGTTTGTACTAATAAAGATAAATGGATCATATTGATAAAAATGAATCAAAACTATCCAATTTTTAACATAGATAAATATCGATCTATGTATAGGAGATCAACATAGCATGTTTATTTCAAGATGTCAGGAAGAAGTGAGATGATGCCAAGTGTTTGAAGTTTAAAATTTGGGCAATGGTGCATTATGAGTTAATGTTTGAATAATATCAATGGTGCATGATTAATATAAAATTCAAGGGCACAAGATCTGTTTTAATTAACCTAAGTTTAATTGTGACTATTTGGATTTAAATATTCAAATTTATGAAGAAAAATCCAAAGCTCTATTTTTGTTCTATATCTTTCGATCTATGTAAAATTTGCTCATGGTGTAAAAATAAAATTTGTAGAGGACTCTAAGGAACATGTAGGAATATATATTTGAAGATATGAAAGTGTGTACAATAAAATATATTGAGGTTTAAATTTGACTATGTGTTTGTGCATATTCTAAAAGTAACCTGAGAAGAGTATTTGAATTGTGTTTGTTGGTATATCAATGTTTGAATATGAACTATTGATCAGAGCATGTTATAGAATCCATGAGGATGTTCTATGTACATTATTAAGGTTTTAACAATAATCTATAGTATGAAAAATGGTTTAGAAACTAATTGTGTGTTTGCTCATAATGGTTTCTATACAAAATGTTGTTTGAGCAAATTGTGTTTAAGCAAAAGGGTATTATGATGGTTATTATAACTTAAAGGGGACATATACATAATTTGGTATGGGTCCATATGTTGGAAAGTGATACTATGTTCCTATTTTACTTGGAGAAGTGTCAAAGAGGTGAATGGGTCATCATAGGACCTAAAAGGTGACTTAATATTATTTAAAAGAGTTATGCTTAAGTGTGACCCATGTAATATGCCTTAAGGGTGAAGGAATGTGTTGTGGATGATAATAAGATTGTGGACTTGATAATTCACGAATGATATATGAATATTGAAACCAAATGTGATGGTTTATAGACTTGTGCAAGGAGTATGAATTGAAGTGAAGAAGAGAGGACAAGTAGTGTGCCTATTAGATGAGTTGATGAGTATAATAGTTTGTTGATTATGTGTTTGCCCTGTAGGAATATTTTTGATGATAGATTTGTGCTATTACAGTTTGAGGATATGTAAAGAGACCTATGTGCATATGAGGACAATTTAAGTAAATAAGGAGAGATATTGTGGCATGCCTATGTGAGAGGCCTATATGAGATAAAAAGGGAATTTATGTAGGGGTTAGATAATCAGAGATCCATAATCAAGTGCTGAAGACATCAATACTAAGGTGGAGGTGTTCAATTCAAATGAGGGTCCAAAGGACTTGATTTTCCTTACGAGTAGTTTCTCCTTATGAAATAGGTGTTTGAATAAATCCATTTGGTTAAAAGGACTTAATCAAGTTTTCTGGTCTAATGGACTTGACTAGTCTCTTATTTTTAATATCTTAGAGGACAAGTAGTCCATGTGTTACAAGCTTTAGAATGGGTTTTATTCCCTACGAGGGTTTCCCATAGGAACTATGTGTTGTGTGATTGATCTTGTGTATGCATTAAATGAATGATCTCTCTTGTTAATGTTACTTGATTAAGTTGATATATGCTAATTGTTTAATAGTTTGAAAGGATTGGAATTAAAATTGAAATATCTAAGCTTAATGATTCACTTCCCCCTCTCAGTGATTGTACCTCTAACACATACCTACATCCTTGTTTCCAATTATTTGTGATTCAAGATGGTCTATCTAAATATATTTTGAAGGACCTTTTTAAATTTGTCTTTCTTCAGCTTCTTCTTCTTCCTCATCAATATATATTATTTCTTCTTCATTGTCAAAGTCCAGATACTCTAATGTATCTTTTGACTATGAGTGTGACTTCTTAGAACTTGTCACATGAATATTCACATTGGTGTTTGCCACTATCTTCTACAACTTCTTGTTATAACATCTATAGGCTGAGCTCACTAATGAGTATCCAAAGAATATACCTTCATCAAAACTATAATCAAACTTACCTAAGTCTTCTTCATATCTTTTCATGAAGTATTTTCTTCCAAACACTCTAAAGTGTTCCACATTAGCAGGTCTACCTTTCCATAGTTCATAATGGGTCTTATTTCCATTAGTCCTTATATATCCTCTATTCAAGATATAGACTATAGTGCTTACTAGCTCTCTCTAGTATCCATCAGCTAACCTTGACTCATTTAGCATAGTTATTTCCATCTCTTGAATTTTCATATTATTTATTTCCATTACTCCATTTTGTTAAGGTGCCTTAGCTACTGAGAATTATCTCCTTATACTATGGACCTCACATAAGTAATCAAATTCATTGGAAAAAAACTATCCTCCTCTATCAGATCTTAAGTTTTTGATCTTTCCTTTCTTCTCATTCATTCTCAACAAAGATCCTTGAATGCCTTGAACTTATCAAGAGCTTCTAAATTTTATTTTAGGAATTCTACCCAAGTCACTCTTATGTAGTCATCTATAAGTGACATGAAGTAGATATCTTCTTGAATACTTTGGATTCTTGTATGCCCATAAAAAGTAGTGTGTATTAACTCCAAATGTCTTGTAGTAGATTACTCCTAGGACATAAACTTTCTTCTAGTCTGATTACCATGCTATCATGCCTTGAGAAGTATGTTTGTAGGTTTGGTGATTTTAGGCATATTATTCATAGACTTATTAGAGATTATATTAAACATATTATCAAAGTTTAGGTGGCCTAAATTTTTTTTATGTAGCCAACATTCATCCATCTTGATCATAAATTATCTCTCTTTTTTTAATCTCATTCAAGACATATAGATTATTTTTAGTCCTCTTAGCATTGACAATTAGCCTTCCTGATTTTGCTCTCCTAATATGACACCCTTTGTCATGAAAGGTTGGTGTGCATATTTGGTTGCACATTTTACTTACACTAAGAAGGTTATGTTTCAAACCTTCCATATTTAACACATTATCTATCTTGTTCTTTCAATTGTCCAAACTTAAAATACCCTTGCCAACTATATTGGTGGTTGTGTTATCTCCAAATCTCATTGTTCCTATAACATTCTTATTCAATGAGATGAACTTGATATTGTCCCATATAATGTGACTTGAGAAACCACTATATATATACCATTTCATGCCTTCATATTAAATGTGAAAGGTAGTCTAAGCTAGCATAGATTCTTCTCCTTTAGTCTTCTGATCCTCCTTCACCTTGTCCATAGGGTCTAATTTCTTGATTCATTTCTTAGTGGTATGAATGTATACCCTTTTTATCTTGGATAATATTCCTCATATGATTCATCTTGTAAACCCTTGCAATATTTCCTCTTTGAGCACACTTATATCATAAAATTTTACTTCTACTATTGAAATGGACATTCACTCTATTCCTCCATGATGAATTGATTCTAGCATGATATATACAATCTATAGCTCTATGTCCATATTTATTGCATAAGAAATAATAACCATTGAGAGGATTCACACACTTTATTTTTTTGATGTAGAAAGATGCACTTCTATTTTTTTTGTAACTTGAAGGAGTTACATTCTTCTTGACTTGTTGATGACTAATTTTAGTCTCAAATTTGAGAGTTTTTGAATAGGCATTTACTCTATCATTACCATCATTTATTTATGATCCATTTTCCTTTGAGGTATAACTCTCCTTTTTTTCTTTTTGGTCTTTTTTGAACCAAAGACCTGCCTCATCATGTGAAGACTTTTGAATATTCAAAATATCACCAAGGACTTCAATACTCTTTTCAAATTTATGATTTGTCTTCAACTTGACTATTGACTAATCCAATTTTGCCTTCAAGGACTTTATTTATATTCTAAATTTGATGAATTATTCCTCCTTAGTATTAAGACTTGAAGTGAAAATTTAAATATGATTTTCCAACTATTTGATGATCTCCTCATGTTCATTGGTGTTGTTTTTTAGTCTCTCTTCAATGAGATTGATTTGTTCCTCATAAATTTTAGCCAATGATCTCAGTTTTTGATTCTTACTTATTTGAAACTTCAACTCCTCTAGAGCACTCACCAATTCCACATCAAGGTTCACTTCAACCTCTTATTCATATATTATTCATCATCCATAAGACTTTTCCATTTTGAACAACCCTCATTATTTGTTTTTATAGAAATGAATAATGTTTCATTTCTATCATCATCACTATCAAATGTACTTATGTCACTTACATCAAAGGAGATATTGTCTTATTTGATATAAAAAGTTTTCTTATTCTTGAATGACCCTTTCTTGACTTTATACTTATTAAAACTCTTTTTTTTCTTGTCAGGCATATAGAACTTCTTATAATCACCATGATATTCATAATTCTCTCCATCAAGCTCATTCTTATCCTTATTAGAAAATTTAGATGTAAAATGACCAATCTTACCATAGTTAAATCACTTGAATGGAAAATTGCTCTTATATTTACCTAATCTTTTCCTAAGTTTTCTTAAAAACATGGCCTCTATTTTGTCATCATCAATGTATGTGCCAACATCATCCTTGAAATTTTTACCTTGTGACTTTTTATTTGCTTTGAATGAACTTTCCTTCTTAGAAGGTCTTCCATCACTTTTTCTCATTTCATAGGCAGTCAAGATGCCATGAAGCTCATACATATATATTATGTTAATTTATTTGATCTCATCCATAATAGACACCTTTGATTCAAACTTAGATATTAGGGATATTAATACCTTTGGTACTATAGTTGATTCTTCCTAGACCTCTGATGACCTTTACCACTTCATCTACTCTTACCAAATAAGATGAAATGTTTTCATCCTCCTTCACTCTCAGACTTTAAAACTACATTCAGTGAGTCTACAACTTTGCCAACTTGAATTTGGTGTCTCCTTCATAGATAATTTTAAATTCTCCCAAATCCCTTTAGCTATATCAAAATGCATGACATTTAAAAATTCTACCTCTGAAAGACCACACAAGATGGCATTCATTACTTTAGAGTTATTTTCACTTATTTTATTACTTGTTGCATCAGTTGGTAGTGTAGAAGGTAGAGTGAATCCATCAAAAATAGATTGCCATATGTCCTAACCCAAATAAATTAGATACGTATTCATTCTAATTCTCTAAAATGAATATTATTCCCATTGAAGAGAGGAGCCTTATTGATTTAAAAACCTCCTTGTACTTGATGACTAAACATGCTTATGATTAAAGGATCTCCTTTAAGATGTTAGGCCTATTTCAAAGCACCAAGATCTGATATCAATAATTGGAAGCAAAATCATTAAGATGGGGTTGAATTAGTGTTTTAAAATATTCAATTCAATTATGCAAATCATTCATGAACTATGAAAGTAACATTGAGATCTAGAAAAGCATAAAAAACCATTCACACAAGATAACACATATATGAGTGGGAAACCCTAAAGGGGAAGAAAAAATAATATGATATATAAAAATTTATTAAATTATTATAAAATATAAGACCAATTTATATTTCTCAGCAACTCCAATAAAGTTAAGCACCCACTTGATTGGGCTTTAGCAAGAACCTACTTGGAAGGAAGCACCAATTCCCTAAGTGACTCAGTACCAACTCAACCAACTCATGATTTTTGATCACCACATATATAATCTAATATTATTTTATTATTTATATACCTAATTATTCTCAACCATGTAATATTTCATTTTATTAATTTTCATACATTCAAATAGGCCTAAACTGCCTAGTATATATACTAGTCTCATGGTCACACACCACTTGGTTAGATACACACCTTCAAACTCTTAGGTTAACCACTTAATAGGTATTATAACATATTATGAACAATAATAAAATTTAATTTTAACTCATTTTGGTCTGAAATAAATCAATTAGGTCTTATTTCATGTTTAGGTCTCATGGAGACCTAATTGTATTAGGTTTATCCTCTTAATGCCAAAACTTGATCTTCTTGGGACCAGATTTATTTTTAAAATAGATATAAACCATTAAAAAAATTATTAAATGAAATATTTTTAATTCATCCATGATTTATTAGACTTGTATCCTTTGTTCACACCATGAAAACTCCCTTAGGACAAACTGCCCTATTAGGTCTATATACTTCAAAAGTCTATCTTGTAAAAGTGAAGCATAAACACCCTTAAGATACTAAAATATGGAAAAAAAACATGTATATATATTTTAAATGAACTTAGGGTCATAAAAAAATTCTTGAAACACTTTTACTTAGGAGATAAAGGCTCAAGAACATCTTTGCAACTCACTCATTTAGAACTACCAATTCACCTCAAAAACTAGTCTTGATGAATTAGACTTCCAGCCCCTATGTAGACACTTTTAATGAATCATAATTCATAATAATGGTATTATTATATATAAAAATAATCCTCAAATATAAAAATCATATTGTTTAATTCAAATTATTGGTCTTGCAGACCAATTTCTTGACCTTATATCACACACTCTTATCTGAACCAGACAAGTCATTTTGTGAGCATTTTTTTGACCATATACACTGACCTCCAAATATTATCAAACAATTACCTTCTATTAAAATTAATAAAAATATAACTCATTACAAATTTCATCAATTTATCAATCACATACCTTTAAATCCATGTTTTCATCTTTGCTTGGATTTTGCACTTTTGCACCAATAGGTCTATCTGCGACTAGATAACTTGAATGACCAAATTAGAACACTTGAAGGTTATAAAATATATATAAATCATAATTTAAATGTAAAATTAGTCTATATATTTTTATACCATCCATTTTATTTTCTTGACCAATATAACTTTTGAGAGTTACAAAAATTTCTTGACAAATAAGTCTGTATCTATGCATTTTATCTCTCATCTAACTAACCTCCACCACTTGGAGGTACCTTAGATATTTGAATATATGATAAAATATATTTCATATGAATTTTAATCCATTTTTATCTTATTTTAACAATATATTTCACATCAGGTCCTTATTAGGGTTTTAGGGAGGTTTAACACAGGTTTTGGTGTTAACAATTGTTCATAAAGAACTACCCCTTAAATCTAAAAATAATGCCTAAAGATCTTAGCTAGGAACCTTATCAATCTCTCCTTACTATATTATATTAACATTCATAGGTTACACATTACAACAAACATCTTAAAGTGCTTCTTAGGTCTTGAGACCTCATTCTATGAACTCGAAAAGGCTTAAAACACTTATTCATTCAATTTCCTTCAAACCAAGACCTCAAAATTTTTGAACATGCATAAAAAAACTTATTTTACCTATTTTCATTCTCACATATGAATAATTTCCTTGAAATATTATTTTTAAACCTCATTAGTCTAGGTAGGGTCTAAGAGAGGTCTAAGTGTAGGCTTCATCTTAAGGTCTTACCCCTATATGCTCACCCTAAAACTCTCATGAATAATTCAATACCTCACATACATGATCAAACAGTGACATACAAACTTCACATGCTTATGTTCAATCATTTTCATGAACATAACTCTTCATGTCATCAATAGGATCATGAATAGTCTTCCTATGCACTTTGACATCAATGACCTATACCTTCATGGAACCATAAGACATTAATTTCCTTCAAATTATCTCTTTATCTTTCTCTCATGACATCACTCTCTTAATGCACCTTGTCACATCACGTATTTCCAACTAGGCTTAGTCATATTTTGATATAAACCTTCATAAGATGCACCTTTGACATCAATAAAAAGACTCAATAACAACCTCCAACATACACAATAATATAAGAAGCAAACATACCAAATCAAGACACCAAAACATACAAGACACACACTGTGATTAGAATCACTTAGGGAAGACAAAATAAGAAACTAATATGTAAAACTAACCTTTAAGATCCAATCCTTCTATATCAAAAGAAAAACTCCTTAAGTCTTCTTCATGTGATAAACAATAATGATGTACAAGCTACTATTCAAACCTAGTTCTTGCTTTATCAGCTCCTTTCTTGACCACCACCATCTTTGGATTGACATCAAGTAGATCAAAAACAAAAAACATGTCTATAATAAACATAAATTCATCTTAGAATTCATAACTTACCTAATTATACTTTTTGTTGATGAGATAAACCTCTATTGTGACCACACTTTGATTCATGAGAGTAGTACCAGCTTCAGCTTCTATTAGCTCTTTAAGGTCCATCTCTTGTTCATCTTGAATAGAATCATCTCCATCATAGATTAATACATCATGAAATTGAAACTATTGGTGATGAATTGTATGACATGTTGACTTGGTATGAGCTTTACATTTATGAACAAAAAAATCATTTTGTCCTTTTAGAGGTGTTAACCTACCTAGCTCTTCAAATTCCTTGAACATGTCCAAATAGGACTACCACATGTTATCAAGACCTTCCTGAACTTGTTCACGAGATTCAACAAGACTGGAAACCATGATGTTTTATTAAATATCCTTCTCACTCAAGTATTCATCATATTCATTATCCAAGATAACTAGCTTAGTGTTCTCTTCATGGGATATAGATTTACTATCCAAGATTTAGAAAACATTTTCTAGCTCTTCCCTAAATTAAGCTTCTTCTTGATCACTTGAAATTATGCCAACTTCAATCTCATTCTTACCATTCTCTTTGGGTATAATAGACTTGTCAATCAGTTCATACTCTTCTATGGAATCATGACATAGTTAGAATTTTTCCCCTTCAATATTTATCTTTTACTCATGAGGATTAATAAGGTTAATGATGAAAGTGTCTTCATGAATATTTACCTCATATTCAGCTGAAACTTGATCCAATGATGTATGTGTTGACGCAGTGGATTGCACCCAGGGGCAGGATGCCTAGCTCCTACCCTTCCACACGCAACAATGAAAACTCCTGTCTCACCTATGGGACTGGTGAAGCTAGAGGGGAGAGTTTCTAGATAAGGGCTAGCTCCCTCTAATGTATATTTTAGGCCCTAGTTTCTCCTACTGCTAACAAATAAAATGAAAAAAGGGGGGGATGAAAAGGGAGAGAGAGATGCTGAAAATAGAACCTAAGCCTAAAAATGAAAAGGTGATACACCAGAAAATGTTGACCCACCCAACCTGAATATACACTTTTTACCAAAATAAGTGCCCATACACTTCATCTGAAGTGGGAAGTTCTTCTAAAATAGTTAGCTAGGGGTTCGTGGAAGTACAGGGAGGAAGAAACTAGCAAAGGTGTTTTGAGACACACTTATGGCAGCCTATTCACATGCACCTATATTCTTCTTGTAGACACTTCTGGCAGACCTGCAGAAAGTAGACTTCACAATGCACTGGACATGCTAGGATCAATTTGTGAAAGCATGAAATACAATGACTTAACACAAAATAAGAAAATAGACATATACTTTAAAGTGCAAGTCTAGATAGAGGTAAAAAAGCTAAGTTCTGATTTAAGGTAAAATTTGGTAGTGCTCTGCCTTATAATCCTGAGAGATTTTTGGGTAAAGTTTTGCCTTAAGGCTAAGAGAGTTGATCCTTCTCAAATGAGAAATTTTTTACAATATATAGAGAAAGGGGAAGAGAACTTGGTGCTTCCTAGGAAATATTTTGGTTCTCTTTTTTCAAGTGGCACATGGGCGTTCTGGAACTTGGGAAGAGGAAGCTATCTAATTGTTGGTTCCTACTTTGACTTTGGTAGCCCACATTAATGTGAAAACATGGGCACACCTCTTTTATGCAAATAGACTGCTCCCTTTAAGGCATTTACATGGCTTGTCTACTGTTTGCACCGTTTGGTGACCACCTGATAAGCATTGTTCCAACTGCAGGAATAAATCCCTGAGTTGACATCTCCTCTCACCACTTGGATGCTTTGTATTTTTATGCACCTTGTCTTCTTCTTGCTTTGTCTCCTTCTACTCTTTCATCCCTCAAGGGTGATCTTCTGGCAGATCGCTACATTCCTTGGGCTCCTTTCATGGTTGGTGCTCAGGCAATTCAAAAGCAAACGGCTATTTCACTATCTTAAAATTGATGTTCACGCAGCCATCACCTTGAAATTGAATACCCAATGGCTAGTCCATCTTATTAAAATTGATGGCTTTCAGGATGTCACTATCCTTGGCAAAATTTTGTGGTATTTTTCTATGGATTTCTTCCCACAGACCTCTTCTGCAGACAATTTTCTTGCAGACAAAAAGTCTGCGAGAATTGTCTTAGTCTTTTGTCCTTTTCTCTTCAGGTTTTTTGGCTGTAGCTTTCCTCCAAATTCCTTCAGACTTTTTGTTCAAAGTAATTCCTTCAGACAAAATTTTTGAAGGAATTCAAATCCTTAAGTCTTTTTTGCATCCTTGGAAATCCTTCGGCTGCCTTTGAAGTGCTCCCTACCCTCCGCAAGGGCTTTTGGACTCAGAACTACCCTCCACAAGGGCACTTGCCCTTTAGCTTTGGGACGCTCCCTTGAACCAAGCCTTTAAACCTTTCCTACTTGAACCAACCATTGAACCAATCCATTGAATTGGTTCAATGGTTTAACACTGCGTGTCGAGCCTTTGGACTGAGCGTTGAACCAAGCTCGTTGAACCATCTGATGAACCGAGTGATTGAACCAAGGCATTGAACCAATGTGTTGAACCAAGAATTGAACCTTAAACATTGAACTGAGTGATTGAACCAAGTTATGAATTGAGTTGATGAACTTGCCAATTGAACCAAGGTGTTGAACCAAGGCATTGAACTGGTTTAATGGTTCAACACTGCCGACCTTCCTTATGATTTTATTTAGACAAGAGCCCGAAGAAGCCTCATAAAACCTAGAACTCTCTGAACTGATTCTTCATGCACCAAAATACTAACCTATAGAGTCCATATAAGTCCCTGTGAAGTCCGTAGAAAACCTATAGAGTTCATAGAAATAGACCTACAGAGTTCATAGAAAACCTCATTGCTGAGCCCATAGAAATCCAAGCTCTGCAGAGTCTGTAGAAACTTCACCTGCAGAGTCCATAGAAATAGACCTACAGAGTCCATAGAAATAGACCTGAAAAGCCCGTATAAATTATTGGACTTGTGAAAAATAAAAAAAATTGAATTGGCCTAGAACAGTAAGGGAAGAAGGGGACCGATTTTTGGCCTGTTGGGCAAAAAATGGTCAACAAATTAGTGACTCCTAGGGGAAGCATGCCTGCTATGGTTAGAGACTAGTTGCCTTATAGTCCATTGGGAATGGAGTCAGATGCAACTTGATCAAAGTTAGTAACAGCCCCAAATATCCAAGAATCAAACATGAAGCTTTTTACCCCACACACAAAGGAAAACACACACAAGGCTAAAAACACTACCTGTGAAAACTACACTTAGGGAAACTAGGAAAAGAAACTGAAAGCAAACTGATATATATAGCTAACCAAGAATGCTTTCCTCCCTCTTGGATCAAAGGGAAAAATTCTTAAGTCCCCTTCCTGGCAAGAAGACTTATGGTGCCAGACAAGTGCCTGAATGAAAAGGAGATTTGGTGACTTGCTCCTCTTGCCTATCACCTAGATTGGCTGGTATCCGAGTGGATCAGATTCAAACATGCTTCCAACATATACATACTCTATTTTTTCTTGGAAGCTTGTTTAATGTTGGTCCTTCATGCTGGTGCATATCACTAAGAAATCAATGGCTGCTGGCTCATCACCATAAGCCCTTTGATATGTATAGCTCCCTTGCAGTGCACCATGGTCTGACCCATTTCCTTCTGCTTCATTGAAGACTCTGTCAGACTCATCCTCTGCTTCCTCTTGGCCTTCTTGAAGAAGGGTGACTCTAATGATATCTAAAATGGAATCACAAACTGATTTCTCATCCCATAGGACATCACTTCTCTATTCAAAACTTTCTTCTTCAAGGCTTTGTTCAAGGAAGACATACCTCTCCTTTTCATCCTCAAAAATCAAGATCTCTATATCTTAAAAGATATTCTTCTGATCCTCCTCCAACTCAAGCTCCCTATCATAATAGTCCTCCTCATTGAAATAATAAGGAAGTTCATCAAATAGAGGGGGAGAGAGCTCACCATGCTTATGTTCCTCCTCATATTGCTAGAACATCTGCATGTATGCGTGACCTGAGTCTTCTCCATTACTGATGAGGTCTTCACAAGGATCATCGATGATGATTTATTCTTTGTTTTTACTCATGATAGCCTCTTGGGAAACTACAAATTGGATCTTCTGCTCCTCACTCACCTCCTGCAGAACAGGTTCCTCCTTGAGAAGGGATGAAGTGGAAAAAACATGTGGAAGAGGAGGCAGTCCTTGAGCTCAAATCGAATGATTCTCCTCCTTACATCTAGATAACACTTCATCAATATCAGGTGTGGCCTAATATTTCTCTTAGAAATGTGTAGGTGGGGTGTGTTTAGACATGGAATGTGCCATTGGGTCTAAACCATCCATCACACACTGGCTGAGCAATCTCTCTTTAGATTCCAACTCTGTAATTCTTTTGGCCATATCCTCTTGGAAGATCCTTTCTTGGAGGTCACTAGCATCATCATGAGTAGGAATAGCCTCATCTTCTTTAGGGTTTTGATAAAAATCCTTCTTTTCCTCCTTCCTCCCCCATGATTCTACTATTTTCTTCCAGCTCAAGATCTCAGAGTTGGAATTTTGCTCTTATGAACAGGCAGCAACTTTGTTTTCTCCAAGGTCCTGGGGCTCCTTCACAAGGTCTAAAAGTTTTATCTCTCTTTCATGAAGTAGTCTCATCTTAGCCTCTAAATCTTCAAGTTGCTAGGCTAGATAATCCTGAAAGAGTCTTTCTTGGAGGTCACCAACATCATCATGTTGAGTAGGAGCAATTTTGAGAGAGATGTGATGGTTCGTAATGCTCCCCCCAAAGGAAGATTCATGATCTAAGGAATTTAGAAGGTTCATCTCCATGGGAGGCTTTTCTAGTTCCCTTTGATGCTTGAAGGCTAGGCACACAGGGTCAAGAGTAGGGTTGATTGATGCATCAGATGAGCTAGAATGAGCAAGTGCCATCTGATAGAAAGGATTTGGTGCATAAGAGGGGGATTTGTTTAGAATAGGAGGGGGCACGCAAGGCTGGCTACCTTACATGAATGGATTCCTCCATTTTAATACCTCCTCCATGGATTACAATGCCTAAGCTTGCTTGAGAAAACACTTCTCTTTATACATCAGCTCCTGCTGATATCCATACTGCTTATCTAGTCTGTCTATCTCCATTACCTACTTAAACTCCAGCGCCACCTCCCTTAATGTTGAAGGGCAACTAGAGAGTTGTTTAAGGTGATTACATGAAAATTATGAGTTTGATCTAAGTCTAGATAGAGATAAAAAAGCTAAGTTCTGATTCAAGGTAAAATTTGGCAGTGCTCTGCCTTACAAGCCTGAGAGATTTTTGGGTAGAGTTTTGCCTTAAGGCTAAGAGAGTTGATCCTTCTAAAATGAGAATTTTTTTACAATATATAAAGAAAGGGGAAGAGAACTTGGCACTTCCTGGGAAAAATTTTGGTGCTCTTTTTTCAAGTGGCACATGGGCGTTCTGGACCTTGGGAAGAGGAAGCCATCTGATTGTCAGCTCTTACTTTGACTTTGGCATCCCACATTAATGTGAAAATATGGTCATGCCTCTTTTATGCAAATAGACTGCTCCCTTTAAGGCATTTACATGGTTTGTCTACTGTTTGCACCATTTGGTGACCGCTTGGCAAGAGATGTTCCAACTGCAAGAATAAATCCCTGAGTTGACATCTCCTCTTGCCACTTGGATGCTCTATCTTTTTATGCACCTTGTCTTCTTCTTGCTTTGTCTCCTTCTACTCTTTCAGACCTTAGGGGTGATCTTCTAGTGGGTTGTTATGTTCCTTGGGCTCCTTTCATGGTTGGTGCTCAGGTGATTCAAAAGCAAATGACTATTTCAATGTCTTAAAATTGACATTCACATAGCCGTCACCTTGAAATTGAATACCCAACGGCTAGTTCATCTCCTTAAAATTGATGGATTTTGGGATGTCACAGTCCTTGGAAAAAATTTGTGGGCTTTTTTTGTGGATTTCTTCCCGTGAACCTCTTCCACGAACAATTTTCCCGCAAATAAAAACTCTGTGAGAATTGTCTTAGTCTTTTGTCCTTTTGTGTTTAGGTTTTTTGGCTACAACTTTCCTCCAAATTCCTTCAGACTTTTTGTCTGAAGGAATTCCTTTGGACAAAAATTCTAAAGGAATTCAAAACCTTAAGTCTTTTTTGTTTCCTTGGAAATCCTTCGGCTGCCTTTGAAGTGCTCCCTACCCTCTGCAAGGGCTTTTAGACTCAGAACTACCCTCCACAAGGGCACTTGCCCTTCAGCTTTGGGATGCTCCCTTGAAACAAGCCTTTGAACCTTTCCCACTTGAACCAACCGTTGAACCAATTCATTAGACTAGTTCAATGGTTCAACACTGTGCGCTGAGCCTTTGGACTGAGCATTGAACCAAGCTCGTTGGACCATCTGATGAACCGAGTGATTGAACCAAGGCATTGAACCAATGTGTTGAACCAATGCGTTGAACCAAGTGTTAAACATTAAGCATTGAACTGAGTGATTGAACCAAGTGATGAACTGAGTTGATGAACCTACTGATTGAACCAAGGTGTTGAACCTGTCGATTGAACTAAGGCATTAAACTGGTTCAATGGTTTAACACTGCCAACCTTCCATGTGATTTTCTTCAGATAAGATCCTAAAGAAGCCTCATAAAACCTAGCACTCTCTGAACTAATTTTTCATGTGCTAAAAGACTAACCTATAGAGTCTGTAAAAGTCCCTGTGAAGTCCGTAGAAAACCTGTAGAGTTCATAGAAATGGACCTACAGAGTCTATAGAAAACCTCATTGCCGAGTCCATAGAAATCTAAGCTCTGTAGAGTCCATAGAAACTTCACATTAAGAATCCATAGAAATAGACCTGCAGAGTCTGTAGAAATAGACTTGTAGAGTCCGTATAAATTCTTGGACTTGTGAAAAATAAAAAAAATGAATTGGCCTAGAACAACAGGGGAAAAAGGGGACCGATTTTTGGCCTGTTGGGAAAAAAATGGTCAACAATATGATCATATTTTCCTTCATCAAAACTCAATACATGAAAACTAGATTGGTATTTTTTCTCCTCTATGAATAATGGAAGTTCATATACCCACTCAAGGTGTAAGTCATCATGTTTTTCTTGTTCCAAACCTAATTTGTCTTCTTCAAGTCTCAAACCATTAGGATTACCTTCTTGATCTT
Source organism: Torreya grandis (assembly GCA_037957365.1). Classification (NCBI taxonomy): domain Eukaryota; kingdom Viridiplantae; phylum Streptophyta; class Pinopsida; order Cupressales; family Taxaceae; genus Torreya; species Torreya grandis. The sequence goes on along the minus strand of JARHVA010000639.1, from coordinate 3,154,737 downwards.
CTCTTGCCACTATGATCTCATGTTCATTAGCAATTGTAACCTACTCTTAATCATTCAGTGATTTGATGATAATATTGTTAATCTCATCAAGTAAATCAAAGTGTAATCTTTTCAAACATCATCAAGCTCATTATGAGTCTTTATGCCTTAAATAATGAGTTATTTGAGTTTCGTTTAAGACATCCTTCTAAAAAAGTAACTATTTTGACCTCATTCATATTCTATCAATTTATTTAATCTGATTTTCATTTTCTTCCATGAATCATGCAAGTGTATCATGTGATTCCAATGATATTATGTGATCATCATCTTCTTATTCAAGCTCAAAACAATGCTAATTTGACTAATTTTTAGGATCATTCATGACATCTTGATGACTGCCCAACTATTGGATAGAAGATGTAAACTTCTTCTCATATTTGAGAGTTGACTTGATTTCTTCTACACCAATAGGGATGCCAATTATGGTTTATTCATCACATTCACTCACCACATGTTCATCATGACCTTATTGATACCACTTATAGCTAAATGATTTTTCTTTTCAAGGATAACCACCTCATCTTATTTTCTTGACAAACTCTCTTTTCCAATTGAATGTTAATCTTATTACCTCAATTCAATAGGTTATCCTTCACAAAAGGAGGGGGTGGGAGGTCAATTGAACTCATTGACTTTCTTTAAAATTGATAGATTGTCCTTATAACTTAGGATTTTGGTAGGGCTAGGTTGATTGTAGTATTCTTGGAGAGATGGAGAAAGGAATTGTGTTAAGGATGCTACATTATTCTCCTTCCAATCTCAATCACTCTATCAAACTTTGATATATGTTGAACTTCATAGATAGTTGCAACTTGAAGGGTTGGTCAATAAATTGAGGGACTTAGGAGCTTTCTTGACTTGACATCCATATAATTCTCTTTTTCTTGAATTTGTCTAGGCATGGGAGAAGGTTATTTATAAATAATTAGCATGATATAATCAGTGTTCATAGTCCAATAAGGTCTCCATGGTGGAATGGTTTGAGATTCTTGAGGAAGAGTGGGTAAAGGTGACACAGGCATAGGATTTTCTTGATGGCATAATGCAAGTTAGAGTAAGTTAGGAGAAAGGGAAGGTTAATGTGGAGTAGGATAAAGTTTATAAAGTTTATTGTATTATATTTTATACATATATTCAATTACTAATAGAGTCTCCATACATTGAACAAATCCTCTTATTTCTATCACATCATCTATTGGTATATATTAGTTTTTTCTCTCAATATTTGCCTACCTAGAATTATTCAAATTCACTAAATCCTTCATCACTTAAATGATTTCATATTGAATATAAGGGTTATAGATAATCAAGACATTATCATTTTATTTATCAAGCCCCCTCATTTGCATTTCAATGTTTACAAGGGGTTATTTGAAGTCTAAAAAGGCTAGAGTAGGAGCAATATAACTTTGACAAGGTTGACTAGAGGGAGAAGTAGGATACCAAAGACCTTGAGTTGGAGTGGAAGATGGAATATAAATCTAATGATAACCTTGGTAATTTTGGAATGTTAATTTTTAAGAGCCACTTCGGTAAATCCATGAATTCTATCAATCTGATATGAAGAATGTGAATCCATAAAGTATCCATTTTGACAAGAAGAATGATGAGAATACATATCAATTTATGATTTTTTGACACTTAAATTGCTTATACCAATTTCTGTTCACTTAGATTCACCATTGATGATTGTGTTCATACCTCCAAAGGCTAATGTATTGAAGTCAACATCAATAACTCTTTAATGGATGAAATCCTTGTCCTGTCGAGCATGATAGAACTATTATAACACTAAATTGCACACTTGAAAATGTTATTCAAGCCTCCTCACTTAGGTGATATCATGGAGACACCTTTAGGCTATGGGTGGCCTAATAAATGAGGTGAATCTCTATATAGGACTAGCTCCCTTGATTCTTTATCTTGCAATTACAACTAAGAATATTGTTTGCAAGGTAAAAGGGATAGAAATAACTAAAAATAACCTAACTAAGGAGGTGATGAACCAATTTTTTTGACCATTGCCACACATTTTTAGATGCATAATTAGCATATAATTGACCTATTCATACACCACTCCTAATCTACTCTTCTTACATAAATATTTTAATATGAATGTGGTAGATGATGATTAGGCTAGGGCAACTAATTTTTAAGAGATCTAAGAGGAACTAATGGAAGATTACCTAATTTAACCTTCATAAGACTACTTAAACACTCTACATGACCTAAAAGAGTTATTTTAAACTACATATAGGTGAGAGAATGAGATAACAAGTCAAGGAGAACCGAATCGACACTAGACAAGATCAATAATTCATGCAAGAACACTAGAATATAGTCATAAGAAAAGGTAAAATTAGCTTACCTATTATTTCAATGGATTACAAAATGAGAATGGATTCACCATACTCAAGTGGAGGATTTATTAAATTGCCAAAATTAGACATACATATAGAAGCTAATGAGAAAGAGAGAGAAGATGGGCATTGGATAAGCCCATGACAAATGTCATACACATCAAATAATTTACCATACAAATAGAGTGAGAGAGAAATTTTTTTCATATTCCTCAACAAGTGTTTCTTTGAGTTGATGATACTTTCATCAAAGTGGTGTAGGATATCACCATTGTCCTCTATGATTCATCCTTTCATTCATGAAACTATCCATTCTTAGTTTAGGAGGAGTTATAAGTCTATGTTTTAACACAAGGAAATCTTGATCATGATTCCTAGAGTCTTCCCACACCATCATTATCCACTTGAATTATTTTCTCATCTTGATGAGAGTGAGACCTAAAAGTCAAGCTTCTTCATATTGACAAGTACCTACACTTTCATTGTGTGATCTTGGTTGATTAAAAGGAGACCATGAAAATAAGCCCATTTATTCATACAAGGTATAGTCCTTAATTTAGTATTAAAATAAAATATTTACAACCTCATAGAGGTCTGGTACAGGATCATTTTATCCATATTTGGTTTGTAGACCACCTTCAAGGACTGACATGTAGATGCATTTGGTCTCTTAGAGATCTTGATGACATGTTTTATTACTACAAGGTTTATTGAGATTTTTAATATATTGTATGTTAATTGAGTGGTATTATATATATTTTATGTATATCACCATACCTATTACATTTCTCACCAAGTCCTCATAATTAGTCAATATGCTTTCACACAGCTAAATCCTTATAAATAAGCCTAAAACTACAACTTTCAGGGCATGTTTTGTGCCTAATACTCTCCACATGTGCCAAAAAATATCTCATTATGTTACTATTAGGACATACATAGGTAATTAAATTCATCCCATGACCAAACAATTTCATTTGAGGTCATTTAAAAAATCAAACAAAATCATTAGGTCTTTATCAAGTTTTTAGGAGGGTTTAAGATGCCTTTCTTTCTTAACAATTGTTTAAGTTCCTTAGGTGTTTTTTCTTATCTTTTTTTATCCAAAACCTCTTAAATTATTTATTTTTGATTTGGGAAGGATTCTTGAGACTTGTAAAACATATCATGACATGTTACCTTTTATTCCAGTTGTTTGATTCTTCAAACTCACTAAAACTTGTACTAGCCCATTGCTAGGGCTTGTGGACAATCCTTTATGAATAAACCTAATGATCTTGATTTGGAAATGTATTATCATTACAGTGAGTATAAATTTTTTATAAATATATGACAAAGTATTCTTAACCTACTAAGAGCCAAATCAAGAATACTTTGTCATATATTTATAAAAATTGAGTCTAAAAATTATATAAAAAAACTTTGTCATATATTTATAAAAATTGAGTCTAAGAATAATTTGTCATATACTTTGGCAATATATTATCATTACAGTGAGTCTAAAAATTGTATAAAAATTGTTCATCCTTTATCATTCTTCTTATACGTGGATAAGCTCTATATCTATTCTTCATTGTGTTGTCTCTCTCTCTAGCCTCATTAACCCATGGTGTCATGTAAAATGGAATAAAGATAAAAATTTAAGTATTTACCAAAACTTCATCATATTCAAATTACTTGAAACACTCCCTTGGAAAACTCACCATATTCCTCTAGGTCTTGGCAATCCAACTTAGTCTACATGGTGTTTTGAGTGCAAGATGGATTGACCTTGAGTCTCAAAAGTGCTTAGAGGGTTTTGATGTAAGGAGGCAAACACTAAATATGAATTTATTGTGAGAATATTCATTCTTTATAACACGTTTTGAGGCCAATAGTGACCTACAAGTCTATAGACCTGTAGGTTTACTAATCTTCTTGAACCTTACTTGGAGAAGAGACAATAAAGACATGATAAAGTGATACTTTTAATCCCTTAGCATTTAATATGTTTTTTATGAGATAAAAATGTGTTTTTAAGAAAACAAACATATAATTCTTTCCATGTAGTAATGGTATTCACTTTCTCAAGATTCATGAATGCTTATGGAAGTTTGTGAGTCCCAAACTATTAAGAAGTTTTGGTGTAAAATAGACATTAATTTATCTTATATGTATCTAAAGAGAATTGGGAGGAGTAAATATGTTATGTGAGATATCCACCATTATAAACTCAGCTATTGAATAGATTGAAGCATTAGAAAACCATTATCTTAATCTAAAAACTCTACATAATGGATATTTATTATCTTCTTTGGCCCATGAATGCCAAGTAAGGAATGGAGAATCATGAATGAAGATGGTACAAAACTTATGTAAACTTTAATATTTATCTCACACCTCCAATCTATTTCAAATTTCCATTTTGAGGAGAAAATTGAGCCTATGCATAGGGTTTATGTAGGGTTTAATACCACCTAATGGTCTTAACAATTATTCATTAAGATGAGGGAGCCAATATGAGAAACAATGCCACAAAAATAAATTACATTAAACCCCATTCCTCTAACCATAAGTTTATTCCATGATTATTTCTCCTTTGTCCATACCAAGTACATGAAATTGGCCTTTTATAGTTTACCAAGAGCTTGAAGGAGGTTCTAATGAGAATTTTAGACTTTTAGGACCTCTACAAGTTGGATATTCATGGATATAAATTGGATAAGGTTAAGATACACTTTTAAGATGTTTTCACCTAAATATGGATTCCCCAAGCCTATACACATGCCTGAAATTACCCCTTTTGGAGTGATTTTCTCTCATTTGGATGTTAAACCTTCAAAAATGACATATCTAACATTCTTGACATGTATGCAAGTTAGATAACTGCTTCAAAATCTTTGGAAAATGTATTTTTATGTATATTTCATATTTTTGGTTCTGACATACATTGGATTTGGTTATATGCACTTTTACCTTGCATGAAACTTTACCTTAAACTTCACAAAATAACCTTAACTTTTTCAAACAAGTGTAAAATGTTCATATAAGGTTGTCAAAGCGTGAGATTATTTTGAGGGACAATTTTGAACATATGACACATTTTGTACCAACTTCTTAACATCATGGTATGTATATACTAATACAAGAATAATATAATCCATTACATTAATTTTATCAAATTAACCTTAAATTTTGCTCACATGACCTCAACAAGATCATTTGAAGACTCCACAGGACATATAAAGGCTATGAACAAGGTGATAATACATGATAAGTCAAGTTTCAAATTATAGGGGTTGAAATTTTAACCTGGGGGTCAAAAATAGTCTACAAATTTGTGATTCAGAGGGGTAACATGCTTGTAATTCTTATTAGACTAGTATCCTTGTCCTTCCATTTGGAAATGGAGTCACTTGCACTCTACTACAAACATGATCATAACTTGACCAAGATAAGATAACTGAATTTAGCTCCAAACACACACAAAGAAAAAGAAACAAGAAAACACACATTTTATAGCCAAGCACTTAGGGAAAATAAGAGATAACATAGTAATTAATATATACAACTAACCTGGACATATCTTCTTCCTCCTAGATTAAAATGGATGTTTTTTGAGATCTTTTGTTCCATGAGATGGAAAATGACATAAAGAAAGTTTCATTTTGGACCTTGATCATGTTGGCTTCACAATCCTCTTGATTTCCAATCTTCTTGGTATACTCTCAAGTGAATCAATAATAACAAAAAAGTCACCTATGAAGACAACCTCACCTTGTGCTTCAAGATTTTATTTATGTTGTTCCTTGATATTGAATAGAACCTTACCATTGATAACATTTTGAATTATAGGAATATATGCAACCTCATCCAATGATGTTCCATCTAGGAATTATTCTTGGGCCTCTATGACATCTTGAGTGATATCATGTTGATTATTAGCTATTGAAAGTTCATAAATCTCTTTAAGGAGTTTTGCATACTGATTCTAATTTGCATCATGGCCTTCAATGGATGTGTCTTGATTAACCTCCTCATGAGAATGACCTCTAATAGTAAATGTACCTTTGCAAAGGGCATCAATATCTTGAAGGGACTCAATGTAATGATGTCAATTCTCATTTATATCTTCCTTTTGATCAATTTGAGTGAGGCCAACTTGAATAACATCCTCATATTTCTCTTTAAGAGCTATATGGTTGTCAATAACTTTAAACTCTTCCATGTGATCATGTTTTAGCTACAAATTTTATTTCTTAAGCTCTACTTCTTGCTCATTGGAATCCATTTCAAATTCATCCAAGATGTCACCTTGTTGGCTTGTGTAACCTTCAACATCAAGATCAGCTGCAACCTCAACAAAATAAGATGCAATTGGACCTCCCTCTTGAATCATGATATCAAGGCCATCTTATAGAACTTCATCTATGAAAACTAATTTGCCTTTTTCTTCCCTAATTTGGGTACCAATGATGATTTATTCATCAAGTTCACTTGAATTATCTTCATCATCTACAAGTATAGCTTGATCTTCTCCATTTACCTCCCATAGGACAAGTTCCTTCTCAAAGAGGGAGATGGTGAGAGGGTAAGGAAGTTAATTCATTTTAGATGGAGTATAAGGCATGGTAGGTTGATCATGAATATGATTTAGATTATTGATAGTAATAGGATCATCTAGGGAGTATTCAAGGGGATGGAAAGAAATTTTTTTACAACTTCTTTATTCTTCTCTTTCCACTTGGCAATCACTTTATCAAAATTTGAAGCATTTTCATCCTCATATAAAACTTGGGTTTCAAGGATGGGTAAGGAACAAGTGGAGCTATATTAGGGTTTATTTTATTGAATAATTATAGGAATTTATTCTTGATTCTGACTAGGGAATTCCCCCGGATTAACTTGAGGATGCTCAATGACTTCATGAGGATAAGGACCGAAAGAAGGATAATAAAGGATACAAGAGGGATATTTAAACATCTAGTTCAACTCACTTTGTTGTGTTTTCAAAATGTCCATCTTCTCTAATACAAATGTACACAACTCACCCCTCTCTAATAAATCATTAGAGGAGATAAATGCAGCTTGAAAAATCCCAATCACTTCCTCATATTGAGAAGTTGAAAAAACCTTTTTTTCATAGACTAGTATCTTGTTCTCTATCTCATCCATTCCATCTTGATAATATTGTAAATAAAGTGGAGGAGGGGAAGGAGGATAACATGATTGAAGACAAAGTTGTTTATATGCATCATCATAGCCACATGGGGGAGGTATAGGCTAATCATAAGATTGATATGGTTCATAAAGAGGATAAGGGTGATAATCTTGATATTAAGGAGGGTAAAAATATTGATAAGGCTATTGAGGTGTATAGGTGGATCTATATGATGGGAAAATGGGGAAGTCATAGGACTGGCATGGCTCATTATAAGGCTGATAAGGGTCATGACAAGGCTAATAAGGAGTATGATAGACTTGAGCTACCTCATCAATTTGATATAAATTAAAATTTTCTTCAAACCAAACCATAAAATTCTCATCGAGATAGTGAATTAAAGATATAAATTACTTTGAACAAGTGTCTGGGTGCTAAAACCAATTGATTGAGTTTAGAGTCTCTATTAATGTTTTTAAATGCCTCTAAATATTGATATGTAGAAGGAAAACACCAAAAATAATTCAACCATTTTAGAACATGTCCCATCAGGCATGCCATAATTATTATCAACCAAATTTTCACCCTTGGAAGGTTTTTTAAGCCTTTAAAATTTGGGGTAACATAGAGACAATCTAGGCTGTGGGTGGCCTAATAGGTGGATTGAATCTCTAGGTTATATAGATATCTCACCTTAATGTATCACTTAGGATCATTCACTAATATATAAATTTTTTAGGAAAATGAAGATAAACCTACTCTAATGGATGTGATGCACCAAAATTAATTGATCACTACCAAACAATTGCATGTGCACATCAATCATGAGACTAACTTGAACATACACTACTCTTAATCTACATCTCCAATATAAACACTTCATGTGAAGGTTTTGAAAGATATTTTAGGCTAGGAGAAATATACAAGAGGTAATACAATGACACTAATGCATAGAAAACTCACTTAACATTCACACTTGACATGACCTAGAAAAAAGCTTTTAAACTACACATGAGTGTTAGAAAAGGACATGCTAAGGAGTACTAAGAAAAACTCTTTAAAATATTAATTAGTCATGCACACACACTAAATATAATCAAAGGATGAGGTGAAAATAGTATTATTTCATTTATCAAAGGCATATAAATGGGTAGGGATTTGCCATACCCAAGTGGAGGATCCATACAAAGTCAAACAAGGATGAATTTATAGAGAATAAGAGTAGACCAGAGAGAGGTGTAGAGGAGAGTCATTACAAGTGTGAATCAAGAGTTAAAATAAATAATGGAGTTATGAAATATTATCATAATATATCCAAGGACATATGTTGCCTTCTTGAATATGCGTCATCTTAGAAATGGAGTAGGATTTTCTCCCTTTGCTTGACACCTATTGCTTCTTCTTCAAAGTGGCTTTATTAACCATCAAGTAATTTTGAAATTATAGATACCATTTTTATTGTGACCTTAATATAATTTTATAATCTCCTTATAATAACATTTAAATGATGAATACACCTTATTAGGTATCTTGAAGCCCATTTGACTTCACTACACCTCTCCTTACTTGAAAGTCTTAAATTTCTGATTTTGTATTTATGAGTGAAATCTCTCTCTCCATGAAAGTCCTATATAAATATTATCAAACCCAAATCAATCCCTTTGAAATCATTAATATCTCTCCAAGACTTCATCTTGTACCTAAACCCATACTTGCCTTCAATTCTTTGTAGCCCTGAAAACACACAAAGCTCCTTGTGTAGACCAATCCATAGATGATATTGGTAAGCTAGGAAGATTTTTTAGTAATTAGTATGACCTTACATCTTTTTTCCAAATTTCATGACCATTAATTAAGTGTAAGTACACTTATTTACCTTATTTCTCTGTCTAATTAGGTGTTAAATAGGTCTTTAGGCCTAGAAACTGAGATTTAACTATATAAAATCCCACATATGTGAAACCTCAAACAAATATTGATTTAATTAAAATATATCCTAATCATGATTCATGTCTAATTTTAAGGTTTGACATAATTTTCCATGCTTCCAAATAGCTTGAAACAGTCTTTTTATCCATGTTCGATACATTGTGTACCCTGCACTTGCCAAAAAATTGCTTGATAAGGTGATCAAGAGAGTTTTGAAGGTTATTTTGGTCATTTAAAGGTTCATCCAATTCATCTTGGGTGTTTAAAAACACTTTATCTTTCATTGGGTCAATTTTGGCCTTCTTGGCAGCTTGTGACATGTTTATCATCTTAACGATGATTCATAAAAATTGGGGACTTAATCAATGAAAAAATATGACAAATCATAAGTATACAAGTGTATATAAAATTTAAAATTATCTTAGGCCCCATGTACCTTGTTCATATAGTTATGAGCTTATAAGGATGTCTCTAGGGATGATAAGCTTACAATTATGAGGTTAAGGAGAGTCAAATGGGTAAAGAAGAGAAAAATTGCTTGGTTTTGACATCAAAACACCTTATTTAATTCTATATCACCTATATTGACCTATTTTAATGGTATTATCTACCATATATCTCCATATACCTACTATAACCATTGTTAGCTCATGTTAGGGTTCTCTAAAAAACCAATGCAAGTGACCCTAGTTGTCTGTATTAGTCCCTTTCTCAACATTAGAAGAGTATGAAACCTCAAAAAATATTCATTTAATTCCTCATCATATTATATATATTTTATGTTCTCATCTCATTCTCAATCAAACAAACTATTCACAATTTAACACACAGGCCTATGTGTATGGTTTTAGGCTTACCAGGCCTAAACAAACTTATCAAAGCTTCACATTGTCTTACTTGAACCTAAAGATCATATGGAGGTGTCATTATAACATTAAAGAGTAATTTTAATATTATTTTTTCCTTGCCACATACCTTTGTCCTTAAAACCAAGTAGGCATCTCTCATTTGACTACATAAGTCTGATTATGTTAATTTTGATTGTGCGACTATAAGATTAGGGTGTATTCCATTTAGATAAATTTATGATGTATTTTAAGATAATTATTAGGTTCCAAGTGCTTACATAAACTTGTTTATTCATATAAAACCCAAACTCTAATGCATAAAATTGTATTTCTCTCCAATGTTTGAAGATTAGTTTGCATCTCTAATTGGCCTGTAGGTATCCTTCTAGGCCTATATAGAGTCTCTACTAAGTCTTAAGATTATATAAGGGAAAATACCCTAAATTTATCTCATTATGGCTCTTTAAAACCATTAAAAACTTCACTCCCAAACACAAGTATCATCTTCTCTCTCCTTTCTATCCAAGACCTAACTATATGTGATAGTTTGTGATAAAGTTCCACCCAGAGTCTTGTCCTCCAAAAGTATCCTTCTACTTCTATTTATCTTGTCCAATGTATCATTTATAATTTATCAATAGGTACAAATTATGAGACAAATATAAGATATATTTAGACCCCTTCATCTTAGTCTTGTATTCTATATTATTTAAAGCTTCTTCTTGTTCATCCTTGATCATTCTACCTATAGGTAGATAAGCTCTAGGTCTCTTCTTCACTATGTTAGAAATAAATTGAGCCTTATTAACCCATGTTAGAATGTAAAATGTAATTAATATAAAACTTTAATTATTTACCAACACTTCAATAGATTCAAATTACTTGAAATACTCCCTTGGAAAAATCACCATACTCCTCTATTTCTTGGTAGTCCAACTCAATCTACACAGTCTTTTGAGTGCAAGATGGATTGACCTTGAGTCTCAAAAGTTATCATAGTGTTTAAAAAAAATTTATATTAGGAGGATAACACTAAATATGAATTTAGCGTGAGATCATTCATTCTTTATAACAAATTTTAGGCTAATAATGACCTACATGTCTGCAAACTTGTAGGTTCACTAATCTTCTTGAACCCTACTTAGAGAAGAGATAATTTTCCCCTCTTATAATTGAATATGTTTTTGATGAGATAAATATGTGTTTTTAGTAAAACAACCATATCATTCCTACCATGTAGTAATGGTATTCACTTTCTCAATATTCATGAATACTTATCGAAGTCTTCAAGTCCTAGTCTATTAATAAGTTTAAGTGTCTTTACCAACCCATTTTTCTCACACTCACTCCAAGGGTGAAGAAGATAGGGTTTATCCATTTTAAAAAGATAAACAACCCATGTGCATGATATGAAGACAGAAAAAAAAATGTGACAAAATACCTAGAGGGATCTAGTTGGTCATATCCAAATCCATATGGTATGGTCAAAGTATAATATCATGTCCCACTAGATGGCCAAAAAAAATAAAATTAATTAAAATATACTTAACGATTTTTTTTAAAATATAAAAATGTATTTTAAATACATATTTTTATATATAATATAAAACACATTTATTGTATTAATATTAATGACCTAAACTCTAGATATGTTGAGGAGAGATTAGAGCTATATGTGGCCTCTTTATTCCAAAAAGTGGGACACACTAATATACTTTGAACACTTGGGTAGGACAACTGCGTTTAAGTTAGACACCTATGTCTACGTGAGTGTCTAGATTTGACACAAGTGTCTGAGACCAAAGAAAGAATATTCATAAAATCTGACATTTGCTCTAGGATCATCTTGCAATCCACTACTAGCTTTAGGTCAAACCTACATGAGCACAATAAACTAAGTATCATTGAACCCTATTTATTGTAATATCTATCAATAATTTTAATTTACTATTTTTAGCACTCTTAGTTGTATAAATTCAAAATATTATTTATCTAAGTTTCTATTAATTGTCCTACTCATTAGGTTAGTTCATCATCCTTATGAAAATCTTAATCTAATATCCCTTAACTTTAGATACCCCCTCTACCTAAATTTAGGCTTAAACATGTTTGTAGAGTTTTTCACATATTTTCCTTCTTGTGTAAGTAACTGAGAAGACCATGTACCTACTTTTTTATAATAAAAAATGGACCCAACCAATTGGGTTTGAGATTTATTTTATTTTAATTGTCTACATTTGTATTTTTTAATTTTCATTTAACACTAGATCCCCCACTTTAAATTCTTGATTGTGAATTTTTTCCATGTTCCCATTTAATGAGATCTTGATAGACTTTGATATGTTCAATAGCCTGTATACATTTGTTCTCAAGAGTTTATAAGTCATGTAACCAATTTTCATGCTATTCATCATCTTGATTATATATTTAATGGAGACCCAAAATGAATAATTTTATAGTTAAAGTGATAATATTACTTCTATGCTATAAAAAAGAGAGCATGGTGTTATTTTTTTTAGTGTATGTACACCTTTATGATATGCCAAAAGTGCATAAGCAATCTAATTGTGCCAATTTTTTTGTTCTTTGAAACTATTTTGATTAAAACATAAAAAAAACATTTTATTTGTAGCCTCTCCTTAAACATTAGCTTTTTCATAATATGGTGTATAAAATATGATATTTTTTTTACATTTTTCACAAATAAATGTTTTTTGAAATATGATTTGTTGTCTATAATAATAGTTGATTGGAGTCCAAACCTTAAAATAATGTCATTAAGAATTGATAGATATCTTCACTAGTGGTTTACTATAAATGTATGGCCCTGATCCATTTTGTGATGTATTTTGTAGAAATAATGATGAAATTATGGCCTTTTATTGATTTTATATTTATTTTTTGATTAAATCAAAATCCAATAGAGAAAATGGCCAAGGAGAAACAATAGGTTATAATTGATATGATAGAGGATGATTAAGTTTGCTATGATTTTGAAATTATGGAAAAATTCTTGCATGATCATGATATTCTTATTCTATTTATTGTAACCCTATAATAATAATTTGTGAGAAATATCTTTGACACTAAAATTATTTCCATATGAACCATCATGTACTTCAAATATTGCTAATTTATCTTATTCACAATTTAAGCATTTAAGTAATTTCTCATCAAGTGATATTTTGAATAAAGACCCAAAATTAAGAACATAAAAAGTAAATTCATGTTGTCATTTATGTTTTTCATTATATGTATAATTCTATGGTATTTTTTTATATAAAAATTATATATTATTGCACCATTTTGAATTAACTGCACTGCAAGTAACTACTAGTACCTCTAAGGATTCTATTTTTGCCATAGATATGGATTAATATTTTAACTATTGTATAGTAAAAATAACATGATCATAATTGATATAATTATGAATTAATTAATTTTTGTTATCCATAGCATCTACATGTTGATTGTATTTTTGAGGGATGATTTCTATGAGAAGATATTTAAAATGTGTTATTAATCATCGTACCAATTATTTATATAGGATCATATTTTCTTATTTTATTTGATATATGTATGATATTTTATTGACCACTAATACATAATATACATATACCTTTAGGTATTTTATATATAATGTGTGTGTTGTGTTAAAACCCAATAAAATGCTTCATACTCTGTTATATTATCTATGCATGAAAATTCCAAACGGTATGCAAATGGCATATGTTTGAATTGAGGTGTAATGAAAAAATACTCATACAAACACCTATTGTGAATTTATATCCATATATACATGGTCTAAATGTCATCATCAATATGATCATAATTGAAATCATCTCTAAAATCATGATTAATTGGTAGTGCATTTGTTAATCAAGCTGTCATTATTCAATATGTAATAACTTGCTCTATATTGATTTCTAGGTAATCAATTTAAAATCCAATTATATGAGTAATGTGAACAATTTATAAAAACATCTTGATAAATTTGATTCAAACATTATAAATATCAGATGATCTAATTTTGTGATAACATATGTTTCATTGTTTAACAGGTAATGTTGTAACTTTTGTGTTACAAAAACTAATGCAAGACATAATTTTTCCATAGTACTGTAATTATTTTTATACTCAACCAAAGTATGAGTGACATAATTTATACTACATGTTCCCCTATAGTCATCAACTATTGTACCAATAGATCCCCAAGGCATGATTTGTAGTAGAAATGTATAACAATAGGGGCCTATTAGCTATAGGCACCATGAGAATGGGTGGTTGTAAAAATATAATTTGATTGCATCAATTTATTTTTACTAATTTTCATCCATTCAAATTTTGCGTGATTTTTTAACACTCACGTAAAAATTTATGTTTTATCTACAAGTTGAGTCATAAAACATCTAATTGCCTAAATTTTTCCTTCTATAGATTGTAATTACTTTAATCCCTTTGGTGAATTCATGTCATTTTTGAGGTTTTATTTAAATGCCTCATTGATATATGATATATTGTAATAAATCTCCATAAGTGACACAAAAACACACTTATATGGATTTAAGCATATATTGTATTTATGAAAACACTCATAAACTTGTCGTAGATTGATGACATGATTTTAACATTGTTCATAATTATCTAATAAATCATTTACATATTCTTACACTATTTTTTTAATATGTAATCATGGAATATGTATGTCATATCTCATTGATAATTAGATCCAACATTATTTAATCCCAAAAGCATGTTTGTATAGAAAACTTTACCCCAAAATGTAACAAATATTTTTTTTATTAATCATTGGGATTGTAGATGGTATTTTATGATTATGTATAATCTTGGTCTTGTACACTTGAAAAAATCATACCCTATATGTTCCACCTAGTTATACACATGCCTTGATTTTGCAAGCCTTGCATATGCTCTATTTTTTGCCCTTTGGCCTACCTTTTAGTCTAAAGAACTTGTATATTAATGACACAAACATTACATCTTGCCCAAAATGCTTAAAATGTACTTTTCTTATACCTCTACAAGTTTTGAGCCTGTGCCTATTCTACTTCTCCCTTGACACTAACATTTGAGATAGATAATAGCATTGAATTTATTATCCTACCTTGACACAAGTGTCTAGTTCCATAAAGTAATTCAATTTGAAAAATAAACGTATTAAATTTTTTGGCCTAAGTTCTTTAATTCAAGTTATCTCTCGATAGGATTGGTATAAATACAATATCAACCCTCATTCATTCACCACCTACCAATCAAACTAAAATAACACTCAAAAAGCACTCAAGTTACCAAAAGCTTTCCTTTCTATCTTATTCTAATATTAGTCAAAAGAACAACCTAGCTATAAGTTTGAATTACTAAAGGAGTATTCATAAGGTCATATTTGCCAAGTTACAAGTGAGGTTATTCTTACACTTATTTTACACACATTGCATGATTCACACACAAGTCAACACATATAGGAGACTACATGAGTCTAAGGCCCCCTTTTGGAGTATTTCCTATATACTCAGTGATCTTTGACAGTGGGGTCATTGTGGGTCATCATGACACCATGTTCCCACTAACTCATTTTTCCCCAATGTCATATTAAAGATGGAAACCTAGGGTTTTTCCATTTCACCTAGAGTGACAATCCACAACCCATATCTAAATTCACCAGAGTGAAGGTGAAGACAAATCCATAATCACATAGATTGTTGCATCATATTTCAATTTATATTCTATATAAGACACTAGAATTAAACTCAGACAATAATGTCGATGTAACTATCCTAGGCTGATGCAAGTATATAGAGAGATAGAGGCACCATATATAGAATCTAACAATTGATCTATAACTATATTCCTACCTGCTTTCTTCATGTTCTAGATCCAACATTTTTTTAGCAATATAACTAGCTAAGTATTCTTTCTTATGTCATTTTTTTTTTTTTTTAATATATTGTACATCTAAGTTTAAAACATTAATTTGAATCATTGTTGTATAAGCATTCTCTTGTGGATGCTTATCTCCTACCTTGTTCTAATATTTGTGTTCTTTCTCTCTTTTATCATGGATGAAATTTATTGTTTTGATGATTATGATTATAAAACCCTTAGCCATTCTCTCCAAGTTTTGATCAAAATCCATTACTCTTGAATTCCTCTAAATACTAAGGAAAATAATATAACAAATTTGAATGGTGGTAGATACTATCCCTCTAACCAATTCCATGTTCCCATTCTTTCAAGATATGATGTGATCCATCCTAATTAGGATCCAAAGCATGTTCCCTTTCCTTTTACACCAAAACTTATCCCCCATGGAGATAAGGTAGTTTCACTTAATCATGTTAATTTCCATCAACTCCATATGGAAATAATAGTGATTTACAAACCATTAATAAAGGGGATGTTCCTTCAAGCTCATTAATCAAAACCCCTCCTATTCCCACATTTACAAAAAACATTCCCATTATTAAGGGTGATAATTCTTCTTGTAATTCATTTGATATTGAAAATTTTCAAAAGAGTAACCAAGAAATTATGGCATTTTTACCAAGTCATATTAAGACATCAAGAAAAAGGAAGCATTCTACACCTAGAGAACATTACAAACATAAGGTACAAAAAATTTCCAATATGATGCGGATGCATCATTTTATTCAAAGCCTTCAAAATCCTCAAGTAAAATATTGCATAATATTGACCTTCGATATTTGATCAAATATGGGTATCAAGAACAAGGCATCACCCATCCTATATCTCTCAATCGTAGTCAAAATAGATAAGGATTAGGGTATTAAAAAACATTCATGGATAACCAATAACCTATCAAAAAATTAAACATTAACGTAAACATAGATGCACATAAAAAATTAGCAATCATCACAAGGGGAACCAATGTATACAAAATTCTAAGAGAATGAAATAGTCAAGCTCCCTTTGGTGATCTAGCCTCATGGCATGAAAAAGTTGGATACAAAATTAGATAAATGAAAAGGTAAAATAACTAAAATTGATGAGCATATAGATGCTCATCCTTATATACCTTCCTCTTCATTTAAAACATTAGATCATTTATATTAGAACCAAGTTCCATTAAGTTATAAACATTATGCAAAGTCTTCTCAAAAGTCTTCACAACAAATTTTATAGATCACAACATAATAGGATAACATTGAAACTATTTTTTTCATGTTTCTTGAGTATAATATGATCTCTTTACCTTCTACTTAGCAAAAATTAGATAGACACCTTATTTTTCAAGGAGAATTTCCCTATTATAATTAGCATCATATCATAGGCTACAATGCAAGTCAATATGGGGATTTGAAGGTCAAAATTTAGGAATAAAAGAGTACAAGACAAATAATGTTTTGTCCTTACAATAAATTAATTCCAATATTTCACATCTTTACAAAGAAGACCAAATTTTAAACACACCTACAGGGGGACATATAATATTATTTACAAATATCGATGGGTTATGTTGTACCCATATTCTAATTGTCACAAATTGAGACTCACTTTGTAGCAGGATATTTTTTGAACAAATGGGAAATCATATGGATGAATTAAATAAATCTCTATTAAAAATAGACTCCCTTGGATACATACTTATACCTATAGCATGCAGACCAAATATTGCATATTCTATGATATGGGTAACAAATTCAAAGCCAACTTTCACCTTGCATCTAGGTTGGTCTTGGTTGGTCGATATGGAAGCAAAGTTCAATATGAAAAACATGTGTATTAATTTCAATTTAAAGATAGAAAAATATGTGTGCTATTTGATGGGTATAGTTATACATCTGTGAAATACATTTACCAAAATACATCATAACATGTGACATGATAAGTCATAAGACACATTGCCATATGAGTAACAAAATTGAATTTCCAGATAGTCCTTTGCATTTTGATTTATAAAATGTTAGTTATTTACATTAAAATTTGAAAAATGGATATTTTCTCAATTTTCTAAAAACTCTTAAAAATACCCAAAAAATTAAAAAAACATTCAAAAATCCAAAAATATTTTCAGAACCTACATGTTCTATTGGATCCTTGGAATTTATGTGTTAGTTCCATGTTGAGGAATATCATATCATTTACTCCTACATACAAAATCATAAATAAATACATGATACACTTATGGGTGTTGGGATTTTCATCTACTCACGTCACTAAGACATCAGGGCCATCCATATTATATGATCTTGATACACACAAGTTATATTATTTGATGATCATTCTATACTGTCATGTTTGAGCTTACGTATGTACTTATACATGCCTTATCCATGTTTATATCTTTCACATGGTACTTGATATGCTATGTACTTGATATTTTTTTCTAACAAATTCGATCCATGGGCCATTATGACATGTTTATGCTAGTTTCTTTAGATTTTCCTTTACACACTTGATCGAGTGTTTTGCCTTTCTATTGTATTTATTTTTTGAGTATTTGAATATGATATGTTGTATGCAATAAATGTGCTTATGTTTTTAATTATGGGATATTTGAATATGTCATTACTTATTGTATGCACATTTGAATATATCATTTCTTGCTTTTGTGGCTATTTTACAAAGTCATGTCCATTCTATTTTGTAGCATTCAAACATGCCCCTTGTTTGTAGTTTCCTTGGACCATTAATTTTTGACTTGATTTTCAATGCTCTTGTGTGTGTGCTTATTTTCTTATTGAGATTTTATTGTTACTATCTAGACTTTACCATGATATTTATCATGAATTTTATACCTACATGTGATCACATTGACTCTATAGGCTTCAATGATACATTTAACTAGACATATTACTTCTATACACTCCATGGTTACATTCATATATTTATAGTTATCTTACCCTTTTGAGGTGGGGTAATTTCTAGGCACTATTTTTCCCTCACCTAAAAGAGTGGGGGACATATTAGTGGGGTCATGTTTGGGAAGCATGTTCTCCATACTTTACAATAGTTATTATATTTAGTGGGGCCATGTCATATGGACATGGCTTCCACACATTCATAGTTTCCAGATTATAGTGCGGGCATGTTTTGGAAGCATGTTCTTCATATTTATTTAGTTTTCAATACTTATAATAGTTTGTAAATTTAATGGGGGAATGTCATATGGACATATATTCCACACCTTCATAGTTTTAGATTTAGTGGGGGCATGATTTGGAAGCATGTTCTCTACATTCATTCAATACGATACTTATAATTCATAAATTTAATGGGGGCATGCTTTGAAAGCATGTTTTCCATGTCTACTCAATATTCAACATCTCTAGTTTATAGTCAGGGAATGTTTTTGAAAATTTCCTCCACATTGGTACTTATGTTAGTTTCATATTTCTCCATATATAGTGGGGTCATGCTTTGGAAGCATGCCCTCCACACTTATAGAATTTTTTGAATCAACCAAAGCACACAATTATATTATTCAAGTTCATAATTGTGGCATAATTATATACATGGTACCATTTTTATACATAGTATTAGCATGATACATATATAAGGTGCATATGGTATGAAACACGTGTTTAATATTTAAAAATCCAAATCAATCTCAAATTCCATAACTATTGCATGTAGTAATACCCTATAGAATTGTATGAACTTTAGTGAGCCAATCTACTGCATTAGTTGGTTCACATTTTTGTTATAGTTGAGGTGATTAAATCACTCAATATTTACAATTTTTTAGTTTGGAATTGATCATCCAAACTCACTAGATTATAAGTATCTTTGGGTTGCATAGGTGAGCTAATCTCAACTGTTATGGGGAAACTCACTTTTTTTCCAAGTTGGAGGCATGTGCTTTCCAACCTCTCTCTCTCTCTCTCTCTCTCTCTCTCTCTCTCTCTCTCTCTCTCTCTCTCTCTCTCTCTCTCTCTCTCTCTCTCTCTCTCTCTCTCTCTCTCTCTCTCTCTTGGATATATGTACTTAAAATATTTATCTATATTTATCCTATTCTTATTTTTAGAGCCTTACAATGATACATATTGATCAAAAATAGCTTGTCAATAGGCAAGGCAGTTACATCGATGCACATGTGTACTCCTAGACCTTTCTATTTCAATTTCAATTTATTTTAGGTAATTTTGACCCAGGTTATATGCACTAATTATACACTATAACATGTTTTTGGTTATAGGCCAGTCACCAAAAAATCACTCAAATTTAACTCTAGTAAAGCACTCAATTTTAACTTAAGAAAAAGGTACTTATTCCTTTCCTTTAAAATAGAAATTTAATTATTATATTAAATAGAAGGGGAAAATGTAGATGATATTTTGTGATTATGTAACACCTTAGTCTTATAAACTTAAGAAAATTAGACCCTGGTTCTTCTTCTTACTGCTACACATGTCATGCTTTTGTAAGCCTCACATCTGCTCTATCTTATACCCCTTGGCCTATCTCTTAATCTTACCAACTTTTATATTGATGATAGACATCCCATCTTTCCAAGAATGTTTAAAATGTGCTTATATTAAACTTCTGTAAGTTTTAATTTTATGCCTTCTATACTTTTCCTTGGACACTAATGTCTATGATAGATAGTAGCATCAACATATTGTCCTACCCCAACACAAGTGTCTAGTTCCCCAAATTCATCCAATTTATAGATTAGATTTATTAAAATGGTCAGCCTAAGTGTTTTATTGTGAGTTATCATTCAATAAGATTGGTACAAATACAATATCAACCCTAATTCATTCACCACCTAGAAATCAAACCAAAATAACACTCACGAAGCACTTAACTTACCAAAATATTTCCTATTCTACCCTAACTAATATCAATCAAAAGAACAACCAAGTTATAAGTCTAAAGTATTAAAGGAGTAATCATAAAATCATATTTTCTAAGTTACAAGCTAGGTCACTATTGTACTTGCTTTACACACATTACATGATTCACACATAAGCCAACATGTAGGGGAAAACTACATGAGTATGGGGCCCTCTTTTGGAGTATTGGCTATGTAGGTAATGTCCTTTGATAATGAGGTCATAGTAGGTTAGCTCGATACCATGTGGCCACTAACCCATTTTTTTCCAAGTTTACACTGAAGATGGAAAGCTAGGTTTTATACCATTTTACAAAGAGTGACAATTCATGATCTAGAAATTAATGCACTAGAATGAATACAAAGCAAAACTAGGAGCATCTAGATAGCCACATATTGTTCTAATTGATATTATATACATGACACTATCATCAAACTCATATAATAGTGTCAATATAACTATCCTAGGCTGACACAAGTGTCTAGAGAGTCAGAGGTACTAGATCTAGAATCTGATGATTGATCCAAAACTATCTTCATATTTACTTTATACCAATACCATATCCGACATTGGTTTAACATCATAATTAGCTAAGTACTCTCTTTTAATTTATTTATATATCTAACATATTTTTAATTTCTATTCATAACTTATCTCAGTTTCATAAATTTAGTGTATGGTAAATCTAAGTTTAATATATTAATTGGATTGTTGTAGATCTAATAGTCACCCTTACACCCTATCATTTCTATATCCTTAATCCTATCTACCCAAGTAGGATTTAAAAATCCAAATTAGGGTTAAATAAGGATTACTTTTTGTTTTAGTATATCCTAAAAATCCATCCATGAATGATAACATCTCATATCCAGCTATAGAATCTATGATCATGTCAATATTTGGCAAAAGGAAGTCATTTTTTGGACAAGATTTGTTTAAATATTGATAATGTGTACAACATTTAATATCTCCATTAGGTTTTACACTAGGGACTATATTGGATACCCATGAAGGATAGTAAATATCTTGAATAAATCCTGATTCAAGTAGCTTTTAATTTATTTCTTTACTAATAATTCCACTTTTGGATGCATCTTGTCAATTTTGTGTTTGAAAAAGTGTGCATCTAGATATAATACTATTTTATTCATTATTATTATAGGATCTATGCTTGGCATGTTTGAATAATCCCAAGTGAATAATTCTGGATAATATTTTAAAATGTGTCATACATCTATATATTTTTTATTTTGTAACAAAGTTGTTAATAATACTAGTTTTAGATCTTTATCTATTCATAAATTTAATTTTAGTATTTTTTTTCATTAAATAAAGCTAATATATCCTAAATATGGGGTGTTATAGGAATAATATCTTGACTAGAAGTTTTGACATGTGTATCAAATTCATCAATTTCTCCAAAATATGCATGAGCATTAGTAGTATGAGTAAACCCATCCTTATGGTAAAAGGAATGGAGATCCCCATATGCACCTAAATATTCTATGATAAATTCATAATTATAACATTCATCTAATGTCATAAGTTCTAATGAAGTTGTATCATCTATCATGTCCAAATATACCAATGTAATGTAGATATATGATGAGCCTTTTGGGCTGGCTTAGGTTGTGCTTTGAGGAGTTATGCATACATAGTAAATGGTGTGGATTATTTTATCTTTGATTGGCCTATTTGAAATAATCTAATCCCTATCATCCTTTTGGTTAAATTTCTTAAATAGGGTCAACGATATATTGTACATGCTTTCCCAACCTATGTCATGTTTACCCATATTTTTAAGATATGTAAACCCAAATCCATACTGATGATAGTTGGTTGATGATTTTATTTGATTAGTAGATAAAATTAGTGGTTCACATGATTTTAATTTTTATGTATTTGGTTGTATGTGAGGAATATAAATATCTTTATGTTGTTTCATTGCTTCATTGCACAACACTTGAATGGTTCTTTGTATAATGTGCATATATAAATTTTATGTATCCTTAACAAATTCGATTTAGACATGCATGAAGAGTAGATGGTATGGCATAAATTTCATATTTAATCAATTGTTTGTCTAGTAGTATATTGTAATTAAGATCATTTAGCATAACTTAAATATATTTACTATTCTAGGACTCACTATAAGAGGCAATGTATTTTTTCCTAATACTTTCATTGGGATATTATCAAATTATCAAATCTTAATGTAATAATGATGATATACTTAGCTTCTATACCCAATAATTTTAGAAAACATATGTTGTAAATAATTAATCATTATCCATTATCAACCAAAACTCTTTTAACTACCTTATTATGAATTTGTACTTGAATATATAATGGAAATTGAGCATTTATTGTATGATTTAGAGGTAAAAATTAATTTTCAAAGGATATACTCTATTTTCTCCTTCTTAATTTACTAACAATAGAATATGTATAAGGAGGTTCCACATCATTTGGTACCTTTGTTTCTTTCAATGTCACATAAAGGAGATCTTTATAAATAGGCATTATCTAAAGTAAATGTATTAAATAAATTTTGTCATGGGTATGTTTTAGTTGATAAAAAATATTATAACCTTTGGATGTCTTTGTGGGAGGTGGAGGGGGTTGTGGAAGGTTCTGTATAATGGAATGGGTTATTTATCCCCTTCATGTAGTCACAACCATACACACATTTTGCATATTATAACAAGACATTAAAATATCAAGAGATCATTCATTAAGTATTTTATACTTATTGGAATTAATATGATTTACTACATGATTTATAATATTGTTCCTTATTAAGGGAAGACAACATGAAATAGAAACTAAGACAATTTGAAACAAGAAATGCTCATCTATTACAACCATACTTTTGTTG
Organism: Torreya grandis; assembly: GCA_037957365.1. Lineage (NCBI taxonomy): Eukaryota > Viridiplantae > Streptophyta > Pinopsida > Cupressales > Taxaceae > Torreya > Torreya grandis. The sequence continues at coordinate 3,130,723 of JARHVA010000639.1, read as the reverse complement.
CAAATTAAAAAAGTGAGCAACGTAAAAAATGAAATTTATATCCTAACAAAAGGAATTATATGTGTATGGAGATAAGTAAATTATTATGAATTCTATTGTCAGAATAAATTTATTTTAGTGTCAGATATCATATCCAAGTTCAAAATAAAATGTTATTAGTGTCAGATTTCAAATCCAAGGCAAAAATAAAATGCTTTCAATGTCAAAAATTAAATATGAAGTTAAAAGGAAGTCATTTTAGTGTTGTCTATTAGATCCAAGGTCGAGAACTAGTTATTTTAGTGCAAAATATTAGATCCAAGGTTGAAAGAAGATTATTTTAGTGTTAGATGCTCGAGGATTTATCCAAACCCTATGAATGTTGTTGAAACAATATTTAAATAAAAAGTGGGTTCCCGAATATGTTTTATCATAATTTTAATTAATAGATGAATTAATCATAATTTAGATAAATTGAATGGAATATAATATAATTTTAAAAATAAACTTGCATGACAAGGTGCAATCAAAATAAGGAAGACTAACTATGATTTTTTAATAGAAAATTTAGCTATTTATTATGACTATGGGACACTGATAGCCAACTAAAACTTAAAAACATGAACCAACCCTACATGTGCATAGATACTGAGACTAAAAATGATGGACATAATTGTTCAACTTTGGAGAGGATCAACTGCCACTATAGTTGTGAGTCACTCAGGTCACTATCATTTGCAACAACTTAAACTAAGCCTATGTGAGGATATTTAACCTTAAATTGTGCATTAAAACTTACAAATGAATTATTCAAAGTTAAAACCTTAATGAGGTTTTATAATGACCAAAAATCTAAAAGTATAAAATAGGGAGTATAATGGGTTGAGTTGACCCTAATCACCACCAAAAAGGTTTGATCATTTCCTTTGTATCTAATATTTCAAAGATGAAAATTAAGTCCACATAATTTTTTCACTTAGGGTGGTTTGTGCAATTGTGTTCCTTTGATTATATGAATGCATCTATAGATGACTTGAATACTTGATCATACTTTGCTTTAGATTGGATAAACCAGGGTTTGGACTTGGTTGAGGACTACTTCAAATGATTAGAATCACAATTGGTAAGAATAGGTAAGGTTTGCTCAATTTTTAATAGTGTGTATCTTTGTATTGAAGTTACCAAGTGATAGAATAGGTGATTCAATTGTGCCTTTATGGGAATTCAAAAAGGGAAAATATCATGCTACCTATCCTATATATACAGATCAAACTGTGAGGGTCAAAATTTTAAAAATGACCATTAAAAGAGTTAAAGACAAGAACATCCCATAGGGAAATGAATGTTTGACACTATTTTTCCCCACTGAACTTTTTGTTCCTTAAGGGAAACATGTAACTTTTGGGTCCAGAAGTGTCCACACAGATGATTAGAGGTATTTTTAGTAGTTAGAGAATTTTTATAGGCGCCAAGTAGAAATTTATAAAATAGATAGGTATATATGTGTGCTTAGGATAGATCAAAGTGGAAAAATAGGTCTAGATTAAGTGTTCAAGTCAATTAAAGTGAAAAAGGCCAAAACTGACATTATCTAATATATATGACCAAATTTGAATGACTACAAAAAAATGTCTTGTTACAAAAATGCAATAATATATTAGATGGTGCAATACATATGAATGGAATAAGGGATAGTAAATAAAATAAAATCCCTCACTATTGCAAAATAATTAAAAGATAAAATATAAAATTTGTTAATAAATTTCTATCGCTAAATGAGAGAATAACATCTTTAATTAAAGTCTTTCATATATAACATGTAATACTTCATTTATGTCAACAAATTACAACTCACCATCACATTTTATAATTTAAAAATATTAGGAAAAAAAAATTAAAAAAGTAAAAAACAATTAATTTAGAAGCATTCACATTACAATTAGAACCTATTTTATTTGGTCTTATAATTCAGATATGAACAAATATATGAATTTTTAAAAGTCAAGATGGTCTAGGATTTAAAATCTAAAATGAAAAAGTATTAAATAAAGTTAATAATTTACTTTTAAAAGTATGTAATAAATTTATCATCAAACATATGAGATTAAATATAATATGAAGTAAAATCTTAATTTAAATGTTATTAAAAAAATAGGTTCATCAAAATAAATAAAACAATTAAAAAATTATAAAAATAGAAACAAAATATCCATGTATACAACACTGTAGAAGACTTTTTATTGAAATTTGAACTTTGAAACATAGAGTTGGAACAAAGGTGACTACAACCAAGAACTATAAGATTGGTAAAGACAAATGTATGAACTATACACTTCAGTATAAATAATTTCTAGAGAAAATCTTCTATTGAAATATTCTCTAGACATAACTTTCAATATAGAAAAAGTGTTAAAACCTAAAATTTAGAGAAAACATATCTATTGAAATGATGTCTTGATCTAACTTTCAATACAAACGAAGTGTTAAATACAAATGTATGAACCGTACATTTCAAAATAAATAATATCAAGTTTTTATGTGAGAAAAAAAAGTAAAAAGGTAATAAATTGTATAAAGGAAACCGTTTTAGATTGTACATGCTCAAATTGTTCTACACTAAATGGTATTGAGAGAATTTATTTTATTATTAATGTTTCAAATCACTATTTATATTTATCATCAAGATAAATATGATTTTTTATAATATAATATTTTATAAAAATAATCAATATTATTAATATTTCCTACAAAACTTATCTATTTATTGTTGAATTCAAATTCAAATTTTATAATATTTTTATAAGTATCAAATTTTAATGATTAAAATAAGAAATAGTAGAAAAAAACAATTCATTTTGAAAAGAGGAGAGAAAAAACAAAACAAATTGCATAGACACATTCTTAACTAAAATATACAACTTTATCCAGTTAATTGTCATAACCATCATGCAAGTATGATTATAAGGCTAACACTATTATATAAAGGTTATTTTAAAGTTTTTTTATTTTTTGATAAATCATATTTTACGTAGTGATCTTGAGTTAAAAGTCAAGAATTGAGAAGTATCTATTCCATCAAAGTCGCCCGGGGCACGATCCAAATCTTATCTCTTTTCACATGTCAAGTTTTACTAACTGCAAAATTTGATTCCTAATAAGCTCTTTATAAACCATGCAACTTCACCAATTAAACCAACAACTATTCACTATCCTAAAAATTTTAAAATACAAATTCAAGCTATAAAAATTTAAAAAAATATCTATATTACTTAATTTAAGTATACATATATAAATGTACTAACATATATAAATCAACACTAAATAAGGCCAAGCGACCATTTTAGATTATTACAAATCCCATATTACAATATAAATTCCAACTTTCGAAGTCCAAGTGACCATTTTAGATTCCCATATTAAGATATGAATTCAAACTCCGTGACATCGGAAGGCCTGGTTTGGCGTTCCGTGAGTAGAAATGAAAGGAAATATGGAAGGGAATTTTTCAGATCCTAGAATATACGCTGGAGAAGAACCGTCACACACAAGACATTGCCTACGAATAGCCTGAGAGTGTGGAGAAATGAAAGTGGTGGTAATAGTAGGCACATTTGGCATGAATTGATGAACAGGTGATAACAGATATCTTTGCATTTACACTGTTTGTGGGTTGTGTCTGTTAGTTGGTGTTTCTCGATTCCTTAACCCCAACCGTCGTTGTTCGTCAGATTCATTCAGATGAGATGGAGATAAATACAAATACTTCCACTGTCTGCCATTGCTGCAAATTTCATCCTTTTTTATTACTATATTATCTCAAATGAAAATGCAGCAAATATAAAAACAAACCACCAAGAGTCAAATATTTATATTACGTCAGAAATTAAATCCGTTGGATTTGAATCTGTTTTCTATTTTTTAATATCTAATTAAATATAAATTACTGAGTTGTAATTTATATAGCCAAATTAATATATTTTACATTTTGATGTATGTTATAATTAGTACAGACGTCATAAATATCTTCATCCGATATATATTAGAATTATTAATTTGAAGTTTTTATTTTGGATTTTTTATATATTATATTTATAAATGATTTTATTATTTTTCTTATAATTGATTGGTGATAATAATATTTATCTAGTTATATTAATAGGTTGGGTTAGAAAAAAATTTCTAAGAAGAAAAAAAAGAGTTCTAAATTCTATTATTTTCACCAAGATATTATCATTTTTAAATTAATTTTTTTAAGAAAAAAGAAAACAAAATTTAAGTGGTGATCAAATAGATGTTAAAATTCAAGTTGAAATTGATATGTGATAGTCAAATAGATGTCAAATTTAATATCAAATATAAAAATGAATAATTCACTCTATTACGTTCCATCCTACTATTGCTATTGTAATATGTTTGGCTCATAAAATTCTTTGTAAGAAAGAAAAAAAATTCTAAACTCTATTGTATGGTCAAGATATTATGATTTTTCAATTTTCTTCAAACAAAAAAAAAAAACTTCTAAATGATAATCAAATAAATATCAAATTTAACTTTGAATTTAACAAGTGAGAGTTAAATACATGTATAATTTAAAATCAAATATAAAAATGAAGAACTCACCCTATTATAATCCACTTCACTGTTGTGATTATAAATTATAAAATTAATATTACATAATATTTTAAAGATTTGATATATATCGTTTTCACTTATTATCACCTTTTAAGTTTCTCAATAATATAGAACTACTTATATAAGATGTTTATATAAATTGAAATGCAACAATTAAAAGCTAAAGAAATTATATATTTAACACTTTTAAAAACATTTTTATGTTGTACTACGAACTGTCCATACAAATATTCCTCTAATACCTCTATTTAATGTGAGAGCTTTTTAAATAAGAAAAAAAGTGGTGGTCATCCATTGTTGTTGGCTAGATGCACAGTTACCAAAATTGATGCGGTAAACTTTGTGGGCTAAAATGCTTGATCTTTTCCTTTTATTAGATATTTACTTATGGTCGGAGGCCTTCTTACTAACTACATATAATGATGGAACCATGACAATAACCAGTCGAGGAATATCACATCTACAAGTTATACTAGTAGCTCATGTTTTTAAAAATGTGTTTAGTAATATATAATATATTTTATGTTATTATTATTTATTTTTTGGTGGATAATTTTAAACGTATTAGATGAAATTATTGAATTATATAGAATGTCAATATTTTTGGTTATGTTTTAGAAAGAAATATATAGCGTATTTATAATGTTGAGTAAGCATATATCTAAATCAATGAGCTTTTTTGGCTAAACAGCTACAAGTAAAGGATATTCATGCCATCAAAATCACTTAAGTTATGATCCTAATTTTAATCGTTTGAATTTCTATGTCAAGTATCTAAAAGAATTTGTATGTTGGTATATGGATATAAACACCATCATCTTCAACAGTCAAAATACAAATCATGTTTTGAGTTAATTTTTCCAATGAATATTTTAGTTGAAAATATTCTTAGTTAGGCGAATATTGGGTATTTCTAGACTTAAGATTGGCTATATGGATAATGTTACATTACACAACAGTTTAAAAAAAAAAATCCATGCATGTTACTATTTCTCATTAAAAAAGACAAATGATTTCTAATCCCAACAAAATTTTGTTCTTTGATTACTAAGAAATTGATGATCCATAATTTTAAACAATGTGTGGATCATCACACATTCTATGGGCCTTTATATAACACTTCTAAAAATTTAGAGAGAAAAATTGAAATGTAATTAATTTTTTTAGTTATATGCAATCTAAATATTTTAAATGTATTATTTTTTTTATTTTTTTTTGGGAAAATTCAACCGTAGATTGTTGGGTGATTAGGCGAGTATAAAAGAATCCAAATAAATCAAGCACTAGTAGTTGTAAACTAAAAAAACTATTGAATCAATTCAAAACTCTTTTAGCATTACAATTTACAACTTACAAGTAAATCTATTGATCCAATATAAAGTGTGTTTATGATTATTTCTCAAGTTTTATACATTTATTAGATAGAGATGTTTTTCTAGACCATGATGTTTTTCTATCCTTTGAATCTTGTTTAAATTGATGATGTTTTTCCATAAATGCAATGCTTTTCTAAGCTTGCAATTCTTTTCTAAGCAATTTTGATGATTTTCTACCTTGCAATATTTTTATAAGCTTGCAATAAATTTGTATCAATGTGATGCTTTTATAATCCTACAACATATATACATCAATTTGATGAGTTTTTAAACTCGTGATGTTTTGTAAGCCTATAATGTTTTTCAATCAATAGGATTTTTTTCATTACTGCAATAATTTTTCATCACCCCAACAATCTTTTATCATCGTGGTCCTTTTCCATCACTATGATGATTTTATAACCTTGTAATGCTTATCTAAGCTCATGATGCTTCTCTAAGATCACTATAATTTCCCCCTATATACAAAAATATTTCAATGCATTGCAATGCTTTATACAAGAGCAATGACTTTTTAGGCATGTGATGATGTTACAGGCAAGTGATGTTTTTTTTTTAAATTGCATGAATGTTTACAAAAGTCTATACATCATAAGATGAAACCATAGTATAACCAGACAAGAAGGCCTCAAAACTAAAGTGCAAGTAGTAGATAATAGGAAACATTAATAGGATATAAAAAATCCACAACTATGTGGCACCAATGAATAAAATGACATCAAAAACCAAAAGCATAAAATGAACCAACAAGGAACAATACTCAACTAGGATAACCAACCATCAACTTAGTTAGAATCATAATCATCATCAAGAATTCTGTTCATAGATCCACCACAATCTTTAGGCCCCAATTGCTCTTTTTCAACAATAATAGGTCCCTACTGAGCAAAATTCATAGGCAAGGGAAAACATTCAACTTTATCCACAAGTTATTTCATATTAGACTTCGTCATGATGGTAATCAAATTGTCAATTTCACCTAGACTCCCCTTTTCAACCACCATTTCAAGCCTTACGGTAGCCTCATTGACAAAATCCTTAATGATTTTACCATAATCAAGGTTCAAGGTACTCCCATGTGTAGACATGTCACTCACACTAATAAATTCAGTGGGAAACTCAAAATCATGAACATAATAAAAAATCATATTAGAAGCTAGAATAATATCACTAGAAGCCACTAGATCACAACTACACCCCTCCTGAAGAGCCTTATAGTTATGATCTTGTAAGCCTGCAAGCATACCTCTGTTAACAACTAGTCAATCTTTAAATTTATTTTTATCAAAATATAAAAAAGCCAACCCATCCAACAACATGATCAACCACTTGTCCGAAATAAGCTTCCTTCATGATCTCCCTTTCAAATCCAAACACTTTGACCTCAGTAGTTGTGTTGTGACTAATTTTACAATTAGGAGGATGGATTATTCTTGCAAGTGATGTTTTTACATTTTAACGATACTTTTATAATATTGTGAAAATTTTACATACATGGGATGTTGCTCTAACAATTTAACTCTAATAATAACACAAAGTCTTTTCTTACAAAAAATGGCAGGAGATCGAGAAATGTTAGGAAATAAAATAAGTTAAACATTTTCTTAAATACGAAGAATAGCATAGTATTTTAAGAAACCATTTGTGCCAAATAATCTATCATAATAAGTTAAATGATAATTTAATTACTGAAACTACCAATGATGATAACAATGAAATGCCTATACTTGAAAACATCCTAGTAAATGAGCTATATATACCCTTGATAAGGTAGTTTTGAGTTCAATAATGTATCATAAATATAAGAATTGTGTGTTGATTTTTGTAGCTCGAAAGGTGGAATGTGGAATTGTTTTAAAGCAACTCAAGATTAGATATGCTTTAAAACAATTCGAGTTGGATTTTCAACAACAGTAGTTTCTATTCTTTAAATAGAATGTTTTGTCAGGGAATCCAAGAACAATACACCTGTTCTGATCCCACTTGTTAGGATCTTGCTCCTCAAAAAGAGTACAATATGATTACCAAATACAAGCAATTAAACATGCGAAAATAACCAGAAGTACAAGTAACTAGAATTCACACATAGCATAGAATATGAGAGACAATACACTATCTTGTATTAATACTCGTACAAAAAAGAATACAATAAAGAAGATGCCACTTCTTCTCCCACCTTCCAGAGGCTTCCCACACCTCAAGTGTACAGTAATTCTTCTTCAAAAGTTCACTCTCCTACCAAAAATGGTCCCAACACACAACTCACACACAGAATTGGTGTTCACCTCTCCAACTAGTCAGTAATAACCCTACCAGTACCAAGCACTCTAAAGTACTTCAAGTAGATATCCCATGAACCTGCAACCTGCAATTCAACAGACCTTACTTACACATGTAGATCTCCTATGAGTTTGCAACAACCTGAAACTCAATGATCTTAGAATGGAAGGATCTTCCTTGCCTTCCTTTTTAGCTCATAATTACAATACATGCCAATGGGTCTATAAATAGATCCCAGACTTAACTAATAACTTAGACTCTTAGTTTACTAATAATAGACATGCAGCTCAAGACTCGAAATAGCCTTTACATGTAAACACTCAATTCAACAAACTAACTATTCATGCAACGAACAGTTCTGGAACACACAAGCGACTGACGTCGGTCCCTATCTAACTGGTGCTGACTGACATTGGCTGACTCCCTACCGATGCCGATTGCCTTCTGCATTCATCATGACCGATGTCAGGTATACTGCCGATGTCGGTACTTCTAGAACTCAGCAACCTCTCCATGTCTACAACAAGTTGAAGCTTTTAGCTTCACAACCTAACAATCTCCCACTTAGAGATAAACAGCTGCAATTGTACCTATACCTGTACATCATCTAGTTTGTTCCCTTGGCTTTGTATCCCTCTTCAAAATCACCCTTGAAGACCAACCACCACAAATCCTATGGTGTAACACCTGTCATCCAAATCACCTGCCACATCCACATCTACAAACCATGTAGAAAATAACTTGACCCTGCATAGCATGTGCACTTGCTGCTGGTCCCTCTAAGAATCCACTGAACTACCCTCCAGTGATTCTTTCTCGGATTGGATCCAAACTTGTGACAACTCCCACTGCTTGGGAAAACTCAGGTCTAGTACATACCATGCACTTAACCTCATTATGTGAATCAAGACACTATTCTGTGAACTGTCCAACCATCGGCGTGCTAACCGGTCTCACAGAATCATCCTGAAACAAAGTCAACCTGTGACCTTCCATGTCCCTAGAACACACTCATGCCAAAGAATCTTACTGCTCCCAGATTCCTCATGACACACCTCTGAACTAGCTTTACCTTTAGTTCATCAACTCCTTGTATATGTAACCCTACAACAAGCACATCATACAGTAATAGGATAATGTAGCTAATATTATCCAACCTGGTAAAGAGAAACACAATGATCAAACCTCCATTGTCTTGCAGCTTACTCAAGACCATATACCCTGGCCTTTCGTCTCACATGTCCATTTCTGCTCTTCTTCATCCTGAACATCCATTCATCTCTCAGTGCTTCCTTCCAGCTGGCAACTCCACCAAAAAATCCTATTTGGTTCTCCTCCAAAGAATCACATCCTTCATCCATGCCAAGCTCCCACTGTTTCCTGGATCTACCTGCTCTACTTCTTTAATAACTTCCTGGTTCTTTACCATCAGTGAGCAACAAGTAGTGTAAAGAAGGGAAATGACGAATTTGAGGCTTGCATACCCTTTAAGTCCTCCATATGGGTGCTTGAGACTCCTTGACAGCTTGCTGTCCACCCAAAATTTGTCTCAGTGACCGATGCCGATCACATCTCAGTCTGCACCTGACCAACGTCGGTTCCATGTGACTGCCTCATCACCGACGTCAGTTCCCCCTTACCAACACCGGTGTTTATCTGCCCCTGAGTCACCAATGTTAGGCTGCCATAGCTGACATCGGTCCTTGTCTGGATGCCGACGTCAGTTTTCTAGCCGACATCAGTCTCTGTGTTTTTATTGTGAGAAATGACTTCTACTTGCAAGCTCCTTTTGGATCAAACCCTTGTCCAAATCACCCTTGCTCTGCTCAGAATTCTTCAGCCCCTTCCGCTGATCTCTGTCTGTCACCTTCTCCTTGAAAACCAAGGCTTTCCTGCTCTTGTCACAAACATCAGATTCCTCAAGAAACGTTACCTTCTTCTTCTGCATACAAAAATATCGATCTATGCTCTTTAAATCTGAAAGCATACCCTTTGACTCAAGAACATGCATCTCCTTCTTATTCATGTGACCAAGCCTATTAAGCCACATCTTCAAATCTACAACTGAAGTAGATAACCCAGAAAGAGAATCAGTAATACAAGTAGATAGATAAAATGTACCTACTTTATTACCTCTTGCTACAATAAGTGCACCCTTGGTAACCTTCCAAGAGTCCGTTGTGAGAGTTACTGTGCAACCCTCATCACCCAAACTTCTTATAAAAATCAAATTTCGCTCCAGAACTGGGACATGCATGACCTCCTTCAACACCCATGTGTTACCTGTCTGTAATTTTAGCTTCACTTTCCCTTTGTCAACCATCTGACAAGGCTTACCATCTCCTAAACAAATTTCTTCAAAGCCTCCCTGGACATACTCATGAAAAAATTCCCTATTTGGGGATGCATGAAAAGAGGCACCAGAATCTAAAACCCAAGATTATATTTTATCCAAAGAACATACCAGAGCATCCTGTGCAACAAAATCCGCAACATCTATTTCTTCTTCATGTCCTTCATGCTAATCTTCACCCGACCTGCAATCTCTCTTTAAGTGCCCTTGCTTTCCACATTTCCAGTAGGTTATTCTACCATACCTGGACTTGGATCTCCTGCCTATCTTTGACCTTGATCTCCCACACTCGATCTTCTATCTTTGTCTTCCCCTGCCTTCAACACTCAAAGCATTCCCTGATGATTCACCTGTGCTTTTCCTGCGAATCTCTTCATTCAAGATTACACTCACAATATCATCCACTTTTAAGATTTTTGAAGCAGACGCAGTATTACTAACTACCATTACCAAACTCTCCCAACTTTCAGGTAATGAACATAAGATTAAGAGAGCCTTAATTTCATCATCAAAACCAATATTGACTGAATTTAACTGGTTTACCAAACCATGGAAATCACTAAGATGACTATGTACAGATCCACCTTCCAATATTTGCAAATTAAATAATTGCTTCATAAGAAATACCTTATTCGAAGCTGAGGGTTTTTCATATAAATTTGCCAAAGATTCCATCAACTCTATCGTTGTCTTAGCGTGTGATAAGTTGGAAATCACAGACGATGCAAGACTCAACCTTATAGATCCCAGAGCCTTCCGATGAAGAACCTCCCATTCTTCATCCTTCATATCTAGGGGCTTGCATGCAACCCCACCCAACGGTAAGTAAAAATCTTTCTGATACAGATAATCTTCAATCTGCATCCTCCATAATTGATAGTTCTTGCCATTAAACTTCTCCATTCGTAGCTTACTGTCTTCTGCCATTGCTCTACTCCCACTCAAACAGAAACCCCTGTGAGTAACCTATAATCAACACACACTAACTAGATCTAATCCAACCTGTTAGTATCCCAACCAAAAGCTCTGATACCAGTTGTCAGGGAATCCAAGAACAATACACGTGTTCTGATCCCACTTGTTAGGATCTTGATCCTCAGAAAGAGCACAATATGATTACCAAATACAAGCAATTAAACATGCAGAAATAGCCAAAAGTACAAGTAACTAGAATTTACACATAGCACAGAATATGAGAGACAATACACTATCTTGTATTAATACTCGTACAGAAAAGAATACAATAAAGAAGATGCCACTTCTTCTCCCACCTTCCAGAGGCTTCCCACACCTCAAGTGTATAGTAATTCTTCTTCAAAAGTTCACTCTCCTACTAAAAACGGTCCCAACACACAACTCACACACAGAATTGGTGTTCACCTCTCCAACTAGTCAGTAATAACCCTGCCAGCACCAAGCACTCTAAAGTACTTCAAGTAGATCTCTCATGAACCTGAAATTCAATAGACCTTACTTACACATGTAGATCTCCTATGAGCTTGCAACAACCTGCAACTCAATGATCTTACAATGGAAGGATCTTTCTTGCCTTCCTTTTTAGCTCATAATTACAATACATGCCAATGGGTCTATAAATAGATCCCAGACTTAACTAATAACTTAGACTCTTAGTTTACTAATAATAGACACGCAGCTCAAGACTCGAAATAGCCTTTACATGCAAACACTCAGTTCAACAAACTAACTGTTTGTGCAACGAACAGTTCTGGAACACACAGGCGACCGACGTTAGTCCCTGTCTAACTGGTGCTGATCGATGTCGGCTGACTCCTTGCTGATGCTGGTTGCCTTTTGCATTCATCATGACCGACGTCGGTTATACTGCCGATGCCGGTACTTCTGGAACTCAGCAACCTCTCCATGTCTGCAAAAAGTTGAAGCTTTTAGCTCCATAACCTAACATGTTTTTGAGTTTCTAAGGATAAGATAAATCCTAGAGTTATTTTATGTGAAAAAAAAAGCCAAAGAAAGCAAGGAAAGCTTCTTTTTTTTGCATGCTAAGTAAAGCAGCTAGGCTCTCTATAAAAGTAAGATTGTTGTAGCAAACTCAGAAATTGTATTTTTTCGAAAGAAAAGTTTGCTGTTAGACTGAATAGAAGATCCAATATTTGCAGGTTTTTCCCTGCATTGGGGTTTCCTGGGTATATCTATGATATTGTCTTTTTGTATTGGCTTATTATTATTATTTGCTTCCGCTGTTATTAGTTATTAATTAACCCAATTGTATTAATTGTTTATAAATTAGATTTATGTCTGTGAATTTATTATGGAATTAATCTGTTGTTGGGTTATAGAAATTAACATGGTATTAGAGCTATAAACTCTGAATATGAACCCAAGATTTGTAATGCAAATTTCAAGAAAAAAATCAGTTCTTTCATCCTCAGTTCTTTTTGTGGCTATGAAAACCAGCGTTCGCTATGAGGACAGGCTCGAGGGTGTGTCTAACTTCTTGCAGTGGAAGGTTCAGATTACATTTGCTCTCAAGGAGAACAAGCTATGGATCTATGCTAGCATAGAAGTGACTCCACCAACAAATGATCCTGTTGCCTTAGATTCACATGAAGTTAAAGAGGCCAAGGATCAGAGGATTATCATGGATGGAGTAAGAGATCATTTAATTCCTCATTTATCGGAGAAAGACATCGCCAAGGAGATGTGGGATTCACTCACAAAACTTTATCATAGTGACTATCAGATTCGTAAGATGATGCTCAAGGACAAATTGCATAATACCAAGATGTCCAAAGGTGAGAACGTGACCTCTTACTTGTCCAAGCTAACACAGGTCAAGGATGAGCTTGCTGCTGTTGGAGAGATGATTAATGAAGATGAGTTGGTGCGTATAGCCTTGAATGGTTTTTCAAAGCACTAGAAAGTGTTTGTCAAGTGTGTTGTTGGCAGAGATCAGCTACTTGATTGGGCAAGACTTTGGGATGATTTTGTTTAGGAGGAGATCTGTGAAGGTGTTGATCGAGGAGATCAGACAAAGAAGGGTCAAGATGAAGAAAATCTTGCTCTTGCAAGAAAGGGTAAGAAGAAGTCCAATAAAGAGTAATCAGAAGGTTCTTCTTCCAAGAGTGGGAAGAAGAAAGATCTGAGCAAGATTAAATGTTTTTGCTACCATCAGATGGGTCACTATGCCAGTCAATGTCTGAATAAGAAAAATAAGGACAAGCAAAAGAAGCAATTTTCTGCTACAGCAAAGGTGGATGAGTTTGCATCAAAATTTGAGAATGAGTTTTCACTCATTTCCTGTCTCTCAAGTTCAAGTGCCAATAGAGTATGGTATATTGACAATGGGGCTTCTCGCCACATGATGGGAGTCAAAGAATGTTTCACCAAGTTGGAGGAGAAGAATCTGGATTTCTATATTGAGATCGAAGATAATGCCAAGTACCATAAAACTGGTATTGGCACCGTCAAGTTTCAGAGGGAGTCTAGCAAACATTTATTGGTGGAGGATGTGTTATATGTCCCTGGCATGACAAAGAATTTAATCTCAATTTCTGCCTTGGAAGACAAGGGTTACATCGTGACCTTTGAGAGGGGAAAAGTATATATTCATCCCAAAGATTCCAAGATTGCAAAAGTGATTGGTGTCAGGGATGGTAGCTTGTTTCAGGTACAATTTGAGCCAGCACATGCATTGGTTAGTAGCTGTAAATGGATAAGAGAATTGTGGCATAGGAGGATGGCTCACCTTCATTATGGAGCACTTAATATTCTTAAGGAAATAGTGATGGAGCTGCTTGAGATGAAGACAAAATAGCATGAGGTGTGCAAGGGTTGTGCTCTTGGGAAATATGCCAAAACCAATTTTCCAAGTAGCGACACTAGATCCGAAGGGATTTTGGATCTCATACACTAAGATGTGTGTGGACCTATGTCAACAACATCCTTGAATAGATATGAGTATTATGTTACCTTCATTGATGATTTCTCCAAGAAGATGTGGATATATTTCATGAAGAATAAAGATGAGTTCTTCAGTAGGTTCAAAGAGTTTAAGGCTCTCGTGGAAAACCAAATTGGGAAGAAGATCAAGATACTAAGGTCTGATAATGGAGGTAAGTATACCTCGAATGCCTTCAAATATTTTTGTGCTCAAGAAGGTATCAAGAAAGAGTTGATAGTTCCGTACAACCCTCAATAGAATGGGGTTGTTGAACAAAATAATAGAGCTATCATTGGAGTAGCCAAGGCCATGCTTCATGATCAAGATCTGCCTTGGTTCTTATGGGCAGAAGCTTGCAACACATCTGTGTATTTTCAGAATAGGAGCCCTCACAAAGTCTTGGGAAAATTGACTCCAAAAGAGGTGTTCACTGGGAAGAAACTAGATTTGGGGCACATTCGCATCTTTGGATGTCTTGTGTATTGTCACATTCCTGATGAGAAGAGAACCAAGTTGGAACCTACTGCAGAGAAGGGTATCCTTGTTGGGTACAGTGACAGTTCTAAGGCTTATCAGGTTTATATTCCTACTCTCAGGAAAGCAGTGGTTCACAAAGATGTGAAGTTTGAGCAAGAGAGGGCTCTTCAGAAGTCAAGTAACTTGATGAATGAGGAGGAACAAACATCCATAGTTGAGGTAGCACAAATTCCTCAAACTTCAGTCACGCAAGCTGGAGAGTAGAACAAGCAGGGTGATTAGATGGAGGAACAAATAATTCCTCAGCCTCAGATTCCTATTATTGAGAAGAGGAGAAACAGGGCAGCTGAGCAAACATTAAGAGAGGCTCAAGAATATGTAGGTGATCCTCAAGATTTAGTCAGACAAAGAAGGGCTCCCAGACATTATTCAGATTATGTGACACTTATGAGTGAATTAATTGAAGTAGAGCCTTCCAACTTTCAGGAGGCATCCAAGCACCAAGTATGGAGAGATGCCATGGTGGAAGAGTATTCTTCCATCATGAAGAATAGTGTGTGGGAGGTAGTACCAAGACTAGAAGATAAGTCTGTGGTGGGCTCGAGGTGGCTGTATAAGATTAAGCATGCTGCAAATGGTAGTGTGGAAAAGTTCAAAGCTCAGTTTGTGGCTAAGGGGTTTTCACAAAAGGAAGGAGTCGACTATGATGAGACTTTCACTCCAGTAGCCAGGTACTCATTCATAAGAGCTATCATTTCTATAGCAGCACAAATGGGTTGGAGGATTCATCAGATGGATGTAAAGATGACCTTCCTCAACAGGGTGATTGAGGAAGAGATTTACATAGAGAAACCAGAAGGGTTTAAAGCACATGAGAGGGATTCTCATGTATGCAGGTCAAAAAGAGCATTGTATGGACTGAAGCAGGATCCTAGGGCATGGTATTCATGTATTGATAGTTACTTGCAGAGTGTGGGCTTCATTAAGAGTGAGGCAGATTTGAACATGTACTATGTTCAGGTGAAGGGTAAACTTCTCATATTATTGTTATATGTTGATGACCTATTTCTCACAGGGTCAGAGGAGCTCATAGCACACTGCAAGTGGGATCTTGCAGGAGAGTTTGAGATGAAGGACTTGGGGTTGATGCACTACTTTCTGGGATTGGAGTTGTGGCAAAAAGAGGGAGAAATATTCCTAGGACAAGGGAAGTACTTAATTGATATCTTGAAGCGATTCAGGATGGAAAATTGTAAGCCTATGTCAACGCCACTTGTGACCAACTGGAAGAAGATTGATGCTTCTAGATCAGAGGCAGTGGACCCTACTTTATACAGACAGTTGATAGGCTCTCTTATGTATCTAGTCAACACCAACCCAGACATTTGTTTTGCAGTGAACTCACTCAATCAGTTTATGGTGGAACCTAAACGTGTTCACTGGATAGCTACAAAGCATGTTTTGAGATATCTCCAAGGCACAATTGATTATGGGTTGAAGTATGTTCAACAGGATGGAGTGAAGCTCAAGGGGTTTACTGATGCAGATTGGGCAAGCAATTCAGCTGATTGAAAGAGCACTTCAGGGTGTAGTTTCAGTTTGGGATCATGAGTAGTCTCTTGGTACAACAAAAAATAGAATTCAGTTGCACTGTGTTCTATAGAGGCTGAGTATATGGCAGCCAATATGGCTACATGTGAGGCTATCTAGCTTCAGAAACTTCTAGTTGGGCTCTTTAATCAGGAGCTAGATCCTACAGTCATTTATTGTGATAATCAGAGTTGTATCAAACTCTCTGAGAATCCAGTGTTTCATGACAAGTCAAAGCACATTGAGATCAAGTATCACTTCATCAGAGATTGTGTGGAGAAGGGGATAGTGAAGATCAATTACATTCCTACGGATGAACAAATTGTAGATATCCTGACGAAGGCCTTCATGAAGAGCAAGTTTGAATTCTTCAGGGACAAGTTGGGTGTGGTGCAGAACACCTTCCTCGCTAAGAGGGAGTGTTGATTTTTGTAGCTCTAAAGGTGGAATGTGGAATTGTTTTAAAGCAACTCAAGATTAGATATGCTTTAAAACAATTCGAGTTAGATTTTTAGCAACAGTAGTGATTTTAGGTGTAAAAAAAAAAAAAGCCAAAGAAAGCAAGGAAAGCTTCTTTTTCTTGCACGCTAAGGAAAGCTTCTTTTTCTTGCATGCTAAGGAAAGCTTTTTTTTCTTGCACGCTAAGTAAAGCAGCTAGGCTCTCTATAAAAGTAAGATTGATGTAGCAAACTCAGAAATTGTATTTTTTTGAAAGAAAAGTTTACTGTTAGGCTGAATAGAAGATCCAACATTTGCAGGTTTTTCCCCGCATTGGGGTTTCCTGGGTATATCTATGTTATTGTCTTTTTGTATTGGCATATTGTTATTTTTTGCTTCCGCTGTTATTAGTTGTTAATTAACCCAGTTGTATTAATCGTTATAAATCAGATTTATGTTTGTAAATTTATTGTGGAATTAATTTGTTGCTGGGTTATAGAAACTAACATTGTGTACACTTATTTTTTTAAAATAAATACTGATGAACATGTCTCCTAAAATATCATAAGATGTTGGTAGCTTGCAAGAAATCCCTAACCCAACAATGTACCAAAAAAATTACCAAGAGATATCTTGAATTGGACGAGGATGAAGGGTTTTAATCGCATATTATAAAGTTAACAGGGACCTTTGGTAAGAAGTCACAATTGTAGAGAAAAATAAGAAAAAAACAAAGGCTCAATATTAAGAACTTGAAATGATAGGAAGGCCATTTTATAATTAGGGTGTATTTTAATGTTTATTTTATTTTTATATTATGGATGAATTTTAATAAGATAGAATTAGTAAAATTAATTTATATTATAATACGTGGTAATCAAGTATAAATATGAATTTATAATAGTAGAATTAACTTGATAATTGTATTTTTTATTTATAAACGTGCAACAAAAAAAAATTAAAATACTTGACTTTAATAGTTTTGTGATATGCAAAAAATCTAAAATAAATACTTTAAAATTAATATCTTTAAAAATATATATATTAATAAGAAATTAGTGACGATGTAAACACCTCACCGTATAAAATAACTTTTTTAATGCTATAATGGGTCTTCTACACCAAATTAGTGGTGTAGAATATTTTCAACATATTAAACAAAAATAAATATTTTTTAAAAATATATAAAATTTGAATTGGAGTTTTGTCAAAGTATATATTTGGAAGGATCTTAAAATATATATATTTAGGAGGACAAACTTCTTAATTATTCGATTTGTACAGACAAATCTGACCAAATAATTTTGAAAAAAATCTTGTACAGATTCATCTATGTTGTTTTTCAAAAAAAAAAAAAAAACTGTTTCTCATAAATTGAAAATATCTCAAGTTAAAACATCATTCTAATATAGAGAAAATCAGTGACGAATAGTGTTGGGCAGTCCATAGCCTTCGCACACGCTAGAGTGATTGCCTTGAATGTGGCCTTCATCATCGCCCTAACATTCACACTTCTTCCTCTTTTAATTTTCCTTCCCTTAAATCACTCTTGTACAGTTGCACATTATCTGCGATAAATTATGGTCCGCCAAAAAAGAATTCACAATGAATGGCATGTATTAGTGCATTAAATGCAGAGAGAAGCTTGACTTGTGCCAATTTGCAATCCTCATTTCTTTATTTATTTTTAATGGTGCCGCACACTGTTTTCATGTCAATCAAGAGCGCGCAACCACGCAGTCTTTGGAGTCTCCTTTTCCTTGCTTTTTATGCCGGGCACAAAAAGCATGGACTGTATTTCCTCTCTTTAATTATCTTTCTACAGCGTTATTACTCCATGGTTGCATTGTGGAAGGCATTATTGCTATTATTATTGTTTGATTACAGATGGGGAGAGCGCCGTGCTGTGAGAAGGTAGGGCTCAACAGAGGGCCATGGACGCGCGAAGAGGATTTCCGTCTCATACGCTACATTGAATCCCATGGAGAAGGCTGCTGGAGAACTCTTCCAAAAGCTGCAGGTCATCTGAATGCTTCGACTAATGCTACTATCAGGGATAATATGTTAAATTTTCTTTATATTATGGAAAATTTAGGGGTATCTATTCAGTTGAATTCTTATACAAATTTAAATTAGTTGAAAATGTTGTGCATTTTAATAATGCAAATTTTAAAAAGGGTTTGAGAATGGTCTATATAAACTCTATGCTTGCTGAAGAGATAGGCTATAAATATTTTCCTGAGCTTCGCTCCATTTTGTAAATCTGTGATGGATTGTATAATTTAAAAAGTGTGTGTTTGCGTTGATGATGTTAATTTTCTGACTATTTAATATTTTTAGAAGTGTGTTTAAGTTGATTGGTGTTAATGTTCTTGATCTTTTTTTTAAGGAAATCTCTCATTAGAATTTAAAGGTATTTTGATTTCTAATTAAATTTATTGATTTTTTAAAAAACTAAATTATAACTTACAGTTGTTTGTAAAAAATGAAGCATCTGTCAATATAATGAATGTTTTATTTTATTTTATTTTGGGGAGATAAGTAATAAGCTTGGTAATGTTGATGAGAAAACTAATCAGTTTGGTCGTAAATTTTGCATTATAAATTTTATTTAAAAATATATATTATTTATAATTTATAATGATAAATCATATAATTTCGGAAAAAAATTTTAAAATTATGGATTGTTAAGATAAGTTCTGGGTTGTTGCTCTTATTTTTAACGAGTGGGTGCCTCCATGAAAAATGAAATGCATGGTATAAAAAAATTTAGAATCTTTTCCTAAATGTGAGGAGCTGACTATTTTTTTAGGGAGGAAGTTTGAGGTGGAAAAAAAAGGGGTGCTGGGAGTTCTCCATATATGCTTATATTTTGTACCAAGATATTCTATGAATTGTAAATATATAAGTGGACAAAATTTATGTAAATTTTAATTATAAATAAAATTATAATAATTTTAAATATTATATCCTATAAAATAATAACATACACTAAAAAAATTTATTTCATGAGACCATTTTTGCTATATATATTTCTAAATTCCCTCTCCACCACCTCCTACAAAAATTTAGGAGCCCCCCTCCCATGGAACCACTTCCTAATATTCATTATGTTTACTTGGCTTCATTGAGCTAGTATGACTGGAATTATTTAATTCTTGTAGTGTTTTGATGTTTTCTAAAATAAATATTCAAAAGTCAAACATGCCGTCAATTGATCCCTTCGTCACAATTTTTTTTTGGGATGTAGATGTGGAGAAAGTGTTATTGATCTAGTAGTCAATGGACTTGAAGTTGGAGGAATGCCTAATGCCTTTTATAGGTGTCTTCAATTTAGTAGTCAATGGACTTGAAGTTGGAGGAATGCCTCTTATTGTTTTCACTCATTATTTCTTTTTCTAAGGTTTGATAGGGATGATAGAGATATTGGTGGTGGGTGGTTGGAGGTTCCCTCTATAAAATAAGTTTCCGTGGTTAGTTTTGGCCATTTCTCCTTCTAGACAGGATTCTAATCAGTAAGATGATACTTAAAAAACCAGCACATTGATTGTTGAGAAACCAATACACTGATGGTTGAGACCCGGTCCCAGTTGATGAAGACCCCCTGTTCAAAGGAGATGTAGAGGGAACCCTTAGAGTCCTCCGCCTTTATCTGCCGCCATATTCACTGCTACTATTTAATAATTTCTTTGTTCTTTGTGTCTTTTATCTATCTTTTTTTTAATTGATATATACTTGAATTAGTTTAACTTTAATTTGTTTGGTCATGTGGTAAACTTTACACTTTCTGAAAGTCTCAATATAGTTATTTTGGAGTATTACTTTTATATATAATTAACAACATATATCTTATTATATTAATAAAAATTCCCTTTTCAATCAAAAAGTCATGCATGCAAGAATTTTAAGTGAATGCAGAATTCCTATCAGAAACAGTATCATCGAAAAAAAACCCATGCATGAAGCTAACATGTTGTGCGGCTACAGGTCTTCTGCGGTGTGGTAAAAGTTGCAGGCTGAGGTGGATCAATTACCTGCGCCCTGATCTCAAGAGGGGCAATATAACTGAAGAGGAGGACCGTATAATCATCAAGCTGCATGCTCTTCTGGGCAACAGGTTTGCCATTCTGTTTAATCAGACCTGTATAGTGTTATCCCTCGCTCAAGTGAATTATATTTTTTTCTATTTCTGCAGGTGGTCTTTGATTGCAGGCCGACTGCCCGGTCGAACAGACAATGAAATCAAGAATTACTGGAACACCCATCTGAAGAAGAAGCTTCGTAACATGGGTTTAGACCCTCAGACACATCAGCCTATCCAATCCACTATCACAGCTTCAAAACCTGCGGCCGATCAATCAGCAAACTCTTTGAATCTTCATGAGATGAATATAACAGAAGTGACTGCAGGAAAAAATGCCAACACTCATGATGAGCGATATTGTTTATTCAATTTCAGTGACGCTCCGAGAAATCCCTCAAATGGATGGAACAGAATGAATCCACCCATTTTCGATTCTTGTTGTGGCATTATATCTAAATTTTCTAATTCGTCAACGACAACTTCGGTTAATAATCTTTCTGCTGAATCTCTCACAATCTGGTCGGATTTGTGCCCTTCGTCAGTAACCGCACAAGGAGAAACAGTTAATAATAACAATGAAACTTCAGAAAGTACAGTGAACAGTTCATCATATCTTCAACTCTGTAATAGCATTTCTTCCACTACTCTGTTGAATCTGATAGAGAATGAGCTGTTCTGGAAGTCAGAGATGATGCGTATGCAACATCCAGTGCAATTAGAACAACATGTGGAGGAAGAAGATTCTTCTTTGGCTCTCAGTGAATCGGTTTCTTCAGATCTCTGGGATCTCTAATTACAGTTGATTAAACAATCAACTGTAAGAGAATGACACTCGTATGGAGTTATTGTTCATAATATTGGTCTGGACTTTCTTCTGTCAGTCTATTTTGTGGTGATTCCTTGGAAGGGCTGTGTGGTTCTCAATTATGTACGTTGATAGTGAGCAGGTTATAATCTATGTTAGTGTGTTGATTTTTCGAATATAGATCCTCGAGTAAAAATTGTTTCGAATTAACAATTTTTTGAAAAAAAAAAAAAAGCATGAATCAAAATATATTTATTTGGAAAAGGTTGAGATATATTTTAGAAGTATTTATATTGAATTTAATATAGTTATATTTATTGAAGGCTTGAGATTGGTTAACTCTTTGATCAACTTTTTTTCAATATAATTTTATCTTCTTTCCTACAAATATTTTTCAATACAATTATACCATTCTTTTAATATGATTATACCATTCCGTCAAATGAGAAACAAAAACAAAACGAACCTTGTAACAGTCAAATGTACATCAAAACCTCACAAAAATACCCACCCCTTCCACCTCATGTATAATTGTAATTATACTTATTAATATAATTAAAATGATTGAACATTATTTTTTTTTATTTGGTTTGTTGAGACTTATTTTTTGATTTTCTTTTTATTTTATTATTGTTGATACTTACCTTTTCTCCTTTAGAATCCCATAAAGAAACTGGTATCTATAGCATAAATTATATTGATATGTTGCCTCTTGTAGAGTTTATTAATATTGCTGGGTTTTGCCACGGCTCAATTTTGAAATGATTGATGGTTGAAATCGTTTGTTTAACTAGCATAGCATGCAAGATTCCCTTGCCCAACAATAATTTCATTTAAGTTTATAGGCTGAAGTTTTTACATGACATTGGATTATGTTGTTAATAATATAGAGACCTTAAATTTAATGTTAATTTATTTATCATATGATAGTTTTAATTTTAAATTTATTGTTCATTTTATTTTTATATGGGATTTTTTTTGTTTGTTTTTAGAAGGTGATAAAAAATTTACAATATTTTAAGTATATAATGAATATGGAGCTTAATGTTTTTCTTTTTTTCTGAAACTAATGTAATAATGTAAATAGATTGAGGCCATCTAACATCAATCAATGAGAAATTTGCAAAGAAGACAATAAAGTCATTAATTATGTGATATATAATAAATTCAAAATGAACTACTCAAAATTAACATTTTTATATTTTTCACATAAATATATTTAAGATGTATGTACTAATTTATTCCATCTATATTAGAATGTTGCTAGTGGACATAATTTAGATCACATGGTTTGGTGCAGTTGGAAATGCATTGGTATAACTATTAATAAAAAATAAATATAAGATATAAGGATGGTTTAAGATAAAAAGGAAGGTTAGATCATATTCACAACTCAAAATTAATGCCAAAAAAAATATGGCTTAATAACAAAGTGCTTAAAACAATGCTATCATAAAACATGGCTACACACCAAGAGTCTCAGAAAATCATAATTATATAACACAATAATAAGTGTAAAACATCAAGCACATGTAGTTTTACTAGAAGGAAGAGGCAGTGGATCATCTTTAGGAGGAAAATAAACCAAAAAAGAAGAGGGCTCCCTTGATGGTAGATATGAAGCAACTTGCTCATCTTGGCTAGTATTTGGTAGAGCCAAAGGCAAGAGTAGTCCCCACCTATCAAGCAAAGAAACTATTACCTTAGTTTGATCGTCACCATGTGCTAAGGAAGTCCAACAAAATGCCTTGGTAGAAGCTTTATTGTTTAGATGAGGAATCCATCCCCTCCACTACAGGTAAGGATTATAGAAATGATTATGCAAGAATATTCATCAACATTTGGAAGACACCGATGGAGAACCTTGTGGTGGCACATCTAGAGGGATCTTACTTAGTGCATATAATACTCCCCTTATGATCGATAAACTCTTGAAAATGCTATAAATCTAATGCAACTTTCTTGGCTTACACTTGGAACTAAAAAGGGTTGAGGTAAGCACATAAATTTTATCATTGATTGAAATTGTTAAGAAGTGGCTTCATTATTTAATATAGTAGATTTTGAAAATTTATAAAGTTTAAATAAAATTGAGGCTTCGACAAAAATCTTAATAATTTAATATGTGGAAGCCATAATGAAGGATATCCAAATAAAGGCATAAACAAACCATGAATATATTTCTATGCCTCACAAGCATAATGGTAGGTCTAAAATAAGTGTCTAAAGGTCTTGGTTCTACAACATGTAGAACATTTGGGATGATAAAACCCAATGTAAGTGTGAATTTTTCCTAGTGGCAGACCTTGGTAGATTAAACAACATAATAAATGAGTGAGTTTACACTCAATTTCAGAGAACTAGCTTTTGTTAAGGTGGGAAAGCCATGTCCAGGGATAATATATAAGACTCCACTAAGGTTTTAAATTTATAAGATTTGAGGGGAAGTGAATCATAATTTGACATAACAAACTTGGTTAGTAATTCTTAAATGGTGTATCACAATTCCATGTCCAATCATTCCAACATGCAAATGGAGGATGAAGTCCTAGTTTATGCATCATATCCTAATAAATAAGCTAGTTTATGCATATTAGAAGCCATTAAATTGTACTTTCTTTATAGAATGGGTCATGGAGTCTAATATTGAGAGAAAACAACATCTCTCATTATTAAAATACATTTCCTGAACACTTGAATGGATTGAATACTTGGAGTTTTATAAATTGAAAGGTTGATACTAAATATTGCAAGACCACCAAATCTTATGATCACAAAAATAAAGGTTTGATCTAAACATATCTTCAACCCACTTGAGAAACAACTTAAATATTTCAAATTATTTCAAGATACTTTTATCTACAAAATACCCCTCAAATTTTACAAGGTCGAAGGTGATGAGAAAAACATGTATCCCAATATTCTTCAAACTTTCCTTATGTTAAGGTAAGCCTAAATCAATTCAATGTTGAAGTAGTACTTTTCAATTTTAAGGGCCATCAATGGTGCAAACAATCCATTTGGAACACATAGTAATGTTCTGTTTGTATATGTCAACAATGCCCATACTTCATTCATCCTATGGGAGATGCAAAACATGTCCTAACTTCCTCTATAGAAATCCTATGTTTTCTTTGTATTACCCCCAATAAAATATCTAAGCAATTTATGGGCTTATCACGGGAATCCTTATAAGGAATCCAATAGGAAGAGTAGTAGAAATGAGTAGT
This sequence comes from Torreya grandis, assembly GCA_037957365.1. Lineage (NCBI taxonomy): Eukaryota > Viridiplantae > Streptophyta > Pinopsida > Cupressales > Taxaceae > Torreya > Torreya grandis. The sequence goes on along the minus strand of JARHVA010000639.1, from coordinate 3,105,560 downwards.
AATTAATGATTTATAGTACAAGTTTGAAACTTCCTACCATAAACAAGGGTTTGGTAATCTAATATGAAATTTTCTTTTCTATTCTTTCAATAACATAATACCAAACTTTAGAGTGGGAACTATCAAAGGAGAATGGAATTCATAATAATTTTAATGTTTCCCATATGTTGAACCAATTACACTATAAATTATTTAAATAATTTAGCATAGGCTTTATACTCTATCAGTAACATTGAGTTTCGGCCCACTAAAGACCTGAACTATAAGCTATATGAAAAATTTCAAGGTAAAAAAATGACTCTTTAAAATAATAGTCATTTTCTATAAGAGTAAGGAAGGAGTCATCTATAAAGTGGGCATTAATAATTTGACTTTTCTTATTAGCAAACACAATTCTTCTTATAAGTGCTTGATCGGCTATGTGGCCTAGAGGATAGCCAAATGCTTTGGCAATTAAAACATAGAGTGTAGGAGAAGTGGGTATCCCTATCTGATAGAGAATAAAAGGTGGAAACTCTCATAATTATAATCATTAATGGTTAAACAATATAAGACATCAGAGAATAGAGTTTATACATCCAAGAGAAAAATATTCAAACCCTATATCCTTGAACATGTCAAAGATAAAGGAAACACATCATATAACTTTTCAAAATCACATCTTAGAGACAAAAAACACTACCGAGAAGCATGGGCCCACTCCATCCCTTTCTAGATTATTATTATTTAATCAGAGATATACCAAATTTTATTAAATATTATTTTTATGGTCTAAAAATTCCAAGAAGGATATGTCCCACATTGAGTTCTAAGAATTTATTAGTGATTTTCTAAAATACATTGGGTAATGGACCTCCAACTAGTAATGATCTCTAGATCTTCATATTTAAGAATATATTTAACATTTCCTTGATTAATAATATTCCTTAAAGATTTAGTTTGTAGTGATTCATGATAAAATTGAAGGAAGTATGGTCTAACAAAATGATATATGTACATGGATAAATCACAAGGGAAACCATCCATTACTAGCACTTTATCATCTCCCATATTCTACACCACCACATAAAGTCTTTTCTAGAGAGTGGATCTTCACAATTTCACTTATTTGAAGGACTGAGACTACAAGTTATGACATGAATACATTCATGCAAAGTTTGAGCCTTATCTAAAGTATATTTGTTGTCTTGGAAAAAAAATCTACAATGGTCCAGAAAGCTGAATAAATTTGAGATATATTAATAGGGTGGCCGTGTGCAACCTTGATGGATTTGATCTTCTCTAAACTTGTTTGGCCCTTGTATATAAAAAAAACTAATTGATGGTGTGATCTCATACCTTGAGATAATTTAAACATGCTCAAATTTATATGCCTTTCACAACTTGGAATTCTACAAAATTAATCCTTTGTTTTATTTTAGAGGCCACATGCTATAATTAGATATCAAATAGGATTTTCTCAAGCTATGATGTAACCCTATAAAATTATTTTTGTAAGAAACCATCAATTTATTTTTTAACCCTCATTACTTTTATACCATAGTGCTTCATAAATGAGTTAGTACAAGTGATTTCATCATTGCACCACTTGATATAGCTATCAACATGAGGTAGACTTAATACAATATTTTGAACATAAGGTATGAACTAGATGGTACCCTCATAAGTATAAATGTGTTTATAAAAAAATAGGTATAAGTAAATTTATATAATCCACCTCCTTAATATAGTTGTGATGTTATATTATTGTGATTGGAAAGGACAATCTACAAGTGGATGGTAACAAATTTCCCACCTAAATTGTGAAAAGTGATTATGTTTGGTTTTGTAGGCATAACATGACAACCACTTTCAAGAACATGGTCATATCTAGTCCAGAGGTTAGACCACAGAAAAAATGATTTAGTCTTAATGATTAATGCTAAAATAGAGTGTCTAACAACCCATAATAGTTTTTAAAATAAAAATCTAGGCTTCAAACTCTCCACACACAATTGCATTGATAAAGAAAGTTCATTGTCAATAGGGGTCATAATAATATTAAAGTCTTTGTATATGAGCTAGTTTTAAAAATATAAGTTGTCTGCTAACCATATACATAATGACACTCTCTTTGGATCATCATTAGGCATGTAGAAATTAATAATCCCTAAATATCATCCATCAATTTGAAATGTGACCCATATTTCATGATCTCATAGGTCTTCCCCTAAGGTTACATATGAAGCTAAAACTTTGAGATAAATATACACTAGCTTTTCCATTTCCATCCTCATGAGAGGTGGAGTATTGCATGAAATATAACAAGATGCATTTTAGATAAGTCTACAAAATAAAATTTGTAACCTTCATTTCTTATAAGCAAACAATATATAAGGCACCAATCCATTAACAAGTAATTTGAAGATCACAAAGATTTTTTTTAGAGGATTTCATGAGATCATAAACATTTTATAAGAGAGTATCACATGGTAGAATCCTCCATATGTAATTATCCCTTTCCATATACCATATTTTTCTTCACATCCAAATATGAAAACTTATTACTTAATAGAGAATGTTGGTTTTCTAGAATAAAGTATTCTAGCTAAATGGAGTAGTGTTTAGATTCATTTTATCCCCTTAATAGTTGCCACCACTATGAGGTAATTTATATGAGTCCATCAAGGGTGGAGAATTTGTTGAGGATGACCCAACACTAGAATAAATTATTTACATAAAAATAAATGGAAAATATTGGCTCTAAGGATTGGCTAGAGGAACTTGGATCTAAGCTATAAGGATAGGAAGAAGGGGACTATTCTCAACCTTTTTCATATATTTTTGTTTCTTATAATTCGTTATGATGTTATTAAATTTAGTTTTTTAATTTACCATAGTTGTTTTATTTTTACCAAAAATATTCCAACCATAATTCTTTTTAATCATTTCTAACTTTTCAAAGCCTATGTTTTCATTAGTCTTATTACATTCTAGGTAGACTATTAGAGAATGATCAAAAATATTATGGTTAAACATTTGTGATGTGCTCGCAGTTAGGGATTTAAATTAAGAAATTATTTAGACCACACAACCCTCAAAATACCTAGCAGAACTTGTAACAAAATGCTAGTAAAATAACTTCTATATTTATTTAATTTAAACCAAATGAATTACAATAGGTAAAATCACATCACAATCTCACAATGAGATTTTTTACAAAATCAGATCCATAGATCTTAGTTATGATAAGGGTTAAAGCATAATAGTGTGTCCCACTTTTTGTCATAATGATGTCATGTACACTTCTACTCACCCCTAAAAATATATTGAGCTTTGGTCATTGATATTAATCAAACGTGTGTTTTAGCTTATGTATACAAATATGTACTGCATATACATTTTCCAATTTTGTAAAAAAATTGTTAGGTATTTTTTAGGATTTGTTTTTGAATTATTAGTTTTAAACCCATGGAATTTTTAAATACACTCTTATATCTAATATATCAAAATTAATAAGTTCCTTAAATGAGCATAGGTGCATGCTTATATAGACACAACACTCATCTACTTAAATTAATTTTTTACCCTACTATCAGGATTTAACATACCTTAGTACACCAAAACTATTAAATTTCTTCACATTTCTAAGGAACAAGAACAATTAGAGCTCAATGCATCAAAAAATAGATCATAGACATTATTAAATGAAACCTTATCAACTTCCATGACCTTTTGGATCAGTTACCAAATGATCATTGTTGGGCCTTCAATTTTGAATCAATTTTGGCTATGAAGCATATAGGGAAGCATAGGTGTAGGAGAGACACGGTGATGAAGATCATGGCACAAAATACCATGGCATAGAAGACCATGGCATGGAAGAGGCAAGTCACTTGTAACAAAGAATCATGAAACATAAAGAACCCAAGAACATATAACTTGGATATTAGTGAAAAACTTGGGAAAGGCATGGAAAGTAGATATGGTTATGGAATAGTTCACATGAACATCGAAGAAGAATAGTCAAGCATGATCTAACACCAGTCTATAGGAATATAAGTGCACGATAATGAGAATCTATCATAAAAATCATATAGGGGAGTTTAGGTCTGGATCCTTAAGAATTCATTATAAATGGTTTACCATGACTCATTACTATTAATGGTCATTGATGATTCATATTTTTGTAATTAATTCTATAACTAAATGGTTGGAGTAAACCATATATAAATACCCCCTTGTTTTACTTAGTATTATATCGATCATTTTAATCATTGAGTCGTTATCTTAGATATGATATATGAATGTAACGAAAGGAAGCTCATATGATGATGAAATACTTATGTAATCCATTCATGAATATAATGGATTTATTACTATTTTGTTATCAGTTTACACCCATCTTCTTCTTTTTTGGTTAGTTAAGTAATGAATGAATAGTTAAGAGTTAGACATGGAACTAAGGTTGAGTTTATAAATAAGTTTTGGTTCAAGCTCCTTATTCTAGTAAAGTAAATGAATACACCTTTGCATGATAAAACCAATGGGAACTAGTCTTAAGTTATGTGTTTTGAGTGAGTACATGAAAACCTTTTCTTGCATGATATGTTCATGCACTAGCTTGTTGAAACTCCTTTTTTCTTAGGCATGTAACTGGGGAAAAGATATGTTAGACTAAAGGAAAACATAAAAACATTTTGGTTCCATTTCTAAGTACCATTTCACTTGTTTGCATAATGGTGGGAAGATGATCAAATGGCTATCTCTAGAAAATGTCAAACTTTGGGTTACTACCATATAAGATAATTTTTCACATAAATATCTTGAACCAAGAGTTTCTACATGTTCATGGGTAGAACAACACCTTTATGACTCACTTTATGAAGCTTTATTTATATAAGTGTTTGTTCACTTGCACGCTTGGATTTTTATGTATCCACAATACTATTGAAGGACCTATGGATTAAAGATCTCTTGGTTAGTAGAGCATCAATTATCCTTGGCAAGATTGGGAGTTCCTTAGATGCACGTGATGGATATTTGGTGGAAAGGAAGACTGTATAGATATATTTTGGAATATGCAGTCTCTATGTACTCTTGTCTAAAATTCCTTTAAGAGCCATGTGGAAGGTATCTCAGATAGTTCCCATTAGAGATTAAGAGGCTTATAGTTGACTTAGGACATGAAAAATTCCACATGGAAAACTAAAATCTCTCTCACATGAGTAACACAATCAGTGGGGATATGAAGGGGCACAATTTGATATAATATTGTTGGTTCAACATGGTAGTCAGTTATTGGGAGTTTCATAAGTGCAAGAATGTTGAGGCTAGGTAAAGGGATATGATTGAAAGTAACCCAAGGAGGGGCCAATAAGACTCTATAAGTGATGTAAGGATCTGTAGGGAGGTATAAAGCCATAATGAGGAATAACCAACCATAAGACCACACCTAACATTGGCATAGGTATATGCAAGAGAAACAAGTCAAGCATTGGTGACTGAAGAACCAAATCTGGATAGGCCCAATTCCCCACCCATAGCGCATGTTCATGTCTTGGAGTTAGATGACATTATTGTAAAAAATGGGATATAGATAGTGTATAGTCAAATTCTTAACCTTAACATGTTGAAGAAATTTTTGTAGTACAATATCAAGATAGTAATTTGTTATTAATTTCTTTTCCATTACATGTCAACTCTATGGATCAATTTGGAGTTACTAGTGGATAAATTATATCTAGTGGGTAGAGTACCATCCCTTCAATAGTTAATCAACTTACTTTTGTGCCTAATGTATCAGGTGCTTCTATTACCATAGGAGGTGTGGGAGGAAATAAGGATAATGGTTCAACTGGAAGATCTAGAAGTGGTGTAGGAAACATTGGTGGACCTGCTCCATAAGGTATAAGAGGGACTAGAAGTGTGTCACAAAAAGCTCCATTACCAACACCTAGTTTGCCTACATTTTTTATGAGATGATGTTTCACCTACTTAAATATCACGATGTTGAAAATGTAGTAGAACATGATCATAAGTGTGAGCTTATCTAGTGAGCACATCAAATTACTTATACTCAATAGAAGTCAACTCAGTTTTCCAAAACCCTTTTAAACCACGTGCATAATTGGTACTATAAGTTTGATCTACCATAATTTATGGTAAAGTATGAATAGTTGAAGTTAATTTATATAAGAATTTGACATCCCAAATTTTGAACAATAATGTATTTTTGCCCTGAAGGATATTAAACAATAATTCAATAAGAGTGGGCACAATTATTATGCATATTTTAAAATGTTTATTTCAAAGTTATCATTTGAGATAAATGAAACATAGCATGCCCAATGGTTTGTAGGAGTCTTGTTACTTACCTTACGATGTAAATTATCCCATAAGACCTTCACTAACCTATGTGAGGACTTGGAAGTCACTCATCATGCCAAAGTCATTAGAAGTATAGGCATAGGGTTTAGTCTCTTTATGTAGCCTGAGATTGTTGCTATGAAATCTTAGTTGGAGAAGCTCACTAAAAATAATACTCACAATATTGGCAGTGGTTTTTGGTGTGTTGAATATGAAACTAAAGGTCATAATATGAATTATTATCCTAGAAAGAGTATTCACATCATGGTAAAGTAGTATTGTGAGATCTGCCAATATGACCATGATGTGATAGATTGCCCCTACCTTAGCATGCTACTCAATCAAATGTATCATCATATTATAAAATATGCAATTCATATACTCATGATACAAATGATTATCACATTATTAATTAGATTTATGAGGTGCATTTGCATGGTACTTGTAAGACCTATGTAACCAACAACCAGGATAATGGTGAAGGTTGGTCCTATATAGGTCATGATAGTAGATGCGAAAGTGGTCATTTTTTTGCCTAGAACCTATTGCAAGTGTGGATTTCAAGAACATTACCAATATGAATACCTAATTTATCTAACTTACACCTTTTTTAAGAATGATAATCATCTATAATAATTATAAGACTTGTATATTGATATCACTAATTAGAGGAATGAGAAAGGTGCCAGAATGATATGGATTGAAAATACTCCAATTTCTCAATGAATATTATGCCCTACTACTATGACTAGTCATAATATAAATATTACTATGTAAAGGTGCACTACTTTCCAATCCATTTCAAATCCACTTGATTATAAGGTTCAAAATGGAGGAGCCTCATGTGAATCACTACCTAGGTGTTTAGTAACAAAAAGAAGTATTACATGACACAATGATTTTAGTGTGGGAGATGCAAGGTGAAATTACTTTCCTTATGGATAGAGATGTTTCTACACACATTAAAATAAAGAAAGCCTCAATTATTCAAGACGTGGTACATGATGAGTTTCATGAATCATGCAAATGACTTCTTGATGAATCTATCTTTTTCATTTTGAGGATTTGGTTAAGTCATCAAGAACCAAAGCCTATAGAGGATCATTGATTGAACCATGCATGATGACAAGAGACTCATGTGCAACCCAGTACAAAGTGTGATAAATAAATCTTAATAAATACAGTTATTGATGGTTGGATCATTTAGGATATACTAGTCAATACTAGTGTAGAGGTAAATGTACTCACCAAGGATGCTTGGATAAGGATATAAATCCTTCCCTTATAGCCTTCTCCTAATGCATTGTTCATGGATAATAAGACTCAATCACTACCTATAAGAGTTATTAAAGATTCCATCATTGACATTTTAGGTGTCACTTCCAAGGCTTACTTTGAAGTAATTGAGTTGGCTAAAGATGACAATGTTATGGATCTTGTGGGTCATCCATGGTGCTATGCAAACAATGCTAATTTGAGCTTCAAAAATATTTACATTTATTTTCAAAATTATGATCAACCTATCATGATTCCCCTAGACCATGTCCAAGGACCTCCTTTTGTTGACCCAATTAACATTTATGAGGACATTAATCATATCTATAATGTCACAGCTCATGGAACTTAGCGTCTTCATCCTAGTCTAAATGTTATATTACATTGGAAAATACATAATCTATTTCTAATGCTATAAATAATACTTGCCACCATTA
>JARHVA010000639.1:3055000-3092500 GCA_037957365.1 Torreya grandis | reverse complement strand
CGTTTCTTGTCTTTCCATTCAATATCCCATACCTATTAGTTGGGGATGATGAATTCATATCATCTATATTTTATTTCATTTGAATAATACCTATGCTGATTCACCCTTATTTAGGCTTATTCAATTATGTGCCAATTTTCTCTTCTTTGGGCATATTCTAATTTGTGCCAAGACTGCCCTTTTTGGAGCCAATTTTTTTCATTCATTTTCCCTTGCATGTATCTTTAATTGTGCACATTATTCCAAGGTTCATTCTATTCATGGTGTCTCATGATCCTCCACATGTTCTATTATCACCCATCTTATGTCAAAGTATGATAAAATAACTCACTTAGCATAGTCAACAAATAGAGTACTATACTTCTACTTTGAAAATTTTAAAACCCAAGCCAATCATGAAACCAGAAAACATCTAATGAAACATTCTACATAAATTTTACCTACCAAATATGTCATCTAGTATAGATCATGAACAAGAATAATTTGATCAACAACTATTTGATGAAAAGAATGAATATCTTGTTAGATTGTGGGAAATGGGTGCTAAACTTCTAGATGGATTTCCTATAGATGATTTACACTATTTGATTAGAGATATTAAAGAGACACCACAACAAAGCCAATAGTCAAAACTTATTATGTCATTTCCCCTCTAAGGGCTAGTATCTATTAAAAATACAAGTGTGTCCAAGTTTGATAGATACTCATTCATAATATGTCATTATCCCCTTCCCAATCACGATCAGATATCTCCACTTCAAAAGAAAGATCAAGATAACCAAACCATTGATGTCATTTTTGTTTAATCACCCATATTTGATCAAATCCAAACCATTGATGATCCACCTATATTTGATGAAGAGCCTTTATTTGACACAAGACCCATATTTGATGAGTCTGTATTTGAAGAACCTATTATTATTGAGCTAAATCCCTTTATTCATCCATTCCCAAATATATCCCATTTCCAAACTTTTTTTCATCCTAAAACCTCCATTTCCAATAAAAATATGAATAAGGTACTTATGAACAATGCAGTTCAATAACCCCTTTTTGTAGCTACATTTATATTAGAATTAGTTTCCATTTCAGATTTAGTATCAGAATTGGGTTCCATTCTATAACTAATATCATATTTGGCATCATAAGTAAAATCAATTTCAGTCTCAACATTGGATTTAGCTCCACTTGAGTCAAAATCAACATCAGATTCCACATTAAATTCACAATCACTTTCATTATAAACTTCAACATTAACATTGGTCTCAATACCAATAATAAAAAAAGATCAATTTGAAGATGTCGATGATTCTTCTATGGTTTTTGAGGAAGTTCTATTTAACATCAATGTAAGTTATCCTAGAAGCCTTTACGAGGATTATGCTTCATTTTCCCCTTCCATTTCCATTACACATTCCCTTACCATTAATCAACCTAGACATTATATTGACATTCCACCTCCCACAAACATTAATTTGGACTGACTGAATCACACATTATTGAACTTGTTCCAAAATGGCATTTCAATGGTAGAATTTTTGGGGAAGCAAGACAACATTCAGGAAAAAGATAAATCTCCTAGTGAACACTTGTTTAAGTCATTAGGGGATAATCAAAGTCTAAAATAATCATTTTCTAGTGAAATGTTATTTTAGGCATTAAACGCTAATCAAATAAAAAAACAAAATCATTTAGTGAAACTTTAATTAAGGTGATAAGGGACAATCAAAAAGAGTTATCAACATCCCTTAGGAAAACCTTATTAAAGGCACTATTGTAAAATTCAAACCAGAAAAATCAAGAAGAATATATTGGTAAAAACCTCTTCAAAGTGCCAATAAATGAGAAAATCAGTTTTACATTGCTTTATGATGACATTATTGAAGTTACTATTGGCTTCACCACAACCAAAGACAAGTTGAATTTATAATCATCAACTGACTGAAAATCCCAATCCTCATTTATCCTACAGCCATTATACATTCAATTTTAATTTTATTATTCATTCAAGGCCTATATTATGTTATATGATCAAACCATTTATCCCATGCTTACCATTCTTTACCCTTCCTAATAAAACTCTTTTTTTATAGGCTAGGAATACATTTTATCTAAATTTTTGGAGGAAGTAGAATAAAAAACCAACAAAGATCATGAAATCAAAAATATAATTCACATCAACAATAGGATTCAAATAGAGTAGTTATTCAACATTGGTATTAGTTAGACAAAAAAATGTACATATTATGCATCTTGTAATCCTTTATTTATTTAAGGTGCTAAAATAATTTAAAAAACAAAACAAAAGAAGAAATTAAAAGAGAAAGAGAAATAATTTGTCTAATGGTGAAAACCATGCCTATGGTGCCTTAGACAAGTATCATAATGAAAACTAGGTTTATATCATCATGTGTAAATAATTGATGTCTGCAAGTACCTTAACACTTATGGGAATCCCTATTTGCATTATAGACGATTTCCATTCCATTTATATTTCAAAACATTTTAGCCATTTAATCATATTCAATCCAAACCATCACATTGTGACCATTATTCTTCCCATCTTGACCTTTTTATGGAAGTGGAAGGTATATTGAGACATATTTAGAAAACATTCTAGCGTACTATTCACATTATAATTTTATGAATAGACACATTTGGCTCACATGTGACATGGTCCTTAGAGACCCCTAGTCCTTTCCCTCATTGTCATCTTATTATTTAGCTCTTGCCAAATTCTATGCCATTTATTTTACCATTGTTCCATTCTTGTTTTCCACCCTAGTGTTGATTCATATTTCAAACCATATGCATTGAAATACATTGACCTGAGGTCCATTTGGATAATCTAGGCATCACTTAGGTTTTGAGGTCAGCTAAGTCACCCCTTTCCCACACTCTTTCCATTTTGCATGTAACCATTATCTAACACTCTCACCATTTTTCAAGATTATTTGTTTCTAAGTTATTTCCCTTTCACAAGTTATTTTATGATATTGATTCATAGTTTGAACCCTATGGGTTGAAATACATTGACTTGGGGTCCATCTAAACTATGTAGGCAATGCTCAATTTATGAGGTCAGCTTAGTCAGCCCCTTATCCCAGGCCCTTGCCCCTTTTTAGGATATTTTAGTCTATTGATTCATAGTTCAAACCATATGGGTTGAACTACATTGACATGAGGTCTATTTGGACTATATAAGCAACTCTTAATTTCTAAGTCAGTTCGAACCCCTTTCCCACACTCTCACCATTTTGTGAGTAACCATTATCTAACACTCTCACTATTTAATGAGTAACCATTATATAATTTTCTTTCCATTTTGTGAGCTTATTTATTTCTCGTCTCTTTCCCTTTTGAAAGTTATTTTAGGCTATTGATTCATAGTTTGAATCCTATGGGTTGAACTACATTGACTTGAGGTCCATTTAGACTATGTAAGTAGCAATCAATTTTGATGTTAGCTCAGTCACCCCTTTCCCACACTCTCACCTTTTTGAGATCAATTTAAACCATGCTCTCACCATTTTGTGAGCATCCTAAGTCACACTCTCATTTTTTTATGAGTTAAAACATTCTATTTCTCTTAATCCTCCATTGAGTTTACATGCAAAATATCCAAACTATATTCAAATATTCTAAAAAACCTAAAAATCAAAATAGGTTCACAATCTCCATAAAAGCTAGAAAGCCACAAAATTCAAAAAGATGTGTGTTGTTCTCAATCAAGTTTCAATCCTTAATCCAATTCTTTTAGGTCTTAAACCATTGTTGGGATGTGTCCTTCCCAAATCTACCCTAATGGGGCTGACTCATTATTGGTTCTAATTATTTTAGCCACTTGGTTATGTGTCCTTCCCTTGCATATATCCTTGCTTCAGGGCACCATCCATTTATCATTATCATTGAGCCTTCACACATGGGTTTGGACTTGGTTAAAAAATAAGATGCATTTTATTTCTTTTATTTTCAAGTTTGTGTGTGTTTGCTTTTTTATTTTATTTTTATATTATTTCCTTGACTCAGTCCATTGTGCCAATAGTTTCATCATCATGGTGATTCCTGTCACACATTTATACTTGAGTCAATCAATTAGCAATTTTTAGTATTATCATCATGGTGTTTTTATCATTGGTGTGTTGTTTTCAATTATCTATTGGATCAGAGGTCAACCCTTATGTACATTATAGTTCATTCATCCTAGTGTTTTATATCATGGTACATGCTGTTAGGTTCTATATCAAAAATTAAGTGCTAGAAGTCTCATCGACAATGTTGCATCAAAGGATCTCCTTGTATACTACCTACAATACAATCCCTAGACCACATGGTTATATCTATGCTACTCATGACAAATTTGTGCATACAAAAAAGTCACAATCATTTATTCATTCCAATTTCTTACAATTTCTAGGAGAAATACATCACCCGGAGGTCCATATGGACTATGTAGGTAATACTTAGTACCAACTAGTTTCTAAGGTTATCTCAACCACCCTTGTTTCATTATTAATTAGCATCCATATTATTCTAATCCAATCACATCATTCTTCAATCATTATTCTCTATAATCTCTTTCATTACCATAAAGCATTCTCATATGCCTATTTTTTTTGGTGGCTTCTTGAGTCTTTGAATAGTCATTATACCATCACACCTACATTTTTTCCTGCTCATCCTTCATATGTGTAAAAATTTACACCCTTGATCTATGCTTTCCATCCAATCGATCAATTCCCTAATCAACATTTTTCAAATTAAAAATCTTCCCTACTGAGGAAAACCATTTAGACCAATCAATGATCAAATCTGATTTACTGGGGCAAATCATTTCAATAAAATCTCACATTTTCCCTATTAGGGAACATTATTTTGATTAACAAATACCACCCTCTCTAGGGCCAATTCACTTATTCAATCTTTATTCTAATTCCAAGACCACAACTTTCACCTTGTTTGGGAAAATTCAAAGTGTGCTTCTTGTTTTAAGATACATCCTTCCCACTTCCCCCCATCTTTGGGCCAATTCAATTATATTATTTTCAAACATTGGAAATATAATCATGCAAGAATTAACTCATCTATCTTAATTTTGTAAATGGGTTAATCTCTTCTCTCATTCTATATTCTTTCACTCTTTTTTGAGAGCACATCCACTTCTTGTATGCCCTCTCAAGGGACCACCATGGATCACTAATTATTTATTTATCTAATATTTTAATGACTTTTTTAATTTTTGAAAATTTATTACTTTAGCTATGTCTCTTAATGACTTCTCAAAGAGGGGCAAAATGTAGACACTTAAAATCGGACACTTTATGTTGATTTTAATCATTATTAGTTTTTTCTAATTCCAATTTATCATCACTACTCATCATCCCTATTCTTAGTTTACTATTCACATCTTTATTAAGTTAATTAATCTAAATTATTTAGTTAATCCTTCTTGAATCATAAAATCAATGGATTTTGAATATTTTCAATTTCTATAAATCCAAAAATCAAATTATCCTCACCTCATGATGTCATCTTCCACTTCATTTTCCTTTCCAACTTTTGAATATACCCTAGGATCTATCTATCTCCCATCATTAGAATTTTATAATATTATCTTCCCCATCTTTCCAATTTAATAATCCACCTCATATTCCACTCAATCACTCTTACCAATTTTATATTATATCTTCCTCCAAAATAAATTATATATTCATTTATGAGTCCCACATGTTATCAACTCTAATTTTTAATCGAAAATTCCCGTTCTGAATTAAAAATTATATTTTATTCTTATCCCTTGATTCTCATCTCAAGATGGATGGTTCACATTCATTTTAAAAGTCTATAAATTAGAGGTTCTTCCTCTAATTTAGACAAGCTTCTCTATTCTAGACTTACTATGTAGGAATCATTAGAAAAATATTCTTCATGCAAAGAAACTTTGATAAATTCTATAAGAAGTTTCATCACTCTCACATGCCAATAAAAATCTAAAATCAAGTGTGACAAGGAGAGATGTTGTCCACAAAGAGCTACCATTGCCAAAGACTTCTAGTTCACAAGTCGAGCTCAGCCTCTTCAAACTGATTTTCAAGAAAATCTTCAAGGGAGGTATAAATGGTCTTTTTATCTTCTAATATTGCATTTATTGTTTGATTATCACATAGATCAACTTATGGACTAGTCTTGAGAATTTATGTCTTATATTTGTTTTTTATTTGTTCACTAACATTTGACTAATCTCTTTTGGATTATTGATCTACACTTTCTATGTGTTTGAGGATGAATAGATGCACTCATTAAGGTATTTTTTTAAGGAATAATTATTCTATGATGGGAAACTCACCATCATAATTTACTCACTTGGGACTAAGTGCATGATACCATGCATTATCTTTTTCACCATGATAATCACATTTGCATCACTCTAAGTTATTATGGTATTAGTTCTCTAGAAGACCATCTTGAGGCTTGTAAAAACATTTAGAATATGGATGAGTCATCATTACTTGAATACAAGTGGGTTCATGCATTATATGGTGCTCTACGCACCAAGGCTAGATCATGGTATATACATCAAGAATGACACTTAGACATGGATTCTTGGATTACCATTTGATGTAATATGATTTTAGTGCTATTTTATGTTGAAGAGTTATTAATTATGTCATGGCAATGTCATGGAGGTGTCCTAGTGAGTGGAATAAGTTCTTTGATAGCCTAAGTAACAATGACAAAGTGTGCAATGTTCTTGTCCTAGTATGCTTTAAGAAAGATTGGTTGATCTTCAATTTTCGCATAGTTATAGATGTTAAGGGATGATTATGGAGTATTGAGCATGTGAAAGAGACCCCTAAGATTTTTTATAAGCTTTGAGTGCTTGTGTGCATGAGTTGTTTTCATTTGGCTGATCATTATTTTCTTCTAGACATTTTGGGTCTAGTAGTAACTAAATTGAGTAAGCAATTTAATGACATCACCACTGCCACATGTGGATGAGTAAGGGGGATTAGTCATATGGTTTTGATCAAATTAGTCCCTACTTACTATGCACTAAATATTAGGTCATGCACTTAAGAATAGTCAAAGATATGTGGGTGCAAATTTGAGCTCTCTAGCATTTTGATAGTATTTTATATATTCAAATAAAGTCAACTAAGCATGTTGATGATGTTAGCATTCACATGCACAGAGGTTTTAGAAGGAAATGGTCACATGGGTTTATTTAGTATTATGCCTAGTTCTTAAGTGCTAAGTCTTAGGTCATGATCCTAAGCAAAAAAAAAGATATTCAAGTGCAAAGTTGGGCTCCTAGGTAGTTTGACATCATTTTCCCATACTTATCCAAATTTGTATGAGGTAAAAAAGAGCTGAGTAAGTAGATTTGTGATAGCATATATTACATGTGTGGACATTTAAAAAAAAGATGATCATATGGGTTTGTTTATTTTTGAGCCTATTTAAATTTTTTCTAAATTTAATATCATGCACTAGAGTGCATCAAAAGATATTCATGTGCAAAGTTAGCCTTCCAGGAAAATCTTGACATTATTGGCTTTGTGGTAGAAAAATCTAAGTGAAAAGATTAATGGAGTTATATCTTACACATATGACACCTTCATTATCATATTGACACATGGTTGGATTTTCCTATATGAGGATATAATATGGTACAAATTTTATAACATTTGATTGAGCAAAGCAAAAGATATGAAGGTGCAAAGTTGGCCTTCCAAGAAAATAAACAAGGTTCCCTTAGTCAAATTTACACAAGGTAAAGTTCAAGCAACATTAACAGAAAAAATTTACTCCAATATGTCAGGATGTTATGATATGGTTCCAATTTTTCAATTATTTTAAGTTTAGTAAAGATAAAGATCAAGCTTCTTTCAATGATCAATGGTTCATGGGAGTTTATGCATCTAAATCTATGATGCATAGTAAGTCAAATGGGTCAATGTGTTTGATGCTTTAACTAGGTAAAGATCAAATTAATTAAAAAATTATAAATGGATAATTTTCATTCTAATATTTTTGGAAGTAGTGAGATGAAGACAAGTGTTAGATGTTTAACATCAAGCAGAGATAAAGACCGAGCTATGTATAGAAGATCAATGGAGCACACTAAGTCAAATAGTTAAGATGAAGATAAAATAACAAGCATTGAAAGGAAAAGGTAGAGTTAATTATCATAATATATATGGTTCATGATTTATTTTATTAGTGAGGACACAAGATGTGAGCACAGTGTTCGAGGTTTAACTGTGACCATTTAGATTTAAATATTTAAATTTAATAAAGGAAAGACCAGTGTCTAGTTTTTTAGCCATACATTTTGATCTATGTAGAATTTTACCATGGTGTAAAAATAAAATTTGTAAATGACTATAATTTACATCTATAAATATAAATTTTAATTTTTTAATGTAAGTACAAAAAAATATATTGAACCCCAAAGTTGGCTATGTGTTGGACTGTGTTTTACAAGTAACCTGAGAAGGGTAATTAAGTTTGTTCAGATGTTGTTTTAATGTTTAATGATGAATTAGATATTGAATAATGTTTTAAATGCCATGAAGATCATCTATGTGAATTATTAAGGTTTTAACAATCGTACAAAGTATGAACAAAGGTTTACAAGTTGACTGTGTATTCATTCATGGTGATTGTGTGTAGAGAACATTGTTTGAGTAAATTGTGCTTACGTAAAAGGGTAATATGATGGTTGTTGGAACTTAAGGAGGAAATATAAATCATTTGGAATGGGTCCATTCATTTTAAAAATGTTCTTATGTTTCTTAGTTTTCTTGAATAAGTGTCAAAGAGATGAATGGGTCTCCATAGGACTTGAAAGTGACTTAGGCCCATTTGAAAGTGGATTGTGCTTAAGTGTGATCCATGTGATATGCCTCAAGGATGAAGGTATGTATTTTGGATGATAAGGAAATATTTTGGAATTGATAATTCATCACACACACACACACACACACACACACACACACACACACACACACACACACACACACACACACACACACATGTATGTATATGTGTGTGTGTGTGTGTGTGTATGTGTGTGTGTGTGTGTGTGTGTGTGTGTGTGTGTGTGTGTATGTATGTATATATATATATATATATATATATATATATATATATATATATGTATATATATATATATATATATGTATATATATATATATATGTATATATATATATATATATATGTATATATATATATATATATGTATATATATATATATATGTATATATATATATATATATATATATATATGTATATATGTATGCATATATGTATATATGTATGCATATATGTATATATATATGCATATATATATATATATATATATATATACACACACACACACACTATGTGTGTGTGTGTGTGTGCACGCGCACGCGTGTGTTGGTTTCTATATTTTCATGTGAGACATTGAGAGTTTAGTATAAGGTGTGTGTGAGAGTTGTGGTGTGAAGGAGAGGTAGAGTTCCTAATTGATGAATTGACGAGTAGAGTAGATTGATGACTAAATGTATGACCTATAGGCCATATTTCTAATGTTATAATAGTGATATTGTAGTTTGAGGATATGTGAATAGGTCTAAGTGTGCATATGAGTGTAGTTTGAGTGAAGAAGGAGAGAGATTGTGCTATGCCTATGTGAGAGGGATGTATGAGATAGAGAGAGAGTTTATTTAGGAGTTAGATAAAAAGAGATCCATCATTAGGTCTTGAGGACATCAATCCTAAGGTGGAGGTGTTCACATCAAAAGAGGGCCTAAAGAATTTGATCTTCCTTAGGGGTAGTTACTCATTTTAAAATAGGTGTTTCACTAAAGGCATTTAGTCAGGAGGATATGATCAAGGTTTTCTGTTCTAAAGGAGTTAACCAATCTCTTGTTTTTAATTTATTATAGGATAAGTAGTCCATGTATTATAGGCTTGAGAGTGGGTTTTAATCCCCATGAGGGTTTCCCATAGGAACTATGTGTTATATTTTTGATCTTGTGTATATATTGAATGAATGAGCTCTCTTCTTAATGTTGCTTGATCAAGTTGATATATGCTGATTATTTACATAGTTTGAGAGGATTGGAATTGAGATTGAAATATTTGGGCTCACTGATTCATCCCCCCTCTCAGTGATTGTACCTCTAATAATTGGTATCAGATCAGGTCCTTGTTGAAAGTTTAATCACTTGAAGGTGATCAAAACTATAATGGTAGACAAATAAGTTGTGTCTTGTCTTCAAGAAAAACTATTATGTGATTTATCAAATGTCAATTCAAGCATGGATGTTTTGAAGATGCAAGTGAAATATATAGAAGCAACAATCAAGAATCTTCAATTCATGATGGTTAATGGTCTCAATTAAATGGAATAACAACTTGAAAATAAATTCATGACTTACTCAAATTTTCTATTATCCAAGGATAAAAGGAATTTCAACTCTACTAAAAGGGTCAAGAATGAAAATTCATGGACAGGTAATGATCAAGAAAAAGGTAGGTCAAATTTGAATGATGTCTTTAATAGGTATTACTTCTCCTACAATTAATTTGATCATATATATAGGGATTGTGCTTTCTCTTTAGAGATCAAAATGAATCTTATATGATATAATTATAACCAACAAGGTCATATAGCCAAAAATTGCAAAAGAGGTTTTTTGAAAAAGGATATACAAGTCATTGACACCATCAAATGGTTCAAGAAGGCTAAGTCTAAGACTAATGAAGAAAAGAAGAAAAATTTAATAGGTGCACCAAAGGAAGAGTTAATGTTTTTTCAAGAAGCCTTGCGTACTCAAGAAGATGGGAACAAGAGATGGTTTGTAGATAGTGGATGCTCAAATAATATGACAAGAGACAAGAACAAGTTTATCTCTCTTAGGAAGACCAACCTTGGTTTAGTAAGATATGGTGACAAAAAATTTGATAGAATATTTGGTAAAGGTACTATGAATTTAGATAATGGTCATTCTAAGACTGAGAATGTCTTATATGTAAAAGGTCTAAACCACAATCTTTTAAGTGTGAGCTAAATGTGTAAGCAATGAAATGTTATAACTTTTCATGATGATGTTTCTGAAGTAAGAAAGGCTATAAAATTAGCTAAAAATGTTTATAAAATAGATAAAAAAAATTATATATTCCATAAATCCAAGAAGGAAGAGTGCTCCATGAGTTAATTGGAAGAAAGCTAGCTTTGATATAGAAAGCTTGGACATATAAATTTTGATAACATGGTAAAGATAAGTTCAAAGGGGTTGGTAAGGCATATGCCCAAGATTTTTAAGATTCTCCATTCTATATACAAGGCATGTCTTCATGGGAATAAAACCAAAAGAAGATACAAATCCATGGAATTCTCCACTATAAAGCCATTAGAGTTGAACCACACTGATCTATGTGGACCTATGAGAGCCCAAAGTATTCAAGGTAATAGATACTTCATGCTTCTCATTGATGATTTTACTAGGATGACTTGGATATTTTTTCTTAAATAAAATTCAAAAGCTTTTGAAAAATTTATGACATTTAAATCATTTGTAAAAAATGATAAAGGGTCAAAGAGAAACTGTGTAAGATTAAACATAGGAGGTGATTTTTAGCATCATGAATTTGATATTTTTTTGTGAAAAATAAGGAATAAGAAGAAAATATTTTTCTCCTAGAACACCACAATAGAATGGTGTTATTGAAAGGGAGAATAGGATTGTTCAAGAGATGAGTATAACATTACTTCAACATTCCAAAATATAAGATTGCTATTGGGAAGATGTATCCAAAACTTTAGTTTACATCCTAAATAGGTGTCAAATTAGAGAAAATAGTTATAAGACTCATTATGAGTTATGGAAGAATAGAGAACCTAATGTCAAACATTTTAGAATGTTTATGAGTAGGTGCTTCATCAAAAGATATGAAGAGAATCTTGGCAACTTTGATTCAAGATCTGATGAGGGAATATTCTTAGATTATTCTTCTATTAGTACTACCTATATGTGCTTCAACAAGAGACTTCACAAGATTGTTGAAAGTTAAAATGTAAGGGTAGATGATACTAGTAGAGATAAGAAGCCAAAATTGAAGGTAAGTGACTCAATTCGAAATGCTATTACAAAAAATGATGAGTTATCTATTCAAATAGATGATGAAGATGAAAAGGGGGAAGAAAGACAAGATTCTAAAGCTCCATCTAGAAGAATTTAGAAAGATCATCCAATCTCTTAAATTATTGGAAATGTTGGTTCAAGGTTGCAGACTAGTAGGAGAATGTAAATGAATCATAATCAATAAGACTCAGCTCTGTTGTCCATGATTGAACCTAAAACATTCATGGAAGCTAGAAAAGATGAAATTTGGAATGATGCAATAGATGAAGAAATTGATCAAATAGAAAGGAATGAAACATGGGACTTAGTTCCTAGACCAAAAGAAAAAAATGTGATAGGTACCAAGAGGGTTTTCGAAAACAAGATGAATGAGAAAGGATAAGTCATAAGGAACAAGGCTAGATTGGTGTGTAAAGGATATGATCAGGTTGAAATAATATATTTTGATGATACTTTTACTCCTATGGTAAGAATGGAAGCAATTAGACTCTACTTGGCATATGAAATCTTCAAGGGTTTTAAGGTATATCAAATGGATGTGAAATATGCATTCTTGAATGGCAACTTAGAATAATAAGTCTACATTGATTTACCTAACGGATACTTCATGTCATGTAATCAATATTTTTGTGTGTAAACTAAAGAAGGCTTTGTATGGTCTTAAACAAGATCCTAAAGCTTGGTAGGACAGGCTAGATAAGTATCTTTTGAGTCAAGGTTTTAGAAAGGTGGTAAATCATAGTAATTTGTACATTAAGATAAAAAGAAATCATCAATTGATAGTTGTATTATATGTTGATGACATAGTTTTTGGATCTAACAATGATAAAATGAGTAGAGAATTTGTAGGTACTATAAAGACTGAATTTGAAATGTCAATGTTGGGGGAACAGTCTTTCTTCTTAAGATTATAGATTAATCAACATGATGTTGGGATATTCATTTCATAAGCTAAATTCATCAAGGATATGCTGAGGAAGTTTGACATGATGGATTTTAATCTAATGGGTATTCCAATGATTATAGGGTACAAGTTAAGTAAATTGGATGACTCACCAAAAGTTGAACAAACTATGCATAGATCTATCATTGGAAGTCTTTTGTACTCTATTATTTATAGGCCTAATATCATACGAGAAGTGGGTCTTGAAGGAAGTTTTTAACCTGACCCTCAATAATCTCACTTAAAATTAATTAAAATTATCTTTATATATCTCGAAGGCACCATATAGTATGGTTTATGGTATCCCAGGAGTAAATAATTCTTTTTGAAATCTTATACTGATGTAGATTGGGTAGGATGTGTGGATGATAGGAGAAGTACCCATGGTGTGGTCTTCTTCATGGGAGAATGAAAGGTGTTTTGGATAAGAAATAAGCAATCCTTAGTGTCTCTATCAACTACAAAAGTTGAATATATAGTAGCTGCTTCTTGTTGCATGCAAGTCATGTGGATGAAACAAACTTTGGAAGATTAAAATGTAAGATAAAATGGACCTTGTCCTATCCATTGTGACAACAATAGTGAAATTAGTATCTCAAATAATCCTATTATGCACTCAAAAACTAAGCACATTCATATTAGATATCAGTTATTGAGAGAAAATGTGAGTAATCAAAGTGTTAAGTTGGAGTATGTGCCTACAAAAAAGAAGCTTGTAGATATTATGACCAAACCATTATCAAAAGCTACATTTGAGTATCTAAGACAAATCTTGGGTGTCATTTATTTCTATATGAATTAATATAATTTATTTGCTTAAGGAGTTGCAACAATTTTATGAGATTTCTCTAGAGGTTTGTCAAGAAGCTATAGTGCAAATGTAGAGTTGGTGGCCATGAAAGTGTCTTAAAATAGAAATCTAGTGAGCCTATGAGGTGGTCCTTCATGGTTTATGGAGATATGAAGATGATAAAGATATTAAATGGATTAGAGATCTGAGGGGGATCCCCTCTCATATTTTTCTTGGTGAGTTCCATTAGATGTTAGTGTTTTGTGTGTTTTGTCTTCATTGATTACAGTACTTGGTTAAAGAATAATGTTGACATATAGCAAGAATGATGTTGTCAAGATAATAAGAGGTAGTCTCAAGGTAAGGGGGAGTTTAAATTATATTTTTAAGATGTTCCTTTCCTTTTGATAGTCTTTTTATGTTCTAAGGATTAGTTGATGCCCATTTTGTCATTGTGTCAAAGGGGGAGAAAGTTCCTATTATGGGAGTGCTTAAAGAGAGAAAAGGAAGGTGAGTCGTATATTTATATATGATGTGTGTTCACACTAATGACAAATGGGGATATTTTTGGATATTTTTCAATGATGTCATGGTGATTTCATGTAGGTTTTAGGGTGAGTGGATGAAGTGCTTTGATATCCTAAGTCAAAATGACAAAGTTTGCAATGTCTTTGTCCTAGTATGCTTAAAGAAATCTTGGTTGATATTCAATTTTGGCATAGTTATATATGTTTAGGGATGATTATGGAGTATTGAGAATGTGAAATAGGTCCCTTTTATTTTTTATAAGTTTTTAGTGCTTATGTGCATGAGCGGTATTCATTTGGTTGATCATTGTTTTCTTCTAGACATTTTGGGTATAGTGGTAGAAAATATGAGTAGGCAGTTTGACGACATCACCATTACCACATGTGGATGAGTTAGGGGGATTTGGTCATATGGTTGAGATAAAATTAATCCCTTGTCTATATGTGATAAATCTTAATTCATGCACCTAAGCACAATAAAATATATGTGGGTGCAAAGTTGAGCTCTTAGGCATTTTGATAGTGTTTTCTATGTTCAAATAGAACTGAGTAAGCATGTTGATGATGTTAGCATTCACACGCATGGAGGTTTCATAAGGAAATGGTCACATGGGTTTATTCATTATTATTCCTAGTTCTTATGTGATAAATCATAGATCATGTACCTAATCATGACCAAATATATGCAAGTGCAAAGTTGGGCTCCCAAGCAATTTGACATTGTTTTCTATACTTATCCAAATTTGTATGAGGCAAGAGAGAGTCAAGTAAGCAATTTGGTGATGGAATATATACCAATTGTGGGTGTTTCAAAAAAATATGACCATATTATTTTATTTAATTTTGAGTCTATTTTATTTTCACTAAATTTTAGATCATGCACCAAATCACATCAAAAGATATGCATGTGAAAAGTTGGTCTGACAGGCAAATCTTGACATTGTTGGTTTTGTGGAAGAAAAATCTAAGTGATAAAATTAATGGTGATATATATTACACATCCAAAGGATTTAAGAGAAGATTGAAACATATTTGGATTCTATTATGTGAGGAGATCATATGATCCAAATTTTAGAACATGTGCTTGAGCGAAGCAAAAGATATGGAGGTGTAAAGTTGGCCTTTGAAGCAGATAAGCAAGGTTCTCTTAGTCAAATTTGCACAAGGTAAAGTTTGAGAAACATCTATGGAGAGTGTTTACTCTAATATTTCAAGATGATATGAGATGGTTTCAAGTTTTCAATGCTTAAAGTTGAGCAAAGATAAAGATCAAGCTTCTTCCAAGGATCAACAGTTCACGGGAGTTCATACATTTAGATCTAAATTGCACAGTAAGTTGAATGGGTCAAAGTTTTCAATGCTTAAAATGAGTAAATATTGAGTTAATTATAAAAGTATCAATGGATAATATTCATTACAAGATGTTTGGAAGTAGAGAGATGAGGACAATTGTTCGATGTTTAATGTCAAGTAGAGATAAAGATCGAGATACATACAAAAGATAGATGGAACACATTAAGTCAAATAGTCTAGATGAAGATCCAATGATGAGCACTAAAAGGTAAAGGCTGATTTACTTACAATAATATTAATGTTTTTTTATTGATTTGAGTAGTGAGGACGTGAGATGTGAACATAGTGTTCGAGATTTAATTTTGACTATTTGGATTTAAATATTTGAATATAACAAAGCAAAGACTAGTGTCTAGTTTTTAAGCCATAACTTTCAATCTATGCAGAATTTGACCATGTTGTAGACAAAACAATTGTATAGGACCTTAAGGTAAATCTATAAATATAAATTTTAAGGTATGAATGTATTTACAAACAAAGATATTGATCTCCAAATTTTATTGTTTGTTTGACTATGTTCTGCAAGTAACTTGGAAAGGGTAATTGAGCCCATTTTGATGTTGTTTTGATTTTTAATGATGAATTAGATATTGGAGAATGTTTTATACTCAATCAGGATCATATATATGTATTATTAATTTTTAAATAATCATATGTACTATGAACAAAGGTTTACAAGTCAACTTTGTATTCATTCATGGTGACTGTGTGCATAGAATATTGTTTGAGTGAATTGTGATTAAGCAGAAGGGTACTATGATAATTATTAGAACTTAAGGAGGACCTATAGATCATGTGGAATGGTTCCATACATTTGTAAAAAAAAATTATGTTTCTTAGTTTCCTTGAATAATTGTCAAAGAGATTAATGGGTCTCCATAGGACGTAAAAGTGACTTAGGCCTATTTTAAAGTGGATTGTGCTTAAGTGTGACCCATGTGAGATGCCTCAAGGATAAAGGAATGAATTATGGATGACAAGGAAATATTTTTAACTTTATAATTCATGATTTATCTATATATAGTGAAACAAAATGTGTTGTTTTCTATATTTTCATGTGAAACTTTGAGAGGTTAGTATAAGGTGTGTGTGAGAGTTGTGGAGCAAAGGAGAGGTAGAGTGCCTAGTTGTTGAATTGATGAGAAGATCAGATTTATGAATATGTGTATGACCTATAGGTCATATTTATAATGTAAAAATAGTGTTATTTTATTTTGAGGATATTTGAAGAGGTTTGAGTGTTCATACGAGGATAGTTTTGAGTGAACGAGAGAGATTGTGACATGCCTATGTGAGACGTCTATATGAGATATAAAGAGAGAAAGAGTTTATGTATGGGTTAGATAAATGGAGATCCATAATCAAGTGTTGAATACATCAGTTATAAGGTGGATATGTTTACATCAAAGGAGGGTATAAAGGAGTTGATCTTCTTTAGGGGAAGTTTCTCCTTGTGAAATAGGTGTTTCATTAAAGGCCTTTAGTCAAGAGGATATAAACTAGGGTTGATGGTCTAAAGGATTTGACCAGTCTCTTGGTTGTAATTTATTATAGGATAAGTAGTCCATGTGTTGCAAGAATGAGAGTGGGTTTTATTCCCCATGAGGTTTTACCATAGGAACTATGTGTTATGCATTTGATCTTGTGTATGAATTGAATGAATGAGCTCTCTTGTTAATGTTGCTTGATCAAGTTGATTATGATTATTGTTTAAATAGTTTGAAAGGATTGGAATTGATATTGAAATATTTGGGATCACTAATTTACCCCATCCCTCTCAGTGATCATACCTCTAACATGTTACTAATATCCTCACATGGATTTATGCTTGTCTTTGAAAGCCATACATCAATCTATTATAGGTGATCCAACACTGGATGAAGACTGCATATGATATATACAAGGAACATATGGGGATAGATTACCTATTTAAAATGAATATGATACTCTTGATTCATCTTATTCATTGATTGATTATCAATCAGATCATGCATTGAGGGAATAAATATGGAAAGGCAAATAGAAGGTTGTGTACTAGGTTGACAAAGGTACCAGTTCTAACCTACCAGATCCATCCATTGATTACTTGGATTTATATACTAATTATGGAGAAATTAATGTCTGAGACACCATACATAATGACTATCAACCACATTTATATCCACTCCAAATAGTTTAACATAATATCGACATAGAGGATGCACCTAATATGGTTATTATGAGGAATTATTGGTCTGATACTAAGATCACCAAGGTTTTTGAACTCTTACAGTAATATCAAGATGTTTTCCCTAGTAATTACATAGATATGAAAGGTGTGCATCCTTCCTTGGGTAATATGCACATCAAGTTAGTTGAGGATGCTTGAGCAGTCAAAAAGAGACCTTATTGAATGAATCCTAATATGTGCATTCAAGTTAAATACGAGATTGATAATATGTTATGCACTAGAGTTATCATTCTTCATGATGAATCTGAATGGGTGAACCCCATGGTGATTAGTATCAATTAGGATAGACGCATTCATATTTTTATAGACTACCAAGAACTCAATTCTACTTGTAAACTAACCATTTTTTGATGCCTTTCACTAAGGAAATTTTAAGAGTTTTTGGGTGCAAGATTTATACCTTCATTGATGGTTTTTATAGATATCATCAGGGCTAGATCATATAAGAAGATAAATCAAAGACCAAATTTTTAAATGAATGGGGTTAATTTGCTTACAATGTGATGCCCTTTAGTTTGAAGAATGCCCCAACTATGTTCTCACATACTGCGATAGAGGCTTTTAAGGATTTTATTCAAAGTTCCTTCAAGTGTACTTTGATAGTTGGACCACCTATAGTTTTATGTGTTATCATTGTGCTAATCTTCACCTCATTCTTGAGAGTTACCAACAACTTTAGATTTATTTGAATCTGAAGAATTGTGATTTTACTACTCTATTTGTAATTTTTTTGGATCATGTTATTTGTCATCATGGATTCTAGCTAGATATGACTAAGATTGCATCATTTTTTTTCCTTCCAGAATAAATCACCCAACGTGAGGTCTACACCTTCCTATAACACATGGGATGATATCAAAAATTCATTCAAGGATATACTAAGATTCCATCACCAGTGGATGAATTGCTTAAACAAAATGGTCAATTCTTATGGATAGATGTCCAATGGAAAACATTCATTACACTCAAGGATAAACTAATCATTACCCCTATTCTCTAGTTTCTAGACTAGACAAAGCCCTTTCATGTGCATGTTGATTCTTAGGCATGGAAATGGGTAATATACTTACTCAACCTAGTGAGGGCAGTCTTGATTATCCCATCTACTTTTCCAGTCAGAATCTCACTCTAGGTGAATATAATTACTCAACTATAGAACATGAAGCCTTATCCACAATATATGTGCTTCACAAGTTTCATCACTATTTATTGGCTACCCCATTCACTTTTTTTATATATCATGAAACACTTAAATACATCATGAATAATCTAGTGTTGTATGGAGGCATTTGCTGATGGATTTTTCTCTTTAGAGAATTTTAATTTTTTTATGGTGAAACTAGGTAAGGCTAATTATGGCCCTGATCACTTATCAGGCATTGAGTCTGGTGAATCAGTGCAAGCCATTAAGGATGGCTTA
The DNA here is from genome assembly GCA_037957365.1 of Torreya grandis. Taxonomy (NCBI): domain Eukaryota; kingdom Viridiplantae; phylum Streptophyta; class Pinopsida; order Cupressales; family Taxaceae; genus Torreya; species Torreya grandis. The sequence continues at coordinate 3,073,099 of JARHVA010000639.1, read as the reverse complement.
CCTGATGTGCAACTTTTTAAAGTCACACACATGCCTAAGGAATTAGAGGATATCAAACCTTTTTTTAATAGAGGTTCATCACCATCACACCTCAGAACTCAAGATAAAAATTAATTGGGGGTGACCTTTATAAGTTAGGATGAGATGAAGTATTATAACACTACATGATACAAATGAGCATACTAAAAATATTTAGAATGTTTATAAAGGTGTCACTAGAGGACATCATATTAATGATGATACATCATGGAAGGTTCTATTAGCTATGTTCTAGTGGCCCATTTTATTTAAGGATGCTAAAGCTTACACACACCAATGTGATATCTATTAGCATGTGGGTAAATTGAACCAAAGGGATGTTATTCCCTTTCATTGAATACTTTCTCAAGAACCCTTTGAGAAATGGGTTATTGATTTTGTTGGCCACATTATTCTAGTGGTAAGTTGTACTAGAGTGCACTTTATCATTACCGCCATTTATTACCTCACTTATTGGGATAAAGTAGTGCCAACCTGAGATTGTACTATTACCACTACCACCATATTTATTTAGGAAAATATTATTAAAAGGTATGGATGTTTGCTAAGTTTGACTAGTGATCATGTAACTCATCTTGAATCAAAGATAATATCCAAATCATTTTGGCTGAGTTCATGATTGTGCACGAGGAGACAACATCCTATCACCCTTAGGATAATGGTACAATTGAAGAGTTCAATAAAATATTGGGTCATACATTGATGAATATTTTCAATATTATTTGCAATGATAGGGATGAATAAATTTTTATGGTATTATGGGCATATCAGACCATGTATAAATGGTTGAATAGGAGTACTCCCTTTAATCTTGTCTTTAGTTCTAAAGTCATTCTCCCAGTTGAGTTCTTTATACCTTCTTTACATATTACGCACGTTGGTTAGTTGTATGGAGGAATATTTTAAAGAATTCCTAGATGCTTTACTACATTTAGATTAAACCCATTTTATAGCACATTGGAGTCAAATAGTGGAGAAATAAAAATAGGACTAACATGATAAACATCTTAATAAAAAGACTTTTTCTATGGGTATGCATGTGTTGGTTTATGACTCCAAATTTAAATGTCATATAGGAAAACTTCACATCTATTGGGATGGTCCATTTATTATTCATAGTATTCATCCCACAAGAGTATGCAAGTTAAAGAGTTTAGATGAATATTTCCTTTAAGGCCATCTTAATGGTAGTCAGTTTTGCCCCTACCATTCTAATGATGTTTCCTTTTGTTAATAAGGCATATACCACTATTTTATGTTTAGGATTTTGGTTTATTTTTAAATAAGTCATGGCATTAATTTCATTCCCTTTCTTAGGTTTAGATAACCACTTGGTTCTTTCTTATTTTCTTTATCATGTCATGGAGAACCAAAAATCTCTTTTAGTGTGGGATAAGAAATGGGAATGAAGAAAATCTAGAAAGTGCAAAGGAAAAAGTGGAAGGTAATGCACATAGAAAAGAGGTGTGTAAGTAGAAGCACATAATGACAAGTGGATATATAGGATGTGGTCCATAACCAATATGAGGAATAAAGATAAGGAAAGTAGGTTCCCACCTTAGAAATAAAAAATTTAAAATTCTTTGCAGCTATCATGCACTTCAAGAAAAGCATGGGATGAGATAGATGTGTTAAATGTGACAAAATCATGTGCAATGACAAGTGTGCCCAATGTACATTATGTAAATATTGTTAGAAGTATTAATGAGTGAAATGATGGATGAGGTCATGGGGAAGTAAATGTGGATTACCCCTCAAAGCTATAAAAGGTTAACCACTCATCATTTTAACATTTTACTATTTCTAATTCATTAATTTGTAGATCCAAATAGAGTGTTTTCAAGATAGAAGAGGAGTGTTTATTGACTTTCCATGACCAATTTGAATATTATTAACTAAGGTGATCATAGTGAAAAGAAAAATTGGTGGAATAGTTATTTTAGAAGTGTAGTTGAAGGAATTATAGGTTATATGTGTTGACATACACAATTAGAAGATGTTTAATTAGGAGATCCAAGGGATATAAATAATTAATCATGTATTCTTTTAGGAGGGTCAGAAGACTGCACCACAACCATTGGGCTCCTGAGAGGGTGATGCAGCTAAAGAAAAAGACCAATGAAATGAGCTATTGCCTATGATTCATGAGGAAGAAGAGTTTGAGGCATAGGGTCATAGTTAGTTTTAATAAGATAAGTACTTGGTTAATCTAGCATGCAAGAAGAAAACTTTCCACAACAGACTAAGAGAACACACAAGAAAGGAACCAATATAGCACATGAGGTAAAGAATAAATTAGAATCACCACCCCCACCCCCAATATTTATTGAATAAATTAAGTATCCTAAATTAGTATTACATGTAAAGAAGTGGGAGGCTAATGTATTGACTTACCATTTATTTGACTACAATCACCACCAACTAGGGAATGAAGTGGAGTTAGAGTGTGACTAGAGGGTTGAACATCAGAATACTTAAATATCCTTAATGATGCTAGACTTTTTCATTTTTTTAATCTACCTTACTTTAGGAAACCCATGGATGTCATGAGGTTTCGTATCTCACGTGTACATGAAGATTATTTTATGTTATAAGGTAGAGTATGAGGATCATATCCCAAAGAGTTAAAAAAATTAAAAGTATATAATACTCAGGTGCTGACCTTGATAGAGTTTTGGAATATCAAGAGTAAATTGATAAGATTACAATGGTGCTTGAGTACAATAAGTAACTCCACACAATGTATGTAGCTAGTCTTCAAGATCTTGCACATTGGGTGGCTATGTACTTGGTTATGACCAATATTGAAACTGTCAATAGATATAAAGAAGTAGATATGTCATACTTGTATGTTTCCCACTAGATATCCCTAGGGGTCAAGTATAATTATTCATAATATTTTGTTGAATGGATTGTTTCATATACAAAGAAGGCCCACTACATGCCTAATCATAAATTTTATTGGGTCAAAATTATTTTATTTTTGGTATTTTATGAAATTGGTGTGTTAGAGTACACTAGTGGTGAGTTGAAGTGGGATTAACCTCTGGAAAACAAGACTCTTGCTGAGTGGTTTAAACCATTCATGTGCCATGACACTATTACCCCTACTTAAAAATCAAAGATGAATAGATGGCATGATGGATTGAAATAAACTTTTGAAAATGAGTGGCATATCCCCAAGGACTTGCTTACCTAGATAGGAGGCCAAGCCCAGTTTGTAGTAAAACAATATTTTTATTTAGCACGCATTTGGATAAGCCCTTCATGTGACTTATCTAGGTGGACTAAGCTACTATATACTTTCACTTCTAGGTATTTTATGAATTATATAAATATAATATATGATGCATACCTTGTGAATATTGATGCTAAAAATAACAATTTTGAGACTCACACTCTTCATCAAATGTATATTTATCCAAGGAAGAAATTTTATAGATAAAAAATAGAATTAAATAATATCGATATTGAGGACTAGTAAATCCTAGTTGGGGACTCAATTCATTTTTTATTTTATATGTTGAAGTGAAGGAAGAAGACATCGAGGAGTGTTGAGGATAGGAAAGAAACCATTTCTCCCCCACAAAAGATTGGAAGGCACTAGAAGTAGAAAAGGCTATGGCATGATGCCAACATGAGTGCACAACTTAAACAACTGAAATGGAAAAGGACTTCCCCTGCACCACTAAGAGATAACATGCCTACAGGTCAACCATAAGGTCCTAATTCTTCCTTGCAGACAATTGTTCCTTTAGAACAAGATAATTTAGCACCTAAGGATAGGGAATCTAAACAAAAATCAATGAATCTAGAAGAAACACTAGAGAGGGAACCTTCCCCCAAGGAACAAGAGGAATAAGAGGTGACATTGGGATAGAAAGAGAGACCTTGATAACACAACATAATAAATATGAATTTGATGATGCACAAGTGGATGTTGTGAGTCCCACTGGTGAAGAAGGGGATGATATAAACACAACATTAGGCATGGCTGATCTTGATGCCTGTACAAGTCACCAAGAAAAGGAGTTGGATGTAGAAATACTTTTGTGTGATCCCTTTAAAGGGAAGGAACCTATTGATGAATATATGAAATAGAAGCCACTAGCTACCAGTGAAACCCCTTCCCTTCTTGTCCAATATCAACAGGGTGTGCTAGAGAAGAGCTTGTAAATGTAGGAATATTCACCCAAGGATGACTTGCTTAAGAAGAATCAGTAAGAACTATCCTTTTATTACGGTATATAATGATCAGTGTCATTGTGAACTCACTACAGATTGTATTATTATGAAACTAAGAGAGGTGGATCTCCCTAATATAACTTGGGTGGATCCTCAATAGTGCACAATGACTCAGGCAAGTGTGACCCTTTGAAAATTTGCTCACGAAGTGGCATAGTAGAATGCATTGCAAGACATTAATGTGAAACAACTTAAGATAAAGAATCAAGAGGTCATTACTCTTTATCACAATGAGTGTTTAGAAAATATAAAGCTTGAAGAGGAGTTAGGAGAGATCAAGCACCAATGAGATACAATAATGATGGCAAGAGTGAAGACCTTAACATTCTACAAGTAAATTTTGGATCAACAAATAGACCTTCGGGATGGATTTATTCTTGTTGAAGAGGCTATTGATAAATTGGGAACCCTCATGGAGATATTATTGAAAAAATTTAAAGACCATCCCAATTCACAACATGAGAAAACATGGGTGATGGATTAATTTGCTAACGTCATCAAAGTATGTAAGATATTTTTTAATAGAATTTGTGATACAGTTCCCATCCTTGATGGGGTTTTTGTTAAAATATCATGGATTAGAATTTTTTTTAAGTAAGGATTTAAGAGGAGTAACTTCAACACCATAAATTAGTTGATAGTGCATTAATAATAAAACATGGATCCAAGCATGCCAACGTATTTCAAGATGTGTAGGCTCTAGAAAATAAAATAAGCACTCACTATCAGGAATTGAATACTATTTTTGCATCACTTCAAGGGTAGGTTTTGATAGAGGTTATTTCATTAGAGGAAATTTATAAGGATGCTTATGCATCACATGAGCATTTAACCATTCAAGCAAGTGACCTTCTAGAGCAACCTAAGGAGACTAAGTGGCTTAAGGAAGCAGTCAAGGAAATCACTTCTAAGCTCTAGAATGCATTGAATCATTAAGAGGAAGTGAAGTAGTAGGTTGAATAAATGGGACCTAAGTTTTTTATAGTATAGGTACCTAAATAAAATGCATAGTCCAATATGGACTATTTACTTAGTGTGGGATGATGTTGGGCCCTAAATTTTGAATTAATTTTGACCAAGCAATGTAGAAGGAAGCGTACATGTGGGAGAGACATGACACAAATGATCGTGATGAAGAAGACCATGGAATGAAATATCTGGCACAAAAGAGGTAATTCACATGGAATAAAGAATCATGAAACATAGAGAAATCAAGAATGTAAGACTCAAATTTTTGTGAAAGACTTGGGAAAAGTGCATAAAGTAAAGATAGTTAAGGAATGGTTTGGATGAAAGTTAGAGAAGAATAATCAAGCACGAATCCAACACTAGTCTATGAGAATGTAGGTGCATGACGATGAGTATCTAGTATAAAAAGATCATATAGGGGTAGTTAGGCCTGGGTCTTAGGAATTCAATGTAAATGGATTACCATGACTCATTGTTGTTAATGTTTGTTGGTGTCATATTTTTTTAATTACTTTTGTAATTGAATGGTTAGGGTAAACCATGCATAAATACCCCTTTGTTTTACTTAGTATTATTTTTCATCATTTTAACCATGGAGTCATTATAATCTTGGGTATGACATATGAATATAATTAAAGGAAGATTATTTGTTGATGAAATACTTATGTAATCTATTCATGAATATAATGGAGTTATCATTTTTTTGTTATTAGTTTGTGCCTAGATTATTTTTATTTGGTTAGTAAGGTAATGAGTGGATAGTTAAGAGTTAGAAATGGAACAAATATGAGTTTATAACTAAGTGATTATTTGATTACCCTAGCTTAGGAAATTAAATTAATACACCTTCATGTAAAAAAAACAACAAGAACTGGTCTTAAGCTATGTCCTTTAGGTGAGCACATGAGAACTTTTTCTTGTGTGATATGCTGGTGTACTAGCTCATTGCAACTCTTTTTTTCTTAGTTGTGCAACTATGTAAAATATATGATAGACTATAGGAAAATATCCCAATAGTCAGTAATGACTCCTATAACACATCATAATCACTTGACATTACAGGAGTTCATAGTTACCAATATTTATGATAATTTTTATAATGTGATCCTCATATCATTTCAAGAATAATACCATACTTTATCACAAGATTTATATTTGATCATGAATTCAATTCATAGGTTATGCAATGAAGACTTAATCACCTCCAAAACTCTCTCATAATCATTTGCTTGATGGTGAAAAATAAAAATCACCAAATATTTATTGCTCAAGTAATATCATAGACTATTATAAGCGTACACATAATATTCACATGGATACACATTCATATAATATTTTTAAAAAATATATTCATAGAGATTCATAGACTTATTCAGACAAGGGAACAAAACCAAATGCATGTAACAAAAGAATGTGTTCAACATTATAGACACCAATGTGTTCTCAAGCAACACAAAAATTTACTAAACACATGCATACCAAATATGATATAAAAAAACACAAATAATTTTTGTGAAACCATTAATATTTATGCAAACTTAAAATATAGAGACAAACCTAAAATAGGATATTTTTAGTTGTTGTGATACTACTTGTAAACCTAGATGCTCCTAAATCATAGACCCTAGGTAAGAAAAGAAAAATCTTCTCTTGATCATGTGACTTAGTATAAATCTAATACTAGTATTACTTATTCTATATCTTATGATGTGTTAATCCATGTCACATATTATATGTCTCAACATTTTCATTTTACCATATATTCTATCTATCATTTTCTTGTTGTAGTCTTTCCAACTCACATGTCAATCACTTATTACATTTATTCAAGTTATTTCTTAAGCATACAAAATATCCAATTTGTTTATTCAAGATATCCAATTTCATTTTCATTTCTCTCTCCTTCATAATATGGATACAAATTAGCCATGTTAAAAATATTTGAAATGTACATACCTGCAGGTAACTCTATTTTATATGCATTCTTTACAAACTTTCACACAATTCTACCTAGACCAATATTTTTCCACTTTAGCTTATCAAATGTCCCTTTTCAAAATATCTCCTTTCAAAAATATGATAAGACTAAGTCTCCCACCTATTATTTGAATTCTCTTATTTTCTGATCTATATAAGTTTTTTAATGTGCTATGTTCCTTTCCAACTATCCCTACACTTGTTTATGCACTTATTACATATGCTCTATAAAATCATATGCTTCAGTGCTTATCTTTTTCTCATTTCTCATGTATCTTAATTATACACCTCCTCTTTGAATTGATCCATTATCAATATGAAAATGTGTCTTCTATGCGCTTTTATTCATAGAATTATTATATGCAAACTCAACATGTCCCAGAACATTTTCATATGTTCTTGACTTACCTTCATCTAAACATCTCAAAAGATTAACCAAACACCTATTAACTACCAATTTTTGTCAATTTATTTGACAATAGTTTATTGAACTGAATTGCAATCTACTATTCAACTTATTCCACAATATCCACTATAAATGGCCAATAAATTTCACATCTCTTTCTAATACTATATTGTGAGGTAAACCATGCAATATTTCAATTTCTTAAATTTATTTTATCAAGTTTTTTTACATCACTAGATTTTATACATGCCACAAACTCTGTCATCTTTGAAAATCTATAAACTATCGCAAAAACTAAATCATTTCTTGTCTATTATCTATAAAAAAATAAAATAAAATTTATACTTGTATCCTTCCATTGTTTCTCAAGAATAGGCAATGGTTGATACAGCTCTATGTTTTGATTGATCCATTTTTCTAGTTGGAAAACTCTACACTCTTGAACAAATTTTCACAATCTATACTCATCCTTAAAAATAGTGGGAGGATATAAATAATTATCCATGCATAGTAATGGAAATCTATACTTTATAATAATCTTGTTAATGGCTATGGAATCAATGTACATTCTCCACTCTACATTCTTCTTAAGTGTTAGTATTATTGGTATTGCACATGGGCTCAAAATTTATATGATCAAACCCTTATTCAAAAAATCTTGAACTTGTCTCTACACTTCTACATTCTATTTTAGAACAAATCTATGTGATACTTTGTTTGGTAAACTTGAACTAAGTACCAAATCAATGTGATGTCTTATGCTTTTCATTGGTTCTAATCCATTTGGAATATCATTAAATACAATTTTGTCAAAATCAATTGATACCTCCTTTACTTTATGTGATATTGTTTCTTATTTTATGGCTTCTTGTACTTGTTTATAAATTAAAGCATAACATTCACTTTGAATCACTTCCTTTAGAAATTCAATTCTAGAAATCATTAACACTTTTAAACTCTTTTTCCACTTCTTCACAGTTATCCTTCAAAGAATTTAATGTGTGTTTTACTCCTTATTTCAACAATGTATATGTATTAGCATGACCATCATGTTGTGCCTTGTGGTCAAACTGCCAAGCCATTCTAAGAAAGATATGAGAAATATCCTTAGCCATTATATCACATAAATATTCATATGTACCAATTTTAAAACTTAAAAGACATTATCCATTTACTAGAACTTGATGTCCATTCAATAAAAAATAAATGTTATATGAGTTCAGATGTGCAAATCTCTTCAACACAAGATTATCTAACATTTATTACAAAATATATTATCTATGGACCCAATATCAACAATAAATTGACAACATTTACCTTTAATTTACAAACTATTCTAAATAAATTATTTCTTTGAGTAGGACTATTATCCTCTTTTAGAGGCTTCAACAATACCCTCTTCATGATGAGAGCTTCTCTAGTATATGGTTCATTGATCTTATGATTAGACACACCACTTTATTCATATGCTTTTGTGATATAAGCACTCACATCAGTTCTTCTATTTCCTTCACTATGCATATGGGAACACTCAAATGCTCTATGACCAATCTCACTATATCTGTAACATTTTCCTTTTAATTCATGATCTATACCTCATCTATGGGATCCTCTTACTCCAAAATTACCTCTACCTTTGTGGGTATTAATACCATTATGCTATGAAGTATTTTCTTTATTTTCTTGTGTTTTTATAGAATAACATCTATCAGTCCTATCTCCACATTTGAATATTCAACATTGTAGTTATTTTCCTCCATATTTTTTGTTTAATAATATTTCCTCTACCTTCAACACAAATTGATAGGCTTTTTCAACAAATTCCAATACTATCATACCAAATCCATTTTAAATTTCCAAGCACAATCCATTTACATGTCATGATATATTATCATAACCATCTTCTACATGATCCACTCTAATGTCAAGTCAATAATACTCCTCGATGTATTCTTTGACACTCATCTCTATTGATCTTAGGTTTTAGAGTTTCTTAAACAAACTCATATTATAATACATAAGAATTAACTTAGCTTTTAAATTCACAACAAATCTATTCCATGCCTTAATATTTTATTTACCTTTTCACAATCTCTCAATTTGTGTATGTTCCCACCATAAATATTCATGACCTTTAAACCTCATGCCAATAAACTTAAAATTGGCTGGGATATTCCATACTATCATACTAGGTATTTCTCTAAATCTGTGATTCAATCAATGAGATCTTTGTTGGGAGGATGGGTGGATAAACCGGAAGCACACAATTTGATTACTAATACCAAGCAACTTAATATGCGGAAATTAACCAGATTCACCAAGTAACTAGAATTCAGAATAACACAGCATATGAGAGACAATACCAAATTGTATTAACACTTTATACAGAAAAGAATACAATAAAGAAGATGCCACTTCTTCTCCACCACCTTACAGAGGCTTCCCACACCTCAAGTGAACAGTAATTCTTCTCCCCAAAGCTCTCCCTCTCACAGGTCCCAACACCCAACTCAAATACAGAGTTGGTGTTCACCTCCCGTGCTCCACGCACACCACAAGTGCTCCACGCACTCCTCAAGCACTCCACGTGCTCCACAAGTACTCAAGGTACTTCAAGTAGATCTCCCATGAATCTGCAACAACCTGCAATTCAACAGACCATACTTATGGAAGGAACTCCCTTGCTTTCCTCTTGCTCTATCCGAGTACACACCTGTACTCCAAGTAGATCATGCCTGATACTGCTCCCTATTGTGTTGCTGTCTATATGACCTTGCACACCTGCAAATCAAACAATGGTTCTATTCACATGTGAACCTCGACCTTGCACACACATACACCTGCAGATCAACGATCTTACTTACCATGTAGATCTCCTATATAGGCCATGCAACTGTGACCAAGATCCTACACTCTTGAAGAACCCAGCTGGCTCTCCAATCCAGCACCAACACACCTGGTACTGAGGCACTAGGAGGAACGCACCATTGCTCTACCTCACACACAGAAGGAGCTTATAATTATGCTCTCTTACTCCCTAGCACACTTTTCCAATACAACCATGAGTCTATTATATAGATCTCATCCAAACAATGATTATACATCTAATTACCATAATTAGATCCGCAGCTATGAGTCTAAAATTAGCGCTCATCATGCAAACTCTTCGTTCGTTAGCTCACTGCCCGTAATTAACTCGCAGTCGAACTACACAGGCGACCGACGTCGGTCCCTGTCCGCCTGGGGTCGCCGACGCCGGCCGATATATGACCGACGTCGGTTGCCTTCCTGTCTTACCCTGCCGACGCCGGTTGGCCAGACCAACGCCAAACACTTCTGACACTCAGCAACTCATTCTGTAACCTCCTCCATGTCTGCATCAGTGAAGCTTTTAGCTCCACAATCCTAACAATCTTCAAGACTCAAACACACATAATAATTTATAGGGTCCAACTTTGGTTTACTTGTCACTCTTTCAATAACTCACAAGGATCTATATTCAAGTTCATCAAACTCTTCTTCTGCATCTTGATCTTCAAGTGATTCTTCAACAATATCAATATAATTTTTTTTGTCTAATAATTCAACTTCACGATGATGTGTGCTTTCCTATCTTCCATTCTAGCTTACATTTCTCTTATCACTTCTTCAAGGTCTATTAATATAGGTTCTCTAACCACTCAAGATCTTATACCACCTAAGCCGCTTCTATGTGAAATTTCCTTACAAATAAAGGATCCAAATAACAAATGATGATATCTAGATTAATCACACTTTACACCTTATTCTAAATAATTAGGAATATGTCTATAACAAACTTATACTCCCACTAACAAATTTGGAAATTAACAATAAATAATAAGGACTATAAGCTTGTTCTAATACTAAATGATGTAGTCATAGTTAGGGATTTTAATTAATAAATACCTTACACCATGAAAACCTTAAAATAATTAGTGAAAATTACAATAAAATGTAAAAAAAAGCCTTTGATATTTATTTTATTGAAACCAAATTAATTATAATAGCACAATCACACCACAATTTCATAATGAGATTCATTACAACATCAAATCCATAGATATCAGATCTATTAACTCAGAGTATTTGAAAACAAAATATTGAATCTATCAAACCAAATAAGTCCCTTGATATGGGCATAAGGGAATCATTATATATAAAAAAAGACCTTCATGCTTACATTAAAATATTTTACCACAGTAACAACATTTAACATACATTACGACTCCAAAAATATTAAATGTATTCAATATTAAATGTCTTCACATTTCTAAGCAATAAGAACATGTTATAATTCAATGCATCACAAAATAAGTCACATAAATTATGAAATTAATCCTTATAAAATTCCTTGACCTTTAGGATCAACTACCAAATGATCAATAATGACTCTTTATATAACAGATCATAGTCACATGATAACATCACATGGGATCACAGGACTTTGTAGTAACCAATATAAATGAAAAATTATGTAGTATGATGTTCATTTCATTTCAAGAATGATATCATACTTTATTTCAATATTTCCTAATGATCTATAATCTAACTGTTATGTTGTGCAATGAAGACCCAATAATCTCTTTAACTTTCTCCTACTCATTTGTTCTATGGTGAAGAATCAACTTCATCAAAGACATGTTACTCAAGTGTTATCATATACTATTTGAATCAAACATATAATCTTCACATGGGTACATATTAAAATACTTTTCATTGAGATTTACATACATATTTAGATGAAAGAATGAAAACAATTCATATAACAAAAGAAAGTGGTAACTATTATAGACACCAGTGTGCTTGTAGGTAACAAATAGATTCACTAAACACATGTAAAAAAGATAACATAAATTTATAAAATATCATTTTCACAACCAATAATATTTTGACAAAATTAAAACACTTAGATCAATTCTAAACTAACATATTTTTTGTTGATGCAAGATTGCTCATGAACCTAATTGATCTTGCATCAATTTGGCAATATAAAAAATTGTTGCCTAAAATTATATAAGTAATTTTTTTTTGAAACACTAATTTCTCACTTTAATATCGATAAAACCTTTCAATTATTTTATGAGGTCAATCTCAACACAAATACATTTGATCAATTGAGCATAGTAAATATGTTCCAGCTCGTGACATATCACACAACCAATGGGTTGAATTATTTGGTTTAGGAAGACCCATATTATAATTGAAAACCTAGGTAACTTAACCCAAGTAAGGACATTAATTAAGGCTTTCTCAACTTCTTTGAAATATTGAGTCTAATGTGCTAAAATCATTAAGTTGTTACACATGAACCAATAACTAGATTTGATAAATAGAGCTTGAACATGTGAAGGATCCTTCAAGGATAAAAAATATAGTCTTTGGTGAGGTTAATAATACCTCCCAATTAAATACCATTGGAATACCAATGGTTTTTAATTATTGTTACCATACTCGACTAAACTAGGGTAATATTATGTTTGGATCATTTTTTTTGGATCTAAAGAATTGAACATGTATAGTTTGTAAGATGATTTGATGTTTTATTTGTTAAATAAAATAAATTATAATCTATAAAATAAAAATAATTCAGCCTTAGAACATGGTTGATTAATTTCTTGATGCTTGACTTACTGCTATATAGTTTTTCTTCTCATTGTAATTGATGTATGAACCTACTTACTAATAACAAAACATATAAAACAAATAATTTTCATACTTGAAAATAGATCAAAATTTAATGGAAATAACCTATATATGGGATTAAGCCTTATGTGATTTTACTCCTCCAATGAAACTAAATCTACACTAAAACTATAATGCCTCAACCTCCATGGCAAGCTTTGTCTTGAGAGTCTATGGAGGCTTTGTTGGAGTTTGATTTGGGAAGGACAAGGAATGGACAAGCCTTTCCATTATTTCACTCTCCTTCAAACTCCATTTATTTTATAAATGAGCCTCAAATTTGTATTTTGACCTTTGTGAATCATCTTTATGGATAACGAAAACTTTTAGAGGTTTCTCAATTGGTTGTGATAGAACATAATCTAAGGGTGGAGATTGCTTGCTCCATTTTTTGAGAAAAAATCCTTTATAAACTAAGTTACTTTTTAAGGTATTTCTAAGTTGAATTAAAATTTATTAAACTATGCACCTTATGTTTTCATATTGAGTTAATTTTCAAAATGAAGCTGTTAATTAAATGACCTATTCAAATTGAAATTAGAACCTATAGATTGTATGTATGATATATTTATTTATAATATAATTAAACATCATAATTCTTTTAATATATTTTAAATGTATTTTATATTTTTGAAATATGTATGTAATATTTTTTATTTTCTGAACTAAACTAATTTTTTAATCAAAAATCAAACTTTCAAAAAAATTAATCCTTTTTGAATGAACCAAACTTATATAACATCATAACTATGGTTTTAATCCAAGTTTGGAGAGTATTCACAAATAAAAAATGACCAACATAATAGGCAATAAGGATAAGTGATTCAAACCATTTAAAAATAAATTCAACATCATCACAATCTAAGAGCACATATATAAGCCGAGGGAAATGAATATAATTATTACCCCATTTTAGATTTTATATACATTTTTTGAGGTTGTTTTCATTCTATGCTCACTATCAATTGCAAAAAAAAAATTGCATTTAGTGAGTTAAAATCCATTTATATATTATAAAACTACCAAAATTATGGGGTTAGTATCAATTTAATGTAGGGAAGACAAAATATCTCATAGATGTGGTATATTAGTGTGCTTGAATAGATAAGATGACCTAATGCAAACATGAAAAATCCTAAGGAAATGAAATATGATGTCAATATTCTATACCTAGTTTGATGCATGTTTTTAAGTAGAGGTAGGAGTGAGCCTAATGGATATCCAATACATTATGGATTTTAAAAAGAGACAAATTACACTTTTTATTTACAAATAAAATAAAATGTAATTATAATTTTATTTTTAATAGGTTGGTATATAATATTTCATTCCATTAATGCCAAGTGAATAGAAGACTAACAATTATATGAAAGAGGTGTTATACAAACATCAATAAATAGAAATAAGTGTGGTGCCAATTTTTTGAAAGAGAGAGGAGGTGAAATACAAACAAGGGTTTATAAAACATTATTCGTTAAATATGTAAAACAAGAATATAACATAGATAATAGATTCTAAATACCTGTGATAAACACATTTTTTTGTTAATCACTTCATTTGTGCAAATTCTTCACGGTAAATTCTAAAAGAGGAGATACATGAAAATATTTAATAACATTCTATATAACATAATCAATAGTCTATATTTGACACATTCAAATATTGCTCAAATATTAGAAACCAATGTTTCTTTCTAAATTACTTGATCCAAAGATAATAAAATAATAACAAAGGAAATATGAACTGAAATAAAAAGGCATTGTTGCAAAAAAATCATAATATAAGATTATGTGATTGATTTCCTATTTTATCAGTACTTCATACCTAGTTTGATGCATGTTTTAAAGTTCAAGTATGAGTGAGCCTAATGGATATTCAATACATTATGTAGCTTAAAAGAAACAAAGTACATTTTTTATTTCAAAATAAAATAAAATGTAATTATAATTTTATTTTTAACAAGTTGACATATAATCATCTCATTAATGTCATAGTGAATAGGCAACTAAAAAGTGTACGAAATATGTGTTATAAAAACACTAATAGAGAGAAATATGTGGTGCTAATTGTTTGAAAGAGAGAGGAGACAAACTTTTAAAAAAAGGTTTACAAAAAGTTGTTCATTAATTTGTACAACAAGAATATAACATAGATAATGGATTCCAAATACCTATGACAAACACATATTTTTGTGTAATGATTTCATTTGTGCAAAATTTTTATAGAAAATTCTAAAAAAAAAAAAAAGAATACTTAAAAGTATTTAATAATATTATATATAACATAACCAATACTTTATATTTGACACATTAAGATATTACTCAACTATTAGAAATCAATATTTCTTTCTAAATTAATGATCTAAATATAAATAAATAATAACAAAGGAAACATGCACTGAAATGATAAGGGATAGTTAAAAAAATCATAGTATTAAATTATTTGATTGATTTCCTATTTTCCAAATGATTTATTACTTAAACTCACTTTAAAATATGGTAAACATATTTATTACATCCTAAAAGATTGTAAAACATTCTAAAACCCATATACACCTTTGGGAAATCATGATTTTTTGTCAAGCTTGAAAAAAAATAATAATAACTAAAAACATGATAAAAAAAACATCAGTATTAAATATTTTAATAAAACATAATAAAATTATGTAAAATTTGTTTTATTTATGTATCAAGTTTTTTTTTTTATCTCAACATTATTCATTATATTGAAAATAACTTTTTTTTTTTTTTCCCTTTCCTTTCAAAGATAACAATAAAAACAATTCACAAATCAATATACAAATTCTGAATTTTTTCTAATTTTTGGTTACTAAAAATCATTATTTACAAATTGATTATTAAATGAAACAAAGTTGTAATTGAAAAAACATATATGTATGTACATATAGAAAACAATTGAAAAACCTCCCCCCAAAAAAAATTGTACATATATTGATTTTTCTATTACTCATGGTATCTCAGAGACTTTCCTCTCTATGTGTTCTTCTAAACAGTGTAAGTCACGTTGTCATTACGATTCAGAGTTGACATGAAATCTATTTGAATATATTAAACAATATTTTTGTAAAAAAAAAAAAAAGGAAATATAGAAAATATTGTTATATTTTGATTCCATCAATTCAAATAAATAACATAAGTATATGCTAATGTTTTCATTCCTTCCTTAATATGCTCTCGAAAAACCTTTATAATTTTTAATATAAATTTTCAAAATAGTTCCATAACAATTCCACCAATCCCCACATCAAAATAAACCCTGAGTGATATTTGTTCCATAGGGTTCTATTACTTGGCCTTAATGCAAAATAAAGAAGCAACAACACGTTGGGTCATGTAGGCATGACCATGTTCTTCCCAAAATCTAATGCATGTACACTACTAAGCAAATTAACCCCTAAAATTGTTATATTTCAATATAGGTGAAATAAATAGTTGTTTAATTTATTGAAAAATTCATAAATAGGACAAACAAACTTAATAGTTAATAAAATAGAGTGGTATTTAATTTTCTTTTCGTTGTTTTCATATTAGTAAAAAATATTGTATATTAAATAAATAATTATTTAATTTATTGGTAAATTTATAAAATAGAATTTACAATGTTAAATTTTTTTAAAAATAAGGTTATGTTTAATTATCTCTCTATTCTTTTTTACTAATATAAATATTGATCAACAAAATGTATATACAATTTAATTTAAAAAAATTAAATTTATTATGTTTAAGTTAATATTATTTTTTAATAATTTAAATATAAATTAATATTTTGACATCCACATTCAATTTTAAATAATAAATTATAATGATATAATTTTTTAGTCACCTATTTTTTTTCTAAAAATTATATGTATACAAATAAACACTAATGGCCCAAACTAGTGGTGTACATAATGATGTAAATTTCTCTCCCAAATAGTTCTAAATGAATCTAGCTCACATATTTTCTCCATTTCAACAACAAATTTAGATGTGGTTCTATATATAAACTAAATTTGATGGCCATATGAAGATATTTAAGTTTTTTAACGATAAAATATAATCAGTATTTTCAATTATGATTTATTATATAAGATAAAAATTTGATTAAATTGTCAAAAATATCTAAAAAATTATAATAAATATAAATTATCTTTAATATATATTTATTTTTATTTTTATTATGAATTGTATCAATATTTGAAAAGCAATGTTGAATAATTAATTCGAAGGTTGAACATCAAATTTAATTCCTCATCCCATTAAATCCAAAAAAAAAGTTTACGAACCTTCAATTTATTGGTCTCATAGATTTTTTATTTTAGAACATAGATTTCCTAACAATGAATGAATGCCCAATCTCTAATCTATGTGAGTTTGGTTATCAAAACCAAAAAAAAAAATTGAAATTCATAAACTATTTTTACATGAATTCTAAGAAGAGTCATAAACCATTCATGGAACTCTATTTACATGAAGTCAATGATTCCATGTTGTCAAACAACATAATAATTTTATATAAAATAAAGAGACAATAATTTTTTTATGTTATTCGAAAAAACATATCTTACCTTGATTTGATGCTAACACCAACAGCCTTCTAATCACAAAACAAAGATTTGAAAATGACGAACTCATAATTTTATAAACTTGTACAAAAATTTGACACAACAAATATCAATATTGATTAAAAAAATTAATATTAATATCAACAATAAAACTGAGCCAAACAAAATATGTTCGTCTCATTCATGTTTACATGAT